>JAVYIG010002578.1:27500-239019 GCA_035222895.1 Strongylocentrotus droebachiensis
CAATTAACAATGAAAATATACAATACAGTTCGTCCCAGAAAAAACGAAACCGAGAAGTATCAATGTTTGATCATAACTTAATCACAACCATAATTAATGAATGATACATATTTGGAAAGCTTAGAGTCTCTTCTTTCAGTTGATGCTACTCAGATGATGCATATTTCACGCATGAGTGATTAAAAGCAATTTGAAGGAAGGAAACCAAAAAGACATTTGGCGGGCGGTATCTGAATTTCGAAGAAAAATTCACGTTTCTAGAAAGTTGAGTTTCTGCCCTTTCATATGACACCTCAATCAGGAAAAATGAGCGAGGAATGAGAAAGTTCTGTTTGTTTAAAGTAGTGCTTGCATTTCCATAATTTTATTAAACGAATTCTTTTTCACTGGCTAACTGCCGTATCAACAAATGAAATTAACAAAAGACTTAACTCCATTTCGTTGACAATCAGCCGTAGACGAGATTCTTCATGCATGGCTGATTGTCAACGAAACGGAGTTAAGTCTTTTGTCAAATCTGCTTTTTGCTACGGCAGGCAACCAGTGAAAACGAATAATGGTTAGGATCCCGTAGAAGCAGAAATCTGCTTGTAATCGGGGCCCTGTAACAAACTATAAAGATAATGAACACAAATTAACGATAACAAGTGAAAGACTTGCATAATGCAAGTACGCACATATACATGTACATCATCACACACACACACACACACACACCTCCTTGAAAAAGGTTACACAGAAAAAATAGAAAGGAGCAAAAAATAAGAAAGAAAGAGATAAAAGTAGAAGAAAGGCAGAAAAGAGAAAAACCTACAGTACTCAACCATGGATACCATATGGTGAGCACAGTAAACTGAAAATACTGCAGAACATTGTGTTTTTAATAGACTTGTATCGAGACAAAGATCCCATGGACAACAGCACTGTAACCACTGCTTAATGTTAACAGGTACGTGTAGATTTACGTCAAGTTATACACCAGTTTTAAGTTTGTGGACAGATTCTGAAGGGCTTTCTGATGGGCAGCAGCTCACGTTCTACGAATCCCCTTCGTCTCGGGGCTCAGTTCAGTTTAAAGAACCCCTTGGGCAATAATAATCTGCCCCTCAAACCAGTCAGTATTGTTTTATATACTGCATCCCAAGTGTCAATTTTTAAAAAGGGATACATGTATATAAAATATGCTTGTTAAAGTGCATTTATTTGCACAGTCAAATGATATTTACAAGTCTAAGAGCATTGCGCGTGTCACACAGCGCATATCCATTGTTAACTTCACACGCAAACATTGCATCCTTGCATTGTACGCACATGTAGAGCTATGTCTGGTTGTTCTCTATACTGCCCAGCAGTCTATAGCAAATTTCATGTCTGTAGTTTTTACCAATCAGAGACCTAGAATCTTCATGTGCACTGCGCAGTATATGATATTCATTATTAAATGTACATGTACGTGTATACTATGACCCAAAAAGTGTTCAGATTTATCTTATTTCAAAGAGTTTTACTACATTCACTAAAATCTAGATTTCATTAAAGCTAATCTTGAGCATTGGTATGGGCATCGTATGTTGAGAGAGCATGGCTATATAATTCATTCTGGATTGTTTATCCTGCAGAAGTTTGATTGGTTGAACCAGTAAAATAAAACCAAACTCACAAAAACTTGCTGGAATCATCTTCAGTAAACACCACAACTCTCATTTGCATATACATGTGGTGTCGGGCCTATATGTTACCTTGATTTCCTGATCTTTCTATTCTCATAGCTCAGCCCCTATATATTTGCTACCAAAATAGTTTGGCACATGTTATTTATTTGTAATCTTGAACATTCAGTGCACGTTTTGTTAGATTCTGTGAGAATTTATTTTCTATCATTACCAGAACTCGAGCTTATCTTTAAGCTTAGAAACAAAGCCTTGATACACATACAATTTACATGTTGTGCAAGAAATTGAAAAGACATTGAAAATAATTGAATAAGATATACTCTTATGGGATAAAAGTGATGTAAGCATTACCATAGCAACAGCAGAGAGTTGCAGGCCCATTATGGGTTTGTCCATGAAGGCATTGTAAGGAAATAGCATAAAAAACTGTATCAGCTATTCCGTTTTTCTCTTTCTTCCAAAGATAAGAATACAACATGATTTTGTAATTATGTTTCAAATTTTGAAGCCTTGATGAAAAATTATCTTCTATCCAATCAAGCCAACTGTGTATTCTTCTAACTTTGTTAATGAATGAGGAATATTTTTTGTCAGAATTTCTTGAGCTTTCTATTCCCATGTCTTATGTTTTTCATCTTCTAGGTACATGTTTATCTTTATTTTTGCTAGATACTTATCTGTCTCTCTTTATCTCTCTCTTGCCCTTTCTCTGTGTCTCAGTCTTTGTTCCGTTTGTCTATTTCTCTGTTTGTTATTTTATTTATTGACAGCTAGTGCCTCTCTGTCTTTCTTTTTTCATTCCTCCTCTTTCTCTGCTATATCTTTTGTTTGTTTCCCGGTGGCATTTCATCCTTTCCTTTTCTCTTGCCTTTTATTCTCTTTTCTATGAATGATGACAAATCCTACCAAAGAATTTAAATGGTATAAGATATATATCCGGACTATGAATACACACAGGTGTACATATACATGCAGGTGTATATGTAAACTTGTAGATGTGAATGAAGCTATTTCTTTACCTGAAACTGAAACTTGTACTAGTAAGTAATATATGCAGTTTGTTTCCATTGAAGATATCTAATGAACATGTAAAAAAGACAACTTTAACACTTTTAATCATAAATCTTCTTAGTTCATCTTAAGACTTGAGTAAATGTTTGTAAATTTTAATTCAAAATGAACTAATATGATGTGCAAGTTACAATTATTTGTACATGTATGTGTAGGTGTTGTAGTCTAGTGGTTAATTCCCCAGACTGTAGACCACAAGGTAAAGGGTTCAAATCCCAGCCCAAAACTAACATCCTTTGGCAAGACGGTAATCTACACTTGCCACTCCCCACCCAGGTGCTATTAAAATGGTTTCCTGCTAGGCCGAATGCGAACGTCAATGTAGTATGCTCTGCATTGTGAGCATCTGTAAAATGGCACCTGGCTGAAATACTCTCTAGGGAGTGGAGAATGTGCACACATTGTGTGCGGGCGAGCTTGAATTTGATGACCGAGGTAATAATATATGAAAAGCGCTTAGAGACCTTGTCGATGTATTAAGCGCTATATAAATGCGGAACATTATTATTTTTACATAATTTCTGACGTGTATGTATGTACATTAGTTCAAGTGTATGTATTAGTTTGAAAAATATTGTTTTTATCTATTAAAGGGAGTGTGTCATGACAAGACTATGTGTCTTTCCCGTGGCCCTACCCTGGGCCAATCGGGTATAATACGACTACGGACGACGCGATCGCAGCATTCGCGTGCGTGCAACATATGCGAAACCGAAGCGTGAGGAGAACTTCGGTCTGTTTCGCCAACGCTAGCGCGCACTGATCTGACCCAGTTTAGCGCGTGCTGACCCAGTCAAGTCCATTCGTTTACATGCAGTTGTCCAAAAGAATACGTAGATGGAGTTAACCAGTATTTGCCATGATACACTCCCTTTAGATTACAATGTATTTTGAAAGATATTGCTAACATTATTTTTTTTCACATTGTATTTTAGACTGATGTTTTCAGTTTGGAAGCTGTCTCCTTGGGAACAGTAAACAAGATTGTGATTGGCCACGACTCAGCAGAACAAGGTGAGATTGCTCTTTGTTATTTTATACTTTCAGTGCGTCCCAGAAAAAACAAAACTGAGAATTATTGATGTTTTATCATAACTTAATCACAATTACAATTAATAAATGACACATATTTGTAAAGCTTAGATCCTCCTCTTTTATTTGATGCAACTCATATGATGCATATTTCATGCATGAGTGATTACAAATAATTTGAAGAAAGGGTACCAAAAATCATTTGGCGAACGGTATCTGAATTTTAAAGAGAAAATCACATTTCTAGAAAGTTCATTTTCTGCCCTTTCATATGACACCTCAATCAAGAAGCTAGGAATAACAAAGTTCTATATCAGATGATGTTTGAAGGTTTGCATGGTGGTATGAATAATCACGGAAGAGGTTTGCGGTACACCATGTGTAAAGTCCTCGGGGGACTGAGGAAAGTAGATAGAGAATAGAGGTGAGATGAAAGGCGAGAAAGTGGAGGTTAGAAGGAAGAGTATCTTTCGGAAGTGAGTTTAGTCCTGAAAAGGACTGTAACCCAGAAAGTTTAGGCAGGATGAGAGGTTTGAGTAGAAGACTGGATTGAGTTGGAGAGTTGAGTAGGCGAGTAGAATTGCAGAGCAGGAGCAGGAGAGTAGACTCGACGTTTCGGACAGGTTGACTGTCCGTCTTCAGGGCAGTCAACCTGTCCGAAACGTCGAGTCTACTCTCCTGCTCCTGCTCTGCAATTCTACTCGCCTACTCAACTCTCCAACTCAATCCAGTCTTCTACTCAAACCTCTCATCCTGCCTAAACTTTCTGGGTTACAGTCCTTTTCAGGACTAAACTCACTTCCGAAAGATACTCTTCCTTCTAACCTCCACTTTCTCGCCTTTCATCTCACCTCTATTCTCTATCTACTTTCCTCAGTCCCCCGAGGACTTTACACATGGTGTACCGCAAACCTCTTCCGTGATTAAAGTTCTATATGTTTAAAGTAGTGCTTGCATTTCCATAATTTTATTAAACAAATTTGTTTGTCACTGGCTGCCCGCCGTAGCAACAAACAGAATTGACAAAAAATTTAACTCCGTTTCGTTGACAATCAGCCATGCATAAAGTCTTTCAGTTGCATCAAATGAAAGAGGAAGATCTAAGCTTTACAAATATGTGTCATTTATTAATTATAATTGTGATTAAGTTATGACAAAACATAGATAATTCTCGGTTTTGTTTTTTCCTGGGACGCGCTGTATTAATATATTTTGAAAATTCTTTTTCAACTCCCTAGTGTCTTTAATTCTTTAAATTTTGTATATATAAAAAAAATTGTGTGAAGAACACAAATTACACATATGTTGAGCCAGTGTCTATGAAGGTAAAAGAAGTACAGAATATACCAAACAGAATGTCATAAATTGACAATATATACTTGTAAGAGAGAGAAGAGAGCTGAAAAATACAGAGAAAGAGAAATGCATTGTATATTTAAATTGGATTAGAGGAACTACATCCTGTTAATTGCACTTGAGAAATTACATTTCTACTTTTTATTTATGTATCCATGTCTGATTTCTTCTGTTTCCTCCTTTTTATTTCTGTTTGTTATCACCTTTCATCTATTTCTGTAGTCCACATGCAAACCTTTTCTCTTTACTGTATCCCTTCTCCTCTCACACTCTCCTTGTTTTCTTTGTACATTGTTCGTGTTATGCGTATTGTTTTGTTTCTCCTTTTGTGTCCTCTCTGTTGGCAATTATCCTCATTTTACTCATGTAACTACTATTATTGAATACTACCACCCGAGGGGTCCACGATTTACAAGCATCGCTTCACAGTGGACCTCTCCGTTTCCAGCTTAACATTAATAAATTATTTTAAGCAGCAATATTTCTTGATATTCAAATATGTAATTCTGTTAAATTCATATTTTGTATTGCATGGTTACTACTTTGATTGTTTACTGTAATTATATTTCTATGAATACTGTATTCTTTTGCTGGAAATGAGAAAAAATAAAATTGAATTGAATTGAAAAAATTTATTTCCATCTCAGGCAAAGGGTGGTTTCTGGACAAAGTGGTTGTCAAGGAAACGGATGGAGGTGGGCCAGAAGCGGTGTTTCCATGCTACAGGTTTGTCATGAAACATTTAGTAATAGTAATATAATACCGATAATAACATTGTTATCTACAGTACTACTCAAATAATGCCAATAAATGGGAAACCATAATTTCCCTTTGCATTGAAGTATGTAAGGGATTAATTACTCACACACACACACATACAATTTGGTTAATACACCTAAACCAGTCTTATATTTTCTATTGCTTGCCTCTTTTCATTGCCTGGCACTGACATAAACCTCTTTATTTACATCAATAAATCAACGTATCTACCTATTCTACTTTGCTATTGTTGCACCTCAACATTGCATAACCGAAACTTAAAACACATCGCCAAATTGCTCATACCCCCCCGCCCAAAGGCGCCCTCCGTGACCCTTGCGTCCGAGCGCCGCCAACGTAACCTCTTCCTCTTATCTCTTCGCATCCGAACGGATAAGTTACACTAAAAATCGCTCCCAAAAGTTGAAGAGTTTTTCCTCTTTTAGTCACTTTTTGGTTCGCATTTTCGCCTTTTATAATATTCTCTACGATTTCCTGTTCGTTAGAGAGTAGTTTCACTCCGTGAATTTATTTATTTATCAGTATTCTAGAACGTTTTCTTGCCGACTACTGTTACGTTTCCGCTTTCGTGTTTGCCTGTCCTCACTCCTCCGAGGCCTCGGGTGCGTGCGGGGGTAGTCGGTGGGGTGTTTTAGTCACTGGTAGTTTTTTTTTTTTTAATTCTTGTTGATAATTGCTCGTACCCTTTGTTTAATTTTCTTTCCCGCAGGTTATAATATGTCTCGCAGTTCTTATTTTCTCTTAGCAGGTTTCACGAAGAAGAAATCAAGTTCTGTCGCGAGAAAGAAGACGAAGGATTCTATTTATAAGTCTTCGTTAATTACGCCCCTCGGGAGCGGTGGTGACACCGCAAACCCCGGGGATGCGAACGTCAGTGGACGTTTATGCGGGCAAGGGAAGCCCAGGAGAATGGTTGAGCAAGGCGATACGTCGCCCCTCAATACGGTTCCCGGAAACCCAGAGGTTCTTACCCTGGGTGGAACGGGCCTTAGTTCTGCACCGCCAACAATTGTGCCGTCGGTTCTTTTGTTTGGTCGGTGCACAAATCCATTGACGGGTACGAAGACGAAGGATTCTAGTATTAAGTCTTCGTTAGTTACGCCCCTCGGGAGCGGTGGTGACACCGCAAACCCCGGGGATGCGAACGTCAGTGGACGTTTATGCGGGCAAGGGAAGCCCAGGAGAATGGTTGAGCAAGGCGATACGTCGCCCCTCAATACGGTTCCCGGAAACCCAGAGGTTCTTACCCTGGGTGGAACGGGCCTTAGTTCTGCACCGCCAACAATTGTTCCGTCGGATCTTTTGTTTGGTCGGTGCACAAATCCATCGACGGATATTCGGGTTGCTTCTGTGGATCCGGACTTGAACCGGTCACCGTTCGGTTCTTCTGTCCCTTTGTCGGATTTGTCGGTTCCGGTTTTCCGGATACCCGTGCATCCGAGTCGGATCCTGGGGCTTCAACTAACCGCGCCTCTCCGTAGGTGCGTGTTCCGTTTTCCCGATTCGGTTTGCGGGGAGCTCCTACCGTCGGGCCTTTATCGGATAACCGTCCCGTTTCTTCGGCCTTTTCCGTTACCGCTACGTCTCGTAAGAGGCGGGGTTCCCGGGACGCGGTGGCCGGTTCTTCCTCGGATTTTGTTTATCCTTCAAAGAATCCGCGCTCTGATTTTATGGCACCGTTTGCGGCTCCTCGGGGTCCGCCTTTGGTGACTACTCTCCCTCCGTCGGTGCCTCCACCCCCGCCGGAATTTTCGGATTGGATGCGGGTTTTTGCTGACGCTTTTCGATCTTCGGTGCCCGAGTCGGCTCCTCCGGTTCGTCCTACTTCACTTTCGGATCCGATCGCGGTTGATTTATTTTCGGAGTTTTCCGAAGATGCATCGATCTCGCCTGAGCAGTCGCCGGTGCGGTTTTCGAGTTGTCGTATTCAGCCGGGGTCCTCTCTTTTTTGCTTCTCCGCCTCACGCTTCGTTGGGCGCTCCGAGAGGCGGGGATCGTCCCTGTTTATCTGGTCAAGATAGGGGGGGCTCGGTTGATCGTTGGGACACTGGTTCCATCGCTCAGTCGTCTGGTTCAGTTGCGGGGGATGATGCGTCTACTTCCGTTTGTGTCTCTGGCGCGGATTCGTTAGCCTTGTTTCACAAATATGTGCCCGATTCTTGTGTCGTCCCGGAGTTATCGGCGGGGCTTCCTGTCTTCTAAATCGGACTCTTCAGCGTTTCAGGGACTGTTTCTTTCTGATCTACACAAAGAAGAATTTGTGAATACCGCAGAAGACTTGTTGTCATCGACGGGATTTCTTAAGCGGCAGGTGGACAAGTACGCTTTCGTTCCTCAGGATGCGGATTTGTATTTGTGTCCTAAACGGGTTTCTCCCAAACTTGTGGCGGTGGCCAGTCGTTTGGGGGAGAAGTTTGGGACTCGTGGTCCTTTTGATAAAAGTGAAAATTTGTTGTTTGATCTTTTCTCACGGCTTGCGGTGACTTCGCATTCCATCGAGAAGTATCGTCGGGAGGCTGTGCTCACTTATTTGGGCATTCGACCGCATCAAATTCCAGGACTGCTTCCGCAGATTCCAGTGGCCAGCCCTCGCCTTTGTGGAGATAGTTTCACTACTCTACTGCAAGCCGAGATTGATGGTGAGAAGCAGGCTCGAGACCTGTCCGTTGCTTTTCGCGATGTCCAAGAACCGGTTCCTTCCTCCAGACCTCGTAAGAAAAGTTTGAAGATTTCGGGTTCTTTTCGTAAGAACGTCGGCCAGTCTAAGGGCCGCCCTCAGGACTGGTACCCGGCCGAGGAGGAATACCAGGTTCGTGGTCGTCCGTCGTCTCGAGTTTCTTCTTACCGTGATTCTTCTATCTTCCCGGACTCCCTTTCGTGGTGGTGGGAAGTCATTCTCTAGATGATGGCTTCCCCCGAGTGCTTGGGTCTTAGGTCGGCGGGCGGCTCCGGAGATTTCTCCCGGCGTGGGAGAAGATCACCAGCGACGCATTTGTTTTGTCGGTGGTACGAGAAGGGTTCTTCATAGATTTTGTGGAACCTCTTCCGAATGGCGTCCTCCGGAGCCGCTCTCCGATCATGTCCCCTCTTTTTCAGAGTCACATTTCCTCCGATTTCGTGTCTCTGTTAGAGAAGGGGGCAATAGAGGAAGTAGACGATCACCCGTGTCTTTGTTTGTCGCCGGTGTTCGTAATTCCCAAGTGCTCGGGTTCTTTAAGAATGATTCTCAACATGAAGCGGTTTAACCTTCATTTGGGAAAGGTTCATTTCCGAATGGGTCATCTGGCAACCATCCTTTCTTCATTGAATCCCGCAGACGTCGCGGTTTCTTTGGATCTTCGCGACGCTTATTTTCATGTGCCGATACATCCGCGGTCGCGGGATCTTGTGGGGTTTTTGCCTTCCTGGGCAAATTCTACCGTTACAGAGCGCTCCTGTTCGGTTTGCGCCCTGCTCCTCGGATTTTCACGAGAGTCGTGGCGTCAGTCATGCTGTTGGATCATTTGCAGATTCTGATCAGCACGACTCGGGATCTCGGATTTCTCATAATTTGGGAGAAATCAGAATTCGTTCCGGCTCGCACGCCGTCTTACCTAGGTGCTCAGCTGGACATTCGTCATCAGCTGGCTCGTCCCAGGCTCGACAGGGTCGAGACGATAGTCAGGACTGCTCGGTCTCTGAGATGTGCACGTCGGGTGAAAGCCGAGTGTTGGCTTCAGTGGCTAGGGTTTCTCTCCAGTCTAGTCGGCATGCTTCCAGATTGTCGACTATTGATGAGTACCTTCCAACTCTTTCTGTTGGAGTTTTATCAGCCGAGCGTGAGTTCTTTTATTGTCATGGATCCCCCTGTTGTCCAGAGTCAAGGGTCTTCTAGGTCCTTGGCTTCGTCGTTCCTTCTTCCTTCAGGGCAAACGCTGCCGAGTTCCTCTCCCTTCTGTGACCGTCACCACGGACGCGTCGCTGTTGGTTTGGGGAGGTCATTGCCAGGGGTCAATGATTTCAGGAGACTGGAGTCATCTGGACTTTCTGCTCCACATCAATGTGTTGGGACTCATGGGAGTGTTTGCTTCGCTTCGTCACTTCCGTGCTCGTCTGGTGGGTCGTTCGGTTCTGTTTCTTACGGACAACGTATCGGTGATGGCGTACATCAACAGACAGGGAG
Organism: Strongylocentrotus droebachiensis; assembly: GCA_035222895.1. Lineage (NCBI taxonomy): Eukaryota > Metazoa > Echinodermata > Echinoidea > Camarodonta > Strongylocentrotidae > Strongylocentrotus > Strongylocentrotus droebachiensis. Next base: position 37,575 of record JAVYIG010002578.1, read on the forward strand.
GCACTCATTCTGTGGCTCTGAACGAGTTGGCCTCTCAACTCTGGGCGTGGTGCAAGGGGGCGAGGGTGTTCCCGATTGCATCACATATCCCGGGCGAAGAGAATATCTTAGCGGACTTTCTCTCCAGAGGCAAGTGCCTTCCCTCAGAGTGGACTCTGCCTCCGACTGTCTTCAGGCAACTGGGGAGAGTGTTCGGTGTTCTCGACATCGATCTCTTCGCAACTTCGCTCAACCATCGTTTTCCTCGATTTTCTCGAGAGTCCGGGAACCAGGAGCTTTTGCTCTGGACGCTTTTGCGATCCCGTGGAGGGATGGAGGGCTTACGCCTTTCCCCCGTTCGCGTTGTTTCTCCATGTGCTCTGGAAGAGTAGGGAAGATCAAGCGATGATGATTCTCATAGCTCCTTGGTGGCCGGCGAGGTCGTGGTTTCATGACCTCCTGACCCTCCTGGTGGGGGCTCCGTGGTCGTTGCCGTGTCATCCGGATCTGGTGTCGCAACCTCTGTCTGGTATTCTACACCAGCGGCCGGAAATCCTCCGTCTGACCGCTTGGCGGTTATCGGGAAGAGGGCTCGTTCGTCAGGTTTCTCCGAACGTGCTGCACAATTTCTAGTCCAGAGTAGACGAGAGTCGACCAGGACGGTTTACAACTCCTGGTTGGATGCTTTTCACACTTGGTGTGAGGAGGTGGGCGTCGCCCCTAGAGAGGCGTCTTTACCTTCTATTGCTGACTTTCTGATCTCTTTGTATGACAAGGGGAGAGCTCTGTCAACGATTTGTGGCTATCGGTCTGCTATCTTCGGTTTCTTCTGCTCCTCAGCTAGCGGCTCTTTTGAAGTCTTTCTTCTTTAAGAGACCCTTCTTCAGACCTCTGACGCCAGTGTGGAGTTTACCCAAGGTTTTGGCACTCCCTTCGAACCGCTGTGTTCTGCGACGCTTCTGCTTACTACGGTCAAGACGGTTTTTCTCATGGTAATCACTTTTGGTCAGCGTAGGAGCTCACTTCATACCCTTTCAGCTGCCCCTGGGCATATCCGCTGGGAAGGACGTGGGGTTCGTTTGATTCCCAAGGCTTCTTTTATTGCTTAGAATCAGTCTGACACGTCGGGTTCAGTGGAAGTGGTGCTTCATCCCTTGTCGGATTTTTCTTCGGTCTTCAGGGACGGACTGTGGTGTCCCGTTCGCGCCCTCAAATGGTATCTTTACAAGACGAAGCCTTTTCGCAAGTCGGATCAGCTCTTTCTGGTTTCTCGAGAGCCACTTTCGGCGGCATCTCGGGATACGATCTCCAGGTGGTTAGTCTTGGCTATCAAGGCTGCGGGCCCTGAGGCCTTGACGCCTGGCAGGGCTCCTCGTGCCCATGATACTCACAGTGTCAGTACGTCTTGGACTCTTTTCATCGGAGTTTCAGTTCAAGATATCTGTAAAGCAGCCTTTTGGAAGTCTCCAAGTTCTTTTTCTGCTTTTTACCTCAAAGATGTGCCCGCGGGCGAACGAGCCTTTGTGGTCGCTTCTCTGAAGGCGGCTTCGTCGTCTATTTCTCATTGAATTGATAAGTTTGCTTGGTTTTTACCACCCGGCATTAATCTGTGCTGGTCTTTAGCAAAGTAGAATAGGTAGATACGTTGATTTATTGATGTAAATCATGAAAATCAGTATTGATTTTATTATTTACGATATAAATCTACGTATCTACCTATTTTCCCTCCCTCCATCCCCAGCGCCTTTACCAAGGTGTATCCTAGGGAACTCGTGATAAGAGGAAGAGGTTACGTTGGCGGCGCTCGGACGCAAGGGTCCATAGGGCGCCTTTGGGCGGGGGGGTATGAGCAATTTGGCGATGTGTTTTAAGTTTCGGTTATGCAATGTTGAGGTGCAACAATAGCAAAGTAGAATAGGTAGATACGTAGATTTATATCGTAAATAATAAAATCAATACTGATTTTCATGGTATTAAACATTAACTCAAATGAAACTCTTGTTATGTATGCTTCGTATTTATTAAGTTGATATGTCAAATGAAATTTCAATATTTAGCTCCTCTTATTTCATCTATAGTAAGCAAATATTAATCGACTACGAGGGTAATGGTACAAACTATCATCGCCGAGGTGATCTCGGGGCTACTATCTTCACGAGCTGCAAGGCGAGGGAAGATGGTAGCCCTGAGATCACTGAGGCGATGATAGTTTGTATCCATTGCCCGAGTAAAGGAGGTTAATATTTGTTTTATATCCCACATCGACAATAAGGTCTATTTAAAGTGAATTTTATATAATAATGTAAGGTTTTAATTTCACTGATACTTGTTTATTTTACACTGTACATTTAGCTTTCCACTCCGTTATGCTTTAGTGCACTTCTGACCTACATTCATTCTCTCATGTCTGCCTGCTCTTGGCTTCTATTGTTCTGTCCCTATTCATTCATCCTAATGCACATTACCTGCTATAGCACCACACACACACACACTCTTCCTTATCTCTTAGCTATTCAACCCAGCACACATGGCACATGGCACTCTATCTTTAACAAGCTTTTCTATTGGTTTCCTACTTATTGTCCAATCTTGTGATTGGGTATTATTTGTTTGATGGACTGCATGTCAGCCATCTTGGCAGCCATTTTGGGGCTGTAATAAAATCTGATAGTGCAGCTCAAGTCTTAAAACATGTAAGACCACTTTTGTTTTGTGTGGGTCCTTACAACTGGTGCCAGCGGTGGTTTTTCTGCACTAAACTGTAATTGCAGCCTTCCTTCATATGTAGAAATTCTTGCAGTGTTTTTAGTGGTGAGTTGCAGAGTGAAATTCTCCCTCCATCTGTATATGAATGTGAATTTTTGAGAGCATGATATCACCCTTCTTGTCACTGATTGACCTCCCTTCATGTTAAGCTGAGGCAGTTAGTTTTTGTGTGTATTCAACCTCCTTCATTATTACTGAAGTTTTATCTTGGGCTTTTGCGAGCCTTGATTTCTTCCTACATCAGTAATTTTGTGAATTCCTTCATTCATCCTTCATCAGTAAGTGAGATTTCCTTTACCCTTCTTCATACTGGAGCTGTATTTTGGTGAATATTCCTGCATTCATCGATTCATCAGTGGGTGAGGTTTCTTTTCTTCACCCTAGAGTTCTGTATTTTTCTAGCAACTTATCACATCCGGTTTGCATGTATAGTCTGCCTTTGGCTGCCGTACATTACAGCATTCTGCCATATAAACCTGCATATTCTACATAGTGTTGGCGTAGCAACATAACCAGTTGCAGAATACACCCTCCTTCCATCATAGCCGCTCGCCACAGATATTTCAACTGTTGAGTTTGCACTCTGAGTGACCCCCCCCCCCCCCCCCTCCTTCACACTCATTCAGTAAGTTCTACTGTGTTGATACCTTGTTGATGATCATATCTGTCGAGTCAATTGCCTATAACTCCTACAGTATGGCGTCTTATCGCATGGAATTGCCAGAGGTGTTTACGGGAGAGAACGGCAAGGACTTCCGTCAATGGATACGTCGATTTGAAGTTGCTGCACAGGTGTTTTCGGACACTTCTGTTAACTTAACCCTCCTCCTTCCGGCAAGACTAGCAGGGTCAGCCTTCATCGTGTGGGAGAGCTTGTCTCCTTCGGACAAGAAGGATTTCAAGAAGATGAAAGAGAAGCTCTCTCAGGTTTTCGGCCGGACACAGTTTATTGACACATTCAAGTCTTGTATTACTGCCCGAACTCGCCAACCAGGTGAGCCTTTAGAAGTATTTGCATCGGCCATTGCTTCCTTAGTAGAAGAGGCTTTCCCGTCTTATGATGAGAATGCAAAAGGTGGTGAGAGATATCGCCGATTTGTTGCCGGGGTAGACAAACCACTTCAAGTGAAGATTCACGAGCTCGGAGGCTGTGATTTCGACGAGGCATTAAAGATTGCGCTACGTGTTGAAAGAGCACACCAAGCACATGATTTTGGTGTGGTAGCAGCTGTAGATGATCGGGTCCAGGACAAGACGCCTGCAGAATCATCAGTCTTACGACTGCTACTGCCAAGACTCAACGAGTTAGAAAAGAAGCTGGACAGGATGTCCTTAAAGTTAGAGACAGTTGAAAGGCCTAGCAGATCTCAGCAACGTGGTGGAAGCCCTTCAGGACGTGGCCATGAGGGAAGAAACCTGGAACGTCATGGTTCGCCATCACCAAGCCGTAACTACCAAAGACACAGATCTCCAGAATATTCAAGACAGAGATCTCCAGACTATGCAAGACACAGATCTCCTGAATATGGAAGACGCGGATATTCAGGTCAATATGGAGGACGCACATCTCCAAGCCCTAATCGGAGCTACGCGCACCAATCTAGGACTTCGCCCTCTAGACGGCCCTATGAATCGTCTAGCAGCAGAAATCAGCAGCATCCTTCCACTGCAGGTTATCAAGTCGACTCCCATAGACAGGCTCCCTATCGTCAAGTTCGTTTTGAAGACCAGCAGCAGGGAAACCAGCAGCAGGGAAACTTCTGGTAGTTGAGGAAGAGGGCCATTCATCAGCTACACACACCAAGGCCCCAATACGAATAGCACCCATTTCGCCAAAGAAATCACCCTACATCCCTATCGTTATCGACAATGTCTATGTATTGGCACTCGTAGATAGTGGATCATTCATCTCTCTGTTGAGTGCCAAATTTTTGTCATCCATTCCAGCATCACAAAGGAGCCCGTTGGAAAAGTTGACATCCATGGCATCTACTATCACAGGTGGGCTGGTAGACAACATTGGAACAATTGTACCATCTCTGCACTTAGGGAACAAGGCTACACAGCACCAGTTCTTTGTTGCACGCAACATCACTCATTCAGTTGTCCTTGGATGGGACTTTATTGACAGCCAGAATGCCTGCATATCGTCAACATCGTTCAACATGCCTGGAAACGTTATTCCCTTCATCGATCGTCAGCAATACCAAGCCCCGCTGAAATGTAAAGTTTCTCTTGTTGGACAAGCTCGGATTCCCCCAAGCTGCGAAACTCACGTCCAGGGAAGATTGTCGTCGCCACAGTTCGACATCGTACCAAGAGACTACGATGGCTACTTTGAACCAACATTGCAAGATCACATTCCTGTTATCGGTGCAAGATCTCTGTTCAAGCCTCAAGATGGTCTTATTCTAGTACGCCTCATTAACCCCTCTGACGAAGCAGTCGATCTACCTGCAGACACCTGCCTTGGTCAATTCTTCTCCATTACTGGGGATACCGAAGAGGAATACAAGATCATGAGCATAACTACTGACGCTGATCCACAAGTGTCAGACAAGTCGCCAGTTGCTGGTGTTCTCCCTTCTTCAGAACTCACGAGGACAGAGTACGAGAAAGCTGAACATCTTCTTCAGACCTACAGTGATATTTTCAGCACGACGTCTCAGGATATTGGTCAGACTGACATTATTCATCACCACATTGACACCACCACAGCTACTCCAATACGGCAGAGGGCGTATCGAACTTCACCAGCAATGAGAGTGGAAATTCAGGAGCAAGTGGACGAACTTCTGCAAAGAGGCATCATTGAAGAGAGCTTCAGCCCATGGGCGAGCCCAATCGTCATGGTAAAGAAGAAGGACAATACATACCGATTTTGCGTGGATTACAGAAAACTCAATGCAGTAACTGTTCGAGATTCTCACCCTATTCCACGTCAAGATGATTCAATTGACTCCCTTTCTTCATCAGCATATTTCAGCGTCATGGACTTATCAAGTGGATATTGGCAGGTCAAGCTCGATCCCCAAGATACAGAGAAGACTGCTTTTACCACAGGCACAGGGCTTTACCAGTTCACTGTCATGCCATTCGGACTGGTCAACGCTCCCATGACATTTCAGCGCCTCATGGAAGCCGTTCTACATGGCCTCCACTGGTCTACATGCCTTGTATACCTTGATGACTGCATAGTCATGGGCAAGGACTTCGATGATCATTGCAAGAACCTCCAAGAAGTATTGCAACGATTCAGAGACGCTGGACTCAAACTCAAACCCTCAAAGTGTGGCTTTTTCAAGAAAGAAGTTACGTACCTTGGCCACATAATCAACACCGAAGGAGTGAAACCTGACCCAAACAACGTTGAGAAAGTCAAGTCCTGGCCTCAGCCGAGGACACCGACTGATGTCCGATCCTTCCTTGGCCTGGCATCTTTCTACCGACGTTTTGTGCCGAGTTTCTCTAAGATTGCAACTCCCTTGTCGACCCTTACACAAAAAGGTCAACAGTTTGTATGGACAGCAGAGTGTGAAAAGGCTTTTCAACATCTGAAAGAAGCTCTAACCAATCCACCTCTCCTCGCCTATCCAGACTTTGAAAAGGAGTTCATCCTATCTTCGGATGCATCCCTTCATGCAGTTGGTGCTGTCCTCTCACAGACTCAAGATGGTAAAGAACGTGTAATCTCCTACTTCAGCCAAACTCTCAGCGCTACGCAGAAGAAATGGTCTACCTATGATCGAGAGCTCTGGGCAATTGTTACAGCTGTTCGCCATTTTCGTCATTATCTGAGACACCAACACTTCACTATCCTGACAGACCACAAACCTCTTTTGGCTCTCAGGAAGTTCCCAATTCAAGACGATGCAACTGGGAAGAGAACACGATGGATATTGGAACTTAATTCCTACACGTTCAGCCTTATTCACAAGAAAGGACAATCACACAGAAATGCAGATGCATTATCTAGACTCCCGAGTCAAGAGAGCCAAGTCACTCCAAGATTGACGGATCAGCTACTCAAGCACATGGTGACCAATCCACTGTGTAATGCAGTCGAGACTCGTTCATCAAAATCACGAGTATCAACAAACGCGTCTACTCCCAATGATGCAACGAGGCAGTCTGCACCAAATGTCCTTCATCCTTACCGTGGTGTCATCCTTGACAGTGATGTAGATGTTCAACATGAACAGCAACTAGATCAAGACATCAGTACAGTCATCGAATGCGTTAACAATGGTGAGCGGCCAACCATTCGACAGATCCGTAGACACAACCCCCGGGTTAGACGTCTCTTGTGGCAGTATCCCAAGTTCACCCTCCAAGACGATATACTCTACAGGAAGAGGAAAGACAAGCTTGGTAATCTCTCATTCCAACTTGTCGTACCAAACTCCCTCATTCCGAGGGTACTCCAAGAGTTACACGGTGACCCATCATCCGGACATTTCGGCGCTCATCGCACAATACAGAGAGCAGAGTCAATGTGCTATTGGCCCTTCATGAGGAAGGAAATCACTGATTTCTGCAACACATGCACAGCTTGTGAGTCCTTCCGGTTACCAACCCCTAAGCATCAAGCACCCTTACGTCCCATTACCACTACTCGCCCTTTGGAGATGGTCTTTGCCGACATTGCTGAGCTTCCAAGTTCAAGACGAGGATTTCGCTATATACTCGTTGTGACTGATCATTTCAGCAAATATGTCAATATCTTCCCAATGAAAGATCAGACTGCTCCAACCATCGCCAAACATCTGTTTGAAGAATATGTGAAAGAACATGGTATTCCAGAGACTTTGCACACCGACCAAGGTCGACAGTTCGAATCAAGATTAGTGCAAGAACTATGCGGCAAATTGGGCATCAAAAAGTCTAGATCGACACCCTATCATCCCCAAGGAGCTGGCATAGTCGAACGATGTAATCGCACCATCAAAGATCAACTTGCGAAGTACATTTCTCATCAAGGAGGAGAATGGGACACTCACATCAATCAAGTCCAGTTAGCGTACAACACAAGTACTCATGCCTCAACAGGTTTGACGCCATACTACATCATGCATGGCAGGGAAGCCCGTACACCTGCGAACATCACCTGTTCAACTCCCCCTCCATCGTCATCTGGCAAGACACTCCTCGAATACACAACCAACCTGTCTGAGCGATTGAGAAAGGCATGGGAGTACACCATACAGAATACACGACAGCAACAGCAACAACAGAAACGACAGTACGATGTGAAGAAACGCATTTCCAAGTACGACACAGGTGACTTTGTTTGGTTACATGACCCAACCAACATCAGGAACAAACTTGAACCGAACTGGAAAGGTCCTTTCAGAGTATCTTCCTCATCAGACGATGGACTAAATTATGACATAGTTCATGTCCATGATGAAAAGTTCAAGCGACGGGTCCATCATAATCGTTTGAAACCGCATCGAGCCAGAGCCCCACAAGTGATGTCAACTCCACCATCCCCACCAACCCCACAGCCTACGTCAATACATGGGACTGAGAGGACAACGACACAGTACCCACCAGGTCCCCCAGCAGAAGACGAGACTAGGAGAAAGGTGCAGTCAAATCAACCTACTAGCCATAGACCAGCCTATATCACGTGGTCATCTCTACCACCAGATCGCATCCTCCATCACGAGCAGTCAGACCATGACCAACCACTATGGTCTAGTTTGTCTGTTCGGCAACAAGCATCAAACCAGCCAACCAATTCAACAGAACGCATCCTCCATCACCGACAGTCAGACCATGACCAACCATCACGGTCAAGTTTGTCTGTTCGGCAACAAGCATCAAACCAGCCAACCAATTCAACAGAACGCATCCTCCATCACCGACAGTCAGACCATGACCAACCATCACGGTCAAGTTTGTCTGTTCGGCAACAAGCATCAAACCAGCCAACTAATTCTAGCCACCAATCCAGGCTAATTGACTCAGCCCCACTTCAGCAACAACCTAGGCCATCCCTGCCAACTACTCAAACCCAACATCAGCTGTCCTCGCCGGTTGGCCAACTTCAACTCAGACCCCAATATCAACTGAGGTCGACGACTCACCAATCCCAACTTCAGCCATCCTCATCAGCTGAGCAACCTCAACCTCAGCCATCCTCATCAGCTGAGCAACCTCAACCTCAGCCATCCTCATCAGCTGACCAACCCCAACATCAGCCGTCCTCATCCGCTGACCAACCCCAACATCAGCCGTCCTCATCCGCGGACCAACCCCAACCTCAGCCGTCCTCATCCGCACGTACGAGATCTGGTCGACAGGTTAAAGTACCCGCCAAGTTTCAAGATTACAAACTGTAAAGACTTTTGAGAACTAATGTTTGCAATAGTGATAGATAATTGAAGGACTTGCTGATTTTCACTTTTCGCTGTCAAACCATGCATTCGCCATGGCCACATTGTTTGTGGCAATATGTTATTGATGTAATTCTTGATTTGTGAACGTTTTGGAAGATTTATGATATTTTCGTAGGGCTTGTCAGAAAAGATAGGATTAAATTGTCAGTTTTTTAATGTTTAGACGGGGAAAGAGAAGAAGACAAACTTTTAAACATTTTGTCGTGTGTTTTTCCATCGAATTTGTTAGTTACACATCAATTGGGTGAACTCATTTATGCTCCTATTTTTTATTTAAAAAAAAAAAAGACTCAAATGTCAAATTTTGATTGCACATTTTGCAATTGTGCTGAATTTTAAGATAAAAAGAAAAGAAAGGAATGTACGATTCAGATTGTATTGGTCACAGGGTTGACCTGAATTATTTTACAGAGGACTTTCTAAATGTGTCAACAAAAACAAAAAAACTAAAAGTCGATGTGATTATTTAACTTAAAGGTACATGTTTACATTGTTTTCTGCACATTTTTTTTTTAGTCATTTGACCTATATTAATGTTTTCGGATATTTGGATTTAAAACAGATTCTCGATTCATGAATTCATAAGATGTGTTTTTTCATTACATTAATCATTTGTAGTCGAGATTTTATCGACCATAGACACTGTATTTGTATAATGTCTCCTTAAAATCTGAGACAGTTTTGAAAGAGTTATGTCAGAATGCATGCATATTCTCTGTGTACATTGTATTTCATTGTTCAATTGAAAAGAATTTTTTAACAGCAATTCACAAAACGGTGAAAAAAATTTGGGTGAAGACATTGCCATGTACATTTTTTTGTTGTTGTAATTTTTGAAAATTGCCAAATTGGGTATGGAATATTTGATTTTGTCATTTACATGTATGACTGGAAAAAAAAAGAGAAAGGAAATTATTTAGTGTTTATGTCTACATATCATCAAGCTAGGATTTTCAGGGTGAAAAAGGATTGAACCCATCAAAGTTGGGAAGTTGTTTGAAAGATGTTTATTGATGAATTTTTTTGTATTTGCTCTATACATGTATGTGACCTTTCATTTTAAACGGTTTAATCTTCCCTGATATGAATAGATGCTGTTTCTTAAACAAAAAAAACAGGGAATTGTACAGAAGGAAAACTACATGATTTTATTTGATCAGGTATTTCAAGCTAGTTTTATGTGACTCATTTTTTTTTTCAAAAACAAATGCATGTTAATACGATGTATCTTTTAAAATGAGGACATTTTTCTGTGAAGATGGAATATTATGTAAGGTTTTAATTTCACTGATACTTGTTTATTTTACACTGTACATTTAGCTTTCCACTCCGTTATGCTTTAGTGCACTTCTGACCTACATTCATTCTCTCATGTCTGCCTGCTCTTGGCTTCTATTGTTCTGTCCCTATTCATTCATCCTAATGCACATTACCTGCTATAGCACCACACACACACACACTCTTCCTTATCTCTTAGCTATTCAACCCAGCACACATGGCACATGGCACTCTATCTTTAACAAGCTTTTCTATTGGTTTCCTACTTATTGTCCAATCTTGTGATTGGGTATTATTTGTTTGATGGACTGCATGTCAGCCATCTTGGCAGCCATTTTGGGGCTGTAATAAAATCTGATAGTGCAGCTCAAGTCTTAAAACATGTAAGACCACTTTTGTTTTGTGTGGGTCCTTACAATAATAAGAACTGATTCTGCAGACATTTTAGCTTCAGCTAGATTTTACAAAGCGCAACATGCATACATGTAATACAGTTGATGCGCGCTCATTTGACATTGACATTGACTTTGACATTTCGCGTAACCTACTTTGCTATGCGTATTCAATGGGCAAGGGTGGGCAAGTGGGGTAGCAGCAAAAAATTACTTTACAAAAGTACTATCTCGACCTGAGATCGAAAGATAGTACTTGTCTATACCTTTTTCGTGCTCTGTACAATCGCAATGCAAACAACTATACATGAGGGATATAACTAGGAATATCCGTAACTCCTCAGTCTTCACTATGTTGTAAAATAAGTTAGTTTTTGTTTTGTTGATGTTATATATCAGTATACACTGTATGTACTTTTAATCCCCTGCATTTTCCAGTAAAATGGAATTGTTCTGGGCTATTGTATCTTCTCCTTTGTTGTACAAGCTTGATCAATAAAGTGATGTTTACAAAAAAAATGAAAATGTCGATAGTCACAGAGATACATGTTTTACCAGTAACTATAAATAAAGAAGCAATTTTTTTAATGAATTTGTCTTGCTCTTTGTTTTGCAACCTATCATTTTTTAGGAAAACAGTTTTAAACTCTGACAGAGTTTTATTTGAGCTGCTTCAATAAAACTATTTGATAATCAAATAAACATAATGATAAAGAAAAAAAATCATTCAACAAATTTAATCTTGAGGTCTGATATGGGTAGCTGTATTTCAAAAATAATATATTCTAAACCAGTTGATCCAGAGTCTAATACAAGACTTCTACTAACACTACATGACAGTATGTTCAAATATTGAGTACATTTTCTTCAAAATTATTACCAAAATTATTGCAAACTACTGTGTCAAAAGTATTAGACATGGCAGTGACAAGTTTGACATTTGACATTTGACCTTGAATGTTTGACCTTTGACATTTGACCTTGAATGTGTGACAGGTGGTTAGATGCTGGGGAGGATGATGGGAACACCGTTAGAGAACTCTTCGCTAACAACAAACCAGTCAGCTGTGAGTATCAACATTCAAATCATTTATTCTTATGCATTCTGCACAATCATATACATATAAAAATACAAGAAATAATGACGGTCTGTACACAAAGAAATGTTTTGTAAAATTGTTTTGTAAAACTATTTCTTAGTTTACGAATCATCATTATTTTGTGTATGTTTGTGTATTGTCTTGAACTCTGAGCAGAGATCTAGGACAGAGTTTTGAGATTTGCAATAAAAAAAAAAGTATTGCTGCTTGTGGTGATTCTGGTTAGTTTATTTCACTGTTGCAAGAAAATATACTTTACTAGTTTTAAATGTTTTGAATATTCTTTAATCTCAGTTCCTGTATTTATGTGTTCATACTCATGCATGATATACATAGCACATCAAGTCTATCAATGCATGTGCATTGGTTGACTCTCAGAGAATTCACTAGGGTATTATCCAAAGTGTTTTTATTCATTTATTGTTTTATTCTAACGTCACTTTTGGAAAATCATTCCAGATGAGTAAGTTTTATAGGGTGCCTCGATTTTACGATGCTCAGCCAAGCAAAGCAACAACCAGATTGAAAACATGCGTCCCTTGCGAGTTAAAAATAGCGACAAGAAAAGAACTAAAACCAGATTGAAAACATGTATCCCTTGTGAGTTTAATAAAAAAACAGCGACAAGAAAAGAAAAAAAGACTGGAAAAGGGAAGAGGAGAGTTATTTGTGGTTTTAAGCTTAATTCACTGCGTAAAAAACAAAAAAACAAGACAATGACTGGAAAAGGAAAGCGGTTTGTGGTTTACAGCTCAATTCTTGAAGTTTTCTCTGTATATGCCGCTATGCTTGATTGCACAATCAGAAATGAAAATCTGATTTGAGCGGTTACCAAACACACGTGTGCAGATTTGTTAAAGTAGGTGTAAATGGGTTTTACTTAGCGGTGAGATCAAGAAGAGTTTGTTCACCATGCAATTTTGCTTGTTTAAATACATGTATTTTTGTTATATGCTTTATAATCTAATGTGGAAATACATGTACATTGTACACATATTAAAAGGGTATGTGGTTTTTATGCTTGTCTGCATTGATCGCAATGTGAAGGCTACACTGAAGGCAAGTGCTTTAATAGCTACAAATAATAAAATGTCCTGTCAGGTACATGTACATTAACAGCTATTCCTTATATCATATTGAAACTGAATATTGTAAGTGGTATACCATAATACGTTCATTTTTGCAAAGACATCAGTGCATGTTTTTCTGTATATATTATTATTATTATTTGGAAGATTATTGACATTGCATTTAATTTCTTTCAATTATTCTTCCATTTTCATTTTTCCTTTTAAACAGTTGAAAAAGAAATGGTAAGTTTATGCTACTGTTTCTATGTTTTTTAAAAACAGCTTATGAGAGGGGGTTTATCTATAAATTTCTTCTAACATTTTGTTTGTTTGTGTGTGTGTGTGTGTGAAGAAGTCCTGGGCAGAATCTCCGATCGCAAATTATGCTGAAGCGAATTCTCGCCTGCATTACTAAATCCCAACTGACCTGGTTCGGTCACGTTTCCAGAATGAACAGCGTACGCTTGGCTAAACGTTACGCTCATAAGGTATGTCTTCATCAGCTCGAGATAGCCAAATATCCTGCTATTTCTGATTTGGGAAATAATCCAGAAGTTACAAATCGCGTCTTCATCAGCTCGAGACTTAACCTCAAATATTTAAACTCAAGTTCGAGAAATTAGCTTGAGCTACTTTGCTTAGTGCATAGTGCAAGTCTTCGGGCTGATGAACACGCACCGGACAAATAGCAGGATATTTTGCAAACTTGCCCAAGATAACTTGGGATGATTATCTCGACCAAATATCCCGCTAATTGCAACTTCAGGCTGATGACGACGCAAATCAACTGGATAATTTGCGATCGGGATAGTTAAAATAGCGGGATATTTGGCAATCTCGAGCTGATGAGGACAGGCTTATAGAGACAGGCTTATGGAGACTGTTGTGGAACAAATAGGCAAGATAGACCAAGGAAGGGATGGGACAGTGACATCCTAGTAGGCAGAAGGCATATAGAATCGCTCAAGATAGGAAAAAATGGTTTGAATAAGTTAGTGGAGCCAACGTCCTTAGAGACATGATAAAAGCTTAGCTTTAATAGCTTATAGTGTGTGTGTGTGTGTTTTGGGGGATATTCATTCAAGTTTTTGTGTGCATAACATTCATCATGGACAATATACAGAAAAAAAGAAACTGAGAATTATATGTTTTATCATAACTTAATCACAATTATAATTAATAAATGACACATATTTGTAAAGCTTAGATCCTCCTCTTTCATTTGATGCAACTCATATGATGCACATTTCATGCATGAATGGTTAAAAACTATTTGAAGAGAGAGTACCAAAAAGTCATTTGGCGGACAGTATCTGAATTTTAAAGAGAAATCACATTTCTAGAAAGTTTATTTTCTGCCCTTTCATATGACATCTCAATCAGGAAAATGAGCTAGGAATAACAAAGTTCTATTTGTTTAAAGTGATGCTTGCATTTCCATAATTTGATTAAACAAACTTGTTTTCACTGGCTGCCTGCCATAGCGACAGAGTTGACAAAAGACTTAACTCTGTTTTGTTGACGATCAGCCATGCATCAAGTCTTTCGTCTTCTTTGTGCATGGTTGATCTTCAACAAAATCAAAGAAAAAAAAATTATTTGTAAGAAATTTAGTTCCGATTTAACTGATGAACGATTGTTATTCTGTCCTGTTATCTAGTGGGACCAGGAGAAGTGGAAGTATGAGACAGGATGTCAGGTGACCTTGGTGTCAAAGGTCAGTGGACGAGCGCTCCAGATGCTCACAGACAACTCGGTGGATGCCTGTGGTGATCCTGAATCAGCCAACAAAAATGGTGAGCCTTTAGCAGCCCAGCTTATGCATTATTCAAGATGATTCATTGTTAAAAAAACATGTACAGTGTAAATGCACATGTATGTTTATATATCATTTTAATTCTTCCTCTGTTTAATAATAATAGCAATAATACCTGGTCGAGAAAGTTTGAGGCAACACTCGCACGTTTCAGAGTTCAGACCTTAAGCAGAGATACATATGTACCCTCCCATGCCATAAGTATTGCAACATAGACACACACATTACACAGGAGACAAATAATTACATGAAAATGAGTGCTGTTTTAATGAATATGTAGTGCATCATTTTTTATCATACTATCAGGCACATTTTATTGATATATCAATAGTCATTTTTCATGAAAGATTCACGAGTCTCTAGTATTTTGTTGGATATCCTCGCCTTCTAATGATGGCGCGCATCCTTCTTGGCATCGTCGCGTAGAGTCCTTGCAATCTTTCTTGGGTGATGCTGCCCCAGGCCCTGAAGATAGAGCGGACCAAACCTTCCCTCGTGGTTGGTCGGTCTTTGGTGTTGGCTCTCTTGATGTCATCCCACAGATTCTCTATCGGGTTAGCATCTGGTGATTGCGCCGGCCACTGCACCCTGTTGACGCCAGTTTCGTCATACCATTGGTCCATCCTGGCTGCCCTGTGTGCCGGTGCGTTGTCATCCTGGAAGACGAACGGGTGTTGCGCGTTGCCAAAGATGTTAGCAATGGATGGAAACAAGTGGGCGTCCAGAATATCTTGATATTTGGCGTTATCAATGTTCCCATCTACACAAATTTAACCACAAATTTAACGAATTTCATCATGTTGCAATACTTATGGCATGGGAGGGTACATATATACCCATAACCCTTCAAGTAGAGCCAAGATGTCCATGAATTAGTATGATAAAAATCTCTTTTTTCTTTTTTTGTCATAGCAGTTTCCAAGTCAATCATTGATTCTTCACAAACATATACACTAATTCATGTATTTCATTTTGATTCTGTGTCATTTTGTCTGTTACCTTAGCAGTATACCTGGTTGAGAAAGAACAAGGCAAAATCCAAATCCACAGGGCCTTAGGCAAACCAGAGTTGTGCCTTACCCTTGAAAACCGCAATGTTAGTGGAACTATATGCGAAGTGTGTGAAATCTTGAACAAAAGTTATTTTTGATCATACATGTACAGTACCAGTATGCAAGACAATGATTAATTGTTCACAAACACATATCCTAATAAATGATTTTTATCATTTTCTCCGTTTCCATAGCGATATACCTGGTCAAGCTTAATTGTTCACAAACACATATCCTGATAAGTGATTTCTATCATTTTCTCTGTTTCCATAGCGATATACCTGGTCGAGAAACTACGAGGCAACATTCGCATCTTTCGGACCCAAGGCAAACCAGAGCTGTATCTTTCTCTAGAAAACAACAAGGTCAGTGGAGCCAAGAAAGCCGGCTTGCAATGTGAGTTCAAACTGAAGGTCCAACCTGACCGCTCTGTGGCCATCGAGTCGGTCAAATCACCCAATCAGATGTTGACCTTTGTTCAGAGTGGACGACCCCATGACCCCCGTGGGGCTGGCCTGGGACCGCAGAAGCTCTTCTATTGCTACGTCAAGGTGAGATCGGCTGCTCGAAATTACTACAGTGAAACTTCCTTTAGCTACCACCTGTATCAAAGAACCTCTTTGAATAGAACAGCAGATGTATCTCTCACCTCATGAAATAGTTTTACCATGCTCAATCATAAATCATAAACATTGATATTTGAATAATAGTTTGTATTTACATAAATGCACCTGCATAGGTCAATTGAATGTTTAATGATTAACAAAAACAAAACAAAAAACAAAATTCATAGACAACTCAGAGGTAAAGTTTGCCCTGGGTTCACTAATGGCTGTACGACACAAATTCCTGAGAAAAAAGCTCCTCTGTAATTTCTTACACTAAACAAATCCCCAACTCCAAAGCTAGACAACAATTTTCCTAACACTAACCCTAACCCTAAACCTAACCCAAAACCCAATTGCGACCCTATCCCTAACCTGTTCTTTTGACAATATAATGCTAGGAGCAAATATTGGATCACTGTACTAATACATGTGCATGCATGCTGTACTAATACATGATGAGCGTCTCTTATTTTGAATGTGACATATTGTTGATTATATCATGTTTAACTCTTTTTACTTACAATTTTTAAAACCTTTTTATCTTGCCTTTTAATCAGATTAGAATCTTGTTAGGTACTTCCTGGCCTTCTTTGTACTCGTACAGTCATGTACTTTTTGTATCGTTCTTGTTACAGAGTATAATTAGATCTTTTAAAGATTAATTTTTGTAAAGCCTTATTTCCTTGAGTCTCAGACAAACATTTTTTTTAAAGAATTCTTATCTGATCTTAAGCCTCATTCAATCATGATGTAAACTACCTCCCCCTCCCCCACTAAAAATAAAATACAACAACAAAATGAAAACCATTTTAAATGTAATTGCATTGCAAGTGGTAGTGTATAAACAGAAATAGCTTCTGCAAGGGCTTCTACAAAAAATAGCTTCTACTACGTCTTTCGGATGGTGACGTTAAAGTTTGGTCCCCAGACGTAAATAATCATATCTCATTGATACACGTCTGTAAAAATCCAATTACACACACACACAAGGGCCCTTAATTACGTGTACCGGCTTAAGTGTTTGTGCATTGTAAGATAAATTTGTGTTTGATTGATCGCACATTCTAAAATTCATAACTTTCATATTTATTATCATTATTATCATTATTATTGTTATTAATATTATTATCATCATCATCATCATCATACTATTACTTTTATTTTCATTATCAGTATTGTTATTATTATTACTACTATTATTTTTACTATTATTATTATTATTACCACTACTATTACTATTATTATTATTCCTCTCTTTTCAAAACCAGGGTACATTCAGTGACAATGGCTTGGTAGTCTTCTACACCTCACGCACGCAGACCCTGAGCGTGGACGGTGAGGACGCTGTCATAGCAACCGGGCAGAAGACGGAGAGCGCGTACTGGCGGGTCAGGAGGGTGCCGGGTCAGAAGACGAGGATGTTTGAGAGCCAGACCAAACCTGATCAGTACCTGAGGATTAAAGATGGCAAATGTAACGTAACGGTAAGGAGTGGTACCGTTACTAAAGCAGTTCTGGGGGGTGATTCACAAAGACTAAGATCAACTTAAATGCGGAATTAACTATGGCAGGCCATTCATGCCACCGATTACTCTCACCATTATGATCTTTAGATAATATTTTTTCCTTCAATTATGAATCATCAAAAATTGTAAATTCTGTAGAATTGTGACCATGATTTGTACGTCCCTTGAATTAGTTAATGATGAGAGCAAACAGTGGCATGAACGGCCTGCCGTATACAATTCCAACTTAAAGTCGATCTTGTTCTATGTGAAACACCCCTGGAAATTATTAATTGACCCTAATACAAATATGATGTTCAACAGTAGATGGCGACCTTTTTCCCACACTGCGCAGGTCTGCACACGCGCAGATAGGATACTTTGGAAGACGATAATACAAGATTTCTTCCAGCTTCCATACAAAAATTAAGCATTTTTTTCCATCAACCTTGAACAACGTTTTGAGTCAGGTTAAGAGTTAAATTATACATGTTTGTATTAATTTCATGCTTTCTTTCAATATTTCAGGGGATCGGAGACGAGTCTTGCCATTTTCTGATTAACAAGTTCAAAGACAAGGGGTACATCACCCTGCAATCCAACACATTACGGAACCTGAGCGTAGGCTTCCTCCCTGATGGCTCGGTCAAACCAACCATCGACAGTGGCGAGACCAACGTCAGGCTCTATCCGGAGGTCATCGAGTGTGAGTTATAGTCCTGTGATAATAGTGGACATTTTTTCTTAAAGAGGACCAAAATAATAAAATATAGTAAAAAATATTTTCCTCTGTATGTTATTTATGATTCCCATGTGACTTCCTGTATATATATATATTATGAGTATAAGTTCAACCGTTTATGCTTCTCTATAGATATATTGCAAATTTGATTATAGTTTCAATATACATAAATGCGACCTGTGAATATACTTGTCTTTGCTAATACATGTACTTGTACAGTTTAACAACTAAATCATGCATATCACTCATAGTTTTATGTTTTTTGTAACTCAAAAATGAAAAAAGGACTGGTTGAATTTAGGGCCAGCTTTGTTGAATACCTTTAGATGTAAGCTTTAATATGTCACATTATATCAAGAGACTTTAATTGGGACAAATTTTTCACATACCGGTACTCAAATAATTACAAAACTAAGTAAGGGTATGAATAATTTAGTTGTTTACTGTATTATTTTGTAGAATATCTGAGGCACCATATGTGCAAGCACACACTTGCAGAGAAAAGGGCACGCATGTAATTGGGCCCCATGCATCACTTTCATTATTGTCTTGCTTTGAAAGTACATGTAGCAATTGATATTGAATTCTATTCATGTGTTTATTTTTCAGTTGGAATCAAGAAGAAGTTGACTACACCCACACCGCCAACCACACCCAAACCTACCAAGATGACCAAAAAACGTAAGTTACATGCTCACCCGGCCTCTCTCTCTGTCTCTTTCTCTCTTTCCTTCCCTCTTTAACATCTTTCTCTCTCTTTCTCTATCCTTGTTTTTCTCTTGCTCTCTCCTCTCTCTTTTCTCTCTCTCTCTCTCCAGTCTATGTGTCTTTTTGTTTTTTCTCCCTATCTTTCTTTCTTGATCTCTCTTCTCAATCTGTACCTGCATTATTTGTCCTTCTATACCACATCGTTTTACAGCATACTATTCAATTTGTCAGGTATGGGTACATCATATCTAAATCATCAAGATGACAAGACATTAAAGCCTGTCTGCACTAGTTTGGCCAGGAGGGATTAGACCTCCCTATTTGGTCACTGACAGGTGGTTATCTCATCAAATCAGCTATCAATTAACATCAGAAAAATGGGATCGTGGGGGACCAACGGGTACTGCTTAGGCATTGTTTGCTATATTGAGGGCGCAAGTAGCTACAAGTAGTGCAGTCCCGCTTTAATATATGACAGATCAACGGCAAAATGTCATGGGCTAAGCTTGATGATAATGAACAGTGAAGTACATGTACATGGTATGTTACAGGGTGGGTAGTCTAAAAAGTTAGATGCACCAACATGGACAATAATTAAAACCTCATCTGTCCCTCATGCTGTAGTTGCCACTCTCCACCCAGGTTTTAAATGGGTACCCGTTAGGATGCTAAAGTTAATGTAGTTTGCTCATCATCGCGAGCGTCTGTAAAATGACGCCTGGCTGGATTGCTCCCCAGGGAGTGAAGAATGTGCATACATCAAGTGTGGGCAAGCCTGAATTCGATGACCGGGGTTATAATATATCTTTTAAGTGCTTGTAGACATCGTTGATGTATTAAGCGCTATACAAAAGCGGAATATTATTACTGTCCGAACGAATTTTGAAATTACATTTCATCATCCCTACTTCTAATAATAATAACAATAATTCAAGGTTGAAATATTGAAATATTGAAATATATTTAGTTAATATGGTAAGATTGCTTGGGCAGCAAAAATAAGAAAACAGAAGATAACATGAAGTCAGAAAAACGGAGAGGAGAAACATGAAGAAAAGAGGTATTAAATAGAGGAAGTTGTAAAAGAAGTGTACATCAAAAAATATAAATTGCACACATGTACTTTAAAGAGTCATTAAGACAACATACAAATATAAAAATAGAAATGAAAATATTCTTTTTATAACATTTTTCATAACACTTACTCCAAGCAGTCAAGAAGAGGAAGAGCGAAGAGAAAATTGATATTTCTTCTGCTGCCAAGGCGGCGAAGAAAGAGGAGAAGAAGCCTGTGAAAACCAAGGGTAACAAAAGATGATAACAAACCAGCCTCTCACCCAGCACAATATCTTGGAGTGGACTTATATCAAACTAACTTATTTTCACATAAGACTGATTATTGCTTAATCTAACTGATTAGTTATTGAACTCTGCCATTGACATGGTATCAAATCTAACCTTACTTATTAATGAAGTGTCACAAGGAATGTTTTGAAATCTCAAAATTCATTTCTAGCCTTAAGAAAAGATCATTTTGTTTAAATCTAGTACTTAATTGAAAAAAAACTAATGAAAAGAAAATTATAGACTAATTTCCCGTGCTATCCCTTAACCTATTTCGTTTCTAACCTTTTCCATCCTCATATCCCCCAATGAGTCCAGCTGTAACAAGTTAGCTTTTAAAGCTTTCGCATAATTTTAGTAAATTTACAAAAATGCATGTACATGTACACCTGTACATGTACATATTGCAGAAGAAAATATATTACGTACATTACTGTTAAGAAAAAAAATAAAGCTTCACTGTTTTTGCTCACTAAATAGTAATTCAAGTCTAAATCTGTTATCACTGTTTGAATAGTTATTTAGGAAATAATGAATTGCCATATTGAATGAGATTACTAATTTTAATAGTACAATTTACGGAATATATGGTACGCACAATTTAACTAACTCACAAGAAAAGATACTTTTGTCATCTAGTACTCAAATGAAAAACATATAAAAACAAAGTTTAAGATATGTCCCATACTATTCTTTAACCTATTTCATTTTCAACCTTTTCCATCCCCATTTTCCCCAATGAGTTTCAGCCTCTAGAAGTGAAATGTTAAAGCTTTTGCATATTTTTTTGCGTAAATATTCATAAATGTATATTTGCAGAAGAAGATATCTATGAACATTGCTGTAAAGAACAAATAGCAAAGTTTGTCATAACAGTCTCACGTTTTTGCCAATTGAATAGTGATCAAGTCTAAATCTATTATCGCAGTGTGAATGGGTATCCAAAAATACTTCATTGCTGTATAGAATGAGATGCCTTTTCAAAATTTTAATTTAATTCTAACAATGTACAGAATATATGCACAATTTTACTAACTCACATGAAGGTTTATGTAACCCTTAAAGAAGGAGGCATTTTGTTTTTTTCCCAGGCTGGAATAGTTGCAAGCATTAATCTCTTGGATAGATAGATGTGTGCTCCATTGATAGCAATAAGAATGGAGATGATGCATAATCATCACATGCAACATGCACTTTTGGGCGTAAATATTCATAAATGTATATATATATTAGAAGAAGATATCTATGAACATTACTTCATTGCTGTATAGAATGAGATTAGTGATTTGGATTTTAATTTAATTTTTAACAATTTACAGAATATATGCACAATTTTAACAACTCACACAAAGATTTATGTAACCCTTAAAGAAACATTTCACATTAATTTGCCTCTCCACCTCAATTATCTTCCCATTATATTCATTTGGACTTCTGCATTTAGTTTATTATTGTCACTATTAATTTCATAATCATCACATTTATTTTACCATTACTTGCCAATTACTTTTACAATTCTATTTATTTGTCAAGGATCCGAGCTATTCTATTTGGTTTCAATTGGTATCAACTGGAATTTCGACTGGGTTAGACTTCTGCATTTAGTTTATTATTGTCACTTTTAATTTCATAACCATCACATTTATTTTACCATTACTTTTCAATTGCTTTTACAATTCTATTTATTTGTCAGGGATCCAAGCTATTCTATTGTCCGACTTCAAACTGGTATTTCTACTGGTTGTAACTGGTACCAGTTGAGACCAGTTCAAACCAGTAGATACCAGTTGGAAATCCTTACTGGTATCAACTGTTTCTAATCTTATTTATTTGTCAAGGATCCAAACTGAAGCAGGTCAAAGAGGCTGCACCACTACCAGCAGCAGCCTTAATTGAAGAAAAAGAGAAAACACAATATGAAGGTACTTGTAATATAAAAACTATTTTAAAATTATGCACTTGTCTGTATCATGCTTGGTTATTTCATGTACAGTTTAGCTAATGATCTGGAAAATATATGTACATATTGTTAACTTTGTACTGATACAAATGCAGAATCATTATTGTTCTTGAGGCTGATGATGAATAATATAATATTTTCCATTATTTCATTCTCCTTCTCCTCCTCCTTCTCCTTCTCCTTCTCCTTATCCTTCTCCTTCTCCTTCTCCTTCTCCTTCTCCTCCTCCTCCTCCTCCTCCTCCTCATCCTCCTCCTCCTCCTCCTTCTTCTTCTTCTTCTCGTTCTCTAGTTCTTGTTCTTGTTCTTCTAGAACATCTTCTTGTTATCATGATAATAATGCTGATCTCAATACTTTGTTCCACATAATAATGTGCAGAAGTGATAGTTCCTTTATATAACAAGTTTCTTTTTCCTGATAGATGGAGAATGGAAGTGCCTTGTTAAAACTGGTTCCCTTTCAACCAAAGCTAACGTAGTCCTGGTGGTTTATGGTCAAAAGAAGGTGTCAGAACCCTTCACTCTAGGCAAAGGAGGACCCAAGCTGTTCAGCCCAGGCAGTGAAGACAAGTTTAAGGTTTGTGAGATGAGTTTGTCCACCAGTCTGCATTCAATTTTTAATTCTAGTGCACATTCTGTCTGTTATGAACCCTGACAATGTCTGTTAAAAATTGTGGTGGAGATACATTAAGTTCATTGAGTAATGGAAAGTGTTAGAGGTTTGTCAAAATGTTTGTGCACACAAGCCTTCAGACAAGTACATGTACCTTCAGATTTGCGCTGTTTATATTAAAACAAAAACAATCCGGAAAATCCTTCAATAAAAAGTCTAGTTGACAAACAAGAATTGTGGAAGGTTCTATCAGAATATTACAATGCAGTTTCCTTTGCCCCATATTTTTTTCCAAAATTATTTCCCTCTTTTTCCTTTCATTCTTTTTGACTGATTTTGTCTACAATCATCTTGTTTTTCCTTTAGATGTGTCATCTAATCTTTCTTGCCTTCTCCTGATAATTCTTGGTATTCTCTTTTTATTCTCCTCCTTTTCCATCTTCTTCTCCATTATCAAATGCAATGGGTATATGACTATTGTACAATGAATGACTTAATTGATCATGTTTTTGCTTGTTATTAGGTCAACTTGCTTGGTCTTGGTAACATCTACAAGATACGGATTGGACTGGACTCCTATAAGGCCTCCTGGAGATTAGACACGGTGAGACATGATTTTTTTTCCCCTCCCCGATGTCACCCCTATTTTCCTGAGTTTTCCCTTATTTTCCCAATTTCCCCCTATTTTCCCCCAATTTTCTCACTCAAAAGGGGGGAATGTTGTAATCTATTTTTTTTTTTGCTTCTATCTTTACCAAGAGAGTTTTAAGCTGGCAGTGTCTTTATTGTTTTGTTCGTAGAGATTATTTTCTGGCCTCCTTAAAAGAAAAATATATTTGCCTCTTGCCCTCCCCTTCTGGCATCCCGGCCTGAATCTACCCCTACAGTGTACATTTATTTCTATGCTTGTAACCCTATACTACACGATCACTAAGTAATACACTTAAGTCCCGCAATCCAGTAAACAGTTAGGGGATATGGCTTTTCCAGCTATTGCTCTTAAAACCTGGAACCCTTTACCGCCTGTACCATAAAATTGCCATACTCTCACATGTTTCAAGAGGCGTCTGAAAATGTTTCTAATTTGCTGTAATGTCCCTCTCTGTTTATAATGAATATAAGCTTTGTATGATAATGTTCTCTCACAATTTTTTTTGTAAGTATTACTTGTATACCGGTATGCGCTTTGAATCTAATGAAAAGGCGCTTTATCCAATTCAATTCAATTGAATTTGTTTTATTCATTTCCATTTTCAACAAAAACAATACGAAGATATATACAATGATAAGCATTTGCAATATATAAGAAAATGAAAATAAGGAACTAAAAAATAAGGCCAAATGGCCTTTGAAGGCATAGTTCCCCGAACAGTAATTAAGAGGTTTACATATAATAATAATAATAATAAAAAAAAAGAAACATACTTGACAAAAAATGACAGGGACTTTCATGGGAGGTAATACAAATAGAAATAATCATTACAAAATCATAAGTTTGAAAACAGTTATAGGTAATGTTGAATAATATGAATATTGGTACAAGAATCAATAATATTTAGATATAAGATTAATGTAATATTATTATTATTATTATTTAATATTCAGGTGAGTCTGATAGAGCCGTCCCATGGTGACAAACACGTTTGTAAGTTTAAGAATCGTTGGCTCTCACTCAAGGAGGATGATGGTGATCTCTGGAGAGAGCATGCCATTGCTTTAGCTGGCAAGAAGCCTCTGCCTAGTAAGTACAGTCTATTAACAGTACCTCAACACAGTTTAATGTTGCCTATCAGAAATACATGAGGTGAACTTGCTTTCTGTTCACACAAGCCGTAAGCATACATTTAGTCACAAGCTTATAAATCTCAAGGAGTGGTATTGAAAAGGTCTTTTTTTAAAAATAGCCAGAGTGTTTTAATTAAGTTCTTTATAATGCAATGTACAATTTTTAAAAATCTTTTCATCCTTCTTCTTCTTCTTCTTCTTTTTCTTCTTCTTCTGTTTCCTATCATCCTTATTGTTCCTGTTTTTGTTAATGCTCAATTTCTCATTCCTTTGTACTATTACTTCCTTTGTTAATAATCATGATTGTTAATTAAGTGATATTGAAACAAATTGATATTGTAACAAAATAGTTATTGACTTTTGGAAGTTTACCCTTGCTGAAGTTTCAGGATCTGATTTATACTCTTTGAATCATATTAGGCAAAGATACATGTATGAAGTACAGTAGGTTATATTTAGAAGAAGCCTCTACCTAGTAAGTACAGTCTATTAACCCTTCGTCTACGGGAACCTGGTGGTCCCTGTATAAAGCCTATGGGAATTAACTCATTGCTTACTAGAACCTGGTGGTCCCTGTGTTAAGCCTATGGGATTTTTTTTTCTTCAAAATGCAGTAGTCATCGGGTTAAAAGTCCCTAAACACAGTTTTCTGTAGCAAGTCCGTGTATATTTGTATATTATGTTTGGGAAGACACACGTTATTCAGGTATTACACTCACTCTACTCTTTTTTTCTGTAACAGACAGTAGTAAATATTCAAATCCAGAGCCATATTGGATTAGGCCTGCAAGAATCATATTCTAGGATTTACTTTTACACTATACCGGTAATTGGATTGGAGTCTGCTTTCGCTATGTCTGCTTTTTTTCGTGCAAATCTAATTACGTTTGACCTTTGAAAATAGATCCATCCTTCTGTTGAACATTTGCTTTATCAATTTATGCTAAATGTGCAAGAAATACATACCGGTATGTGTATCAACTGCCAAGCATTCTTGAATACCTTAATTCTCAGTTTATTTCACCTACGTTGTTTATATTTAAAGCTGCATTTCACTAAAATCTAATTATCCTCAACCAACGACAATTTGTCCTTCTGTTCTTTTAGTGATGCACTACTTTATCATGGTTACCACGGGAACGGAGCCCAACTCGGCAACGGAGGCCAACGTCTACATCAACATCTTTGGTGAGAAGGGGGACACGGGCAAGAGGCTGCTCCACAGATCTCAGAATGAAGACGTCTTCTTAGAAGGACAGGTGAGAGGGATGATGGGTTGTCATGACGATGGTACTGATGGTTGTCTTGGTGATGGTACTGATGGATAGATAATGATATTATCAGCAATTTGATGATGGAGGAGGGGTGGATGAGAATGATGGCAGTGTTGGTGGTAGGCATGATGGCAAGGAGACATCTTCCCACTTCTTATATATAATACAGATTCAGGAAGGGGAGATGAATAATGGCTTGATGATTTGGACATGATTCTTATCATAGCAAGTTATTTATGGGTTAATCTAATAGCAATAATTATAATGCAAATTACAATGGAGCTTATTTATGGGGTACAGTTTGAATGGTTCATTCTCTGATTGATGGTATAATTCATTTTATATCCCCTTGGAAGGGTAGTAAGTTCACAGAGTGGGAGACGAGCGACTTTGTCTTCGAGCCAAAGCCACATTGCATGTAAACATTTTAATTCATAACCTTTCTTATATCTTGTCATATTTTATAACCTTATTTCATGTTTTCTTGTATTTTACTGTAAACATGAGAATATTAGTCTCCAGTCTTTTGCCATGTTCTTTTTTGAATCTTTTTTAATTTGTCAATTTCTGTTTAATTAAAAAAGAAGAAGAAAGAAACGAAATAGAATTGAAATGAATCTGATCTCGTGTATCTCCTCTCTTTCACATCAGGTTGACTGCTTTGAGTTGGAGGCCGTATCAATCAAGAAGCCTACCAAGGTCGTGATAGGTCATGATGGTGAGAGTCCCGGAGAAGGGTTGTATCTTCAGCAGGTCACCATCAAAGACAAGAAGGACTCCAAGACAGAATACATCTTCAAGTGTGACAGGTATCCCACTCCTGACTCCAAAATAATTTTTTTAAATTTTTATAATAATAATAACATAAACATTCCGCTTTTATATAGCGCCCTATACATCAATTATGATCTGTAGACGGGTGACTTACACATGTATCTACTAGACCACATCACCTCTAAACCTTACCATTTTCCTTCAGATGAGGCCTCTGAATGTTTTGTTTTCATCTACATAGAATCTGATCTGGGTGAATTGTTTAAGCATCTTAAAATGGTTCTCTATTTGCCAGCATAATTGATATTATTGATAAGATTGCCATCAACACCTGAAATTGATAGAATCATTATAAAGTTGCACAGTCATGTAGGTTGTAATGGGATCAAGAAGAGGTTGTGGTACATGTAGGTCGTGATGGTGAGAGTCCTGGGGGGGGGGGGGGGTGTTACACAAAGATCCTACATTAAGTCGAACTTAACTCTAAGTTGGACTTAAAAACTATGGAGAGCCATTTCTATCCTTAAAATGAAATATATTCAAAAGCAGAAATTTAAGTATTTTAGAATTTTCATAAATTCCACATCAAGAACATGAAATCTCCCATAATAATAGAAAATATGAATGATTTGAATCAACATTTTATGCCTTTTAAAATAACTTTTACAAAATATTTTCAAGGATGACAATGGCTTTCCATAATTGTTAAGTCCAACTTAGAGTTAAGTTCAACCTAGGATCTTTGTGAAACACCCCCCCTGGAGAGGGATAGTATCTTCAGCAGGTCAGTTTCAAAGTCAAGAAGGATCCCAAGTGTGACAGGCATCCCACTGCTGACACCAAAATTTGAACTAATCTTCCCAAACCTTTCCATGAATTTCTGTTTGGGAGAGCCCACTGAAAAAAAATGTTTATGAAATGCAACACCAAAGATATAAGATGTGATCATTTAGGATTTGAAATACTTATAACCTACTGTGAAAAAAATGTTTTGCTACATCTCAAATGATCATTCCCTGTAACACAAGTGCAGGATTTTCAAACATTCATGTATGCATGTACAGTTTAAAACCAAATTATTCATACCCCTTGAAAATTTGATGATTTTTGTGTACTTGGTAACTCAAGAATGAAAGTTGGACTGGTTGAATTAGGGCCTTTATTGAATACTTTAAGATGTAAGCTTGTCACATTTTAAAGAAAATTTTCACATACTTATGAAAATAGAAAACTTGGTAAGGGTAAGAAAAAATGTAGTTGTTAAATGTATATCCAGCAGTAAAGAATCCAGAGTATAAGAAATTGTGATTTTTTTTTTGAAATTTCAGTGGAGACTTTTTTCATATCAATTGATATAATTTTCATTTAATTTTTTAAATATATTTCAGATGGCTTGATGCAGGACAAGATGACAACAAGATAGAGAGAGAACTGGAACTCACTGAGACGCGGACAATTAAACGTAAGCTCATGAGCCTGTCAGAGCAAGGGACAAAAATCTAACAATGAAAGAACATTTTTCTGTAAACAAAATAGTTGTGTTGTGATTATTATGTAGGAGTTGAAAGTGGCTATTTTTTATAATAAGAATTTTTTGCATCCATCAATATATTATAACTGTATACGTTAGCTAATTTACACTTGATTCTATACGTATATATCGTATCAGATTAGATTTGTTGATCTCATGTCCTGTGATTAATCTTTTGAATGGTGTCATCCCTGAACGAAAATTGATGGCATGTCATTACGAAATAAACAAAAGTATAGTCAATATAAATGCAGGACCTCTCGTTTTAAACAAAGTGCAATACTATATTTTATTGATCTTCTTAATAACTGTTGATTGTTCTAAGTTTTTCTTTGCGAACCCAATAGCTCTTTGATTTGTATATTTGAACATTTGTCTTTTTAATTAGACCAGTATGTTAACTTTCATGGTTTCATTAATTCATTGTACGATTATGCAGATATGTTTTTTGAATAGACATTCTTTTCTATTTATATGTATCCTTGATAGTTGTAAACATATACATTTCAGCTTTGTAGCTGCAGAATGTGCATCATTGTATTCTATGTTTTTCAAAATAAACCTTGAATTGAATCCCTTGCTTCATAGCTCATGATTGGGAGGTGTTCATCGCGACAGGCTCCATGGCCGAGGCTGCACTTCCTTCACCTGCAACGCTAGCAGTCTACGGAGACAAGGACAAGACCGAGATAGTCCTGGAACCGCCTCACGGTGAAGGGTTCCTACCGGGCAGTGCAGAGAGCTTTAGGGTGAGTAGATGAAGTATGTACAGCTGTATTTGATAACCAGTCACCAGCTACACTGGTAGTCTATTGTGGCAAGGACACGACCGAGTTGGTCCTGGAACCGTCTCATGGTGAAGGGTTCCAACCAGGCAGTGCTGAAACTTTTAGGGTGTGTTTTTTGTATACTTATAAGATTCACTTTAAGCTGGGTACATGTAGTTGGTTGGTTGGACTGTCTGATTTTACTTTAGCTTATGCTGGCTTCAAAGACACAACAAACTTCTGTACTCATATTTACGTAGTGCAGTGTTTTGATTGTGAAGAGTGATCATTAACAAAAAATATCTCCGAAATAAAGGCATACAAGATTGACCAATGCAGCAATTTCTGTGTATATTACAGGCTTGTATTTTAGCTTTACCTAAGTTAGCTTTCAATGAGTTCCAACCAGGTATCTATCTAACTCCTTGTTGGAAAGTGGTAAACATGGATTAATGTCTTGCCGAAGGATGATGATGACATGCTGAGTCTTAACCCCATGAGCTTCACATCTCACCCACCATCTCCACCCAGGGGAGTGTTTCACAAAGACTAAGATCGACTTTGAGTTGGACTTAACTACGGCAGGCTATTAATGCCACTGGTTGCTCTCACCATTATGATCTTAAGATATTTAGAAAAAATGTAAATTCTGTAGATTTGTGACCATGATTTGTACGTCCCTTGAGAGACCAATGCCAGTAAATGGTGACAGGAAAAAGTGGCATGAACGGCCTGCCATATTTAAGTCCAACTTAAAGTTGATCTTAGTCTTTGTGAAACAATCCCCAGGTGTAGTACATTGGTACTCGGTAGGAAGAGATATCTTAAATGCTGCATTGCTTTCTCATGGTGTTATTATTGTTATTATTATTGTCGTCATTATTATTATTCAATTATTTAAAACATCTTGACTATGACACCTTTATCAACTATTGTGCATTATCTTATAGGTCAACTTTGGCGATATCGGGCGACTGGTCAAGGTCCGGCTTGGACATGAAGATGAGGAGTCCAGCTGGTATGTCAAGACGATGAGGATGGTCGACCTTAACACCAACGAGGAGCAAGCCTATGAGGTCGATCGCTGGATGTCCAGGAGTAACGATGATCGTGACGTCTGGAGGGAACTTGCTGCCGTCTGGCCTGGACAACGAAGTGCACCAGGTAATACCCCTGTCACACCAAGACCGATATCAGTCCAGCAATGGACCTAACAAAAGATTGCATTACCGTGAATGGCCACAGCAGCAGTCAGTTTAGGGTTGGTTAGGACATGATGTGGTACTGTGACTGAGATATATGGAATGGTTTACTCACTCAACAAAATCGTGATTTTGTTCTTATAAAACGTGAGGATGCAGCTCTGTTAGTTTGGTAGTGGACAAAGTTGAATCATAAGTATCATCTTCACTTTTCACATAGACTTTAATATGGAACAGTAACTGGTTTCTTTTCAGGGAACCAGTAAAGTTGGCCTCATCATAACATTCATGTACATCTGAAGACGTGTCTGCCTTATCAAACTTGTTAGAC
Source organism: Strongylocentrotus droebachiensis (assembly GCA_035222895.1). Lineage (NCBI taxonomy): Eukaryota > Metazoa > Echinodermata > Echinoidea > Camarodonta > Strongylocentrotidae > Strongylocentrotus > Strongylocentrotus droebachiensis. Next base: position 68,575 of record JAVYIG010002578.1, read on the forward strand.
TACACAGTGTATAAAGAGTGATCGGACATTTGCATCAGCAAGAATTGCTGCAGGCTTTATGCTGTGAAAGATAGAGTTAGAGTTGCAAATTGGTTTAAGGTTAGGTTTAGAGTTCAAATTAAGGTTAGTTGTAGTGTTTGGTACGGGGTTGAAGTTAGGAATATGGGTTGTGTTAGAAATTTACCATGGAGCGATTGTTGCCAGAGTGTGCATCGTACAATTCAATTTTAATTTCAATTTATTCACGTTTCCAACAAAACATTACATATCTATTATAAGCATTAAAAACAAATGTAAAAAATACATGTTAGAAACAGAGGGGTCCACTAAAAAGCAATGCTTGTTCAAGTGTGCACACCTCAAATGATACTTCGGAATAATGAGTAATTAAATTAACTAGTATGTAACTACAAAAGGGGAAAGAAGCTTGTACAAGTGTGAACACCTCAAATGATACTTTGGAATAATGAGTAATTAAATTAACGAATCCGTAACTACAAAAGGGAAAAAGAAAAAGGGGGATGCCAACAGAGACGAGAAAGGGACAAGACAATGCTTTACATGACATATCTTCTCTTCTTTATTTTGTGTACATTGTAGTTGCAAGATACTACGTCCAAGTTTTCACCTCTTCTGAACCTGACGCTTCAACCAACGCCAACATCTACGTCAACCTGATTGGGAAGAACCACGACTCTGGCAAACGCCGTCTGGTCCGTCCCAAGACCACCAACGAGACGCCCTTCCAGGCCGGTCAGAAGGACGGCTATGAGGTCGAGGCCGTCTTCCTGGGCAAGGTGCTGAAGGTCATTGTAGGGCATGACGGGGAGGAGGAAGGTCAGGGTTGGTGCCTGGAGAAGGTCATTGTCAAGGAGTCAAGGACCGCCAAGAATGAGGCCATCTTTCCTTGTGAAAAGTTAGTTCCGCTTCTTAAAGGTTGTTGTAGTTTATTTTAAAAATGTGTATTGGAATGCAAAAGAAAACTCCCTGCATGTATGTAAATACTTTTTTATATTTGTTCATATTCATTTCTTGAAGTTTACTATAGAATTAATAAGTGCTACAGTCGCCGGAGGTGATTCTATGAAGCTTGGGTGGTAAAGTCTTTTTTTTTAATATTATGTAATAGATGCATGCACATTAGCTCATTATATGATCTCTACTTTTTTTCTCTTCATTTTACAGATGGCTTGACACTGGGAAGGACGATGGTAAAATAGAAAGAACTTTAGTGCTTGGGAAGCCATCAGCAGGTGAGATAATCGTCTAGAAAACTAAAGAATTGATTCTGTGGTACCTTGTAACAGCCTGAGTATACGCCCAACCCATTTTCAGGAAATACTAGACTCTTCAAAGATCTGTGTTCTTGTAGAATCTCATTCATGTTTGTATTCAAAATTTTAGGATATTCTTTGAAAAACATTTACACACCATGTATGTTCCATTAGTTTGCTGGTTTGAAAAACAACTGGATACATTTGTGGTGCTACCAATACGATTTCAAGTTTGTGGACCTTTTTTTTTTAAATATCAAGATGATAGAAAAACATTTCTTTGTCAAAATATATAGATGCACTACTGAAATTCAGGTCACAAGCCCACCTACAGTTCTGAAAGTGTTAATTCAATGATACTGCTCTAAACTTGCTAATCATTTTATTGAAAATGCACATCACATACAATGTACATGTAGATGTGTAAGTGTACTTGTATTATGAATGTACTCACTTGTACTTGCTTAAACTTTCACGCAATGCAGCCCCAAATACCGTCACGTCAGCCACGGCATCTGCTACCACTGACATCATCACCTTAAAATGGAAAGCGCCCTCTACGCCGGTGACCTCTTACATCGTGACCTGTGACCCACCCGACCCCAAGGAATCTGAGGTGACCCTGAATGACCCCAAGGCCACAGAGGTCGTATTTGGTGACCTGACCCCAGGCAAGGAGTACACGTTTGGAATCACGGCGGTCAATAAGAAGAAGGAAGGGGAGAAGGTTACAGTTAAAGCAACGACAAGTGAGTATAGTGTCTCGACTAAAAACTTTGCCTATGATGTTCAGCTCCTCTGAATGTGAATGCTCATAGAAAACTAATCCCAAATGAAATGCCTTTCTGTCTCTCAACAGTCAATAATGCACCGTACCATCACTCAAAACTTGATTCTGAATCTTTGTAATGTTTGTGACCTGTGTTTTCTTTTTTTTTATCCATAATTCTGGTATCAATATTGTAGTCTTTATTTTCGGTGTACGGCAAATGAAGAGATAACCTATTTCGTTCGCTTCTAAAGGCTCAGTCAGATATGATGCAATAAACTCCTGAAGATTTCAAAAAAATATATTCACTAAGCTCTGTTTGAAAAGATACAAAATTTGCAGGTTTGACCACATTATATTTTTAGGATATTTTTCCTTGCCCCATTTCATCCACTAAAAATCTACATTGTACTATTTCATGATCAGAACCTAACAAGGTCTTGGATGCATCCCTTGAAAGTGAAATGACCTCAATCAAGGTCATGTGGAAGTCACCTGAAGGTCAAATGACGGGTTACCACGTCAAGATATCACCCTCGGACGCTAAGAAGTCCTCGCTGAAGATCAAAGATGTTGCCACAACGACGGCCGAGTTTGAAGGTGTGACGCCCAATAAGGAATACAAGGTGCAGGTCGTCACGGTCAGTGGAGAGACGGAGAGTGAGAAGGTCACTCTGGAAGGGACGACAAGTGAGTAAAGACAATTAACCCTTAAACTGCCACCAATTTTACAAGACAATTATCCCCAATCAAACTGTCTTTGAGTCAGGAAAACTTTAAACGGTTACACCATGTGTGAAAACCTTATGAGGACTGTTATTCTTTCTTGGAAAGATGTGAATGATAATAATAATAGTAGTCGGTTCTTGTATAGCACTCATGTCTGTCAGACTTGACACTCCTGGCGCTCCCGATTATTACCCTGGCTTTAGCACGGCTGCTATTACGGCGCTCTAGCATTTTAAGGGATTAATTCCTGCCAGGTCCCCATTTACCTCTGTCCTAATGAGGACTAGACACAAGGTGTACCCATTTAAATTTCCCTGATTCCTCCACTTCACCATGCAAACCTATAAAGAACATTTCATATTGTCTTTGTTCATATTGATTGATGCCTAACTTCAAAATTCAGGAACCCACTTTACTTTTGAGAAGAGATACATAACTGCTTCTGAGCAGAAAGAATCTTATTACTCCTGTATGTCTACAACTATTAAATACACTGTACATCTTTTATGTATCAAAAGCACTAGAGTGTTGTAAGAAATTACATGTATTTTTTGGTTATATAAAGGGTGATCATATTACTATAAGAGGACAATTTCAGTTTTACAGGTTTTTGCTATTATCCTATTTACAGTAGTACCCTGAACTTATCCTGTTCTTACAAATTGTTAACATTGTTATTGAATACTGAATTCTGTAATTCCCATACATGAAAACTATTAAATTCAGGAACCACCCAGTTCCCGTAGGCCGATTATGATTTTGGTTGCCTATGTCACCAGAATTTTTATTTCTAGATATCAATTTCTCGATATTCTATGATTTCTATTCCAGAAATGCCAGAGTTGAGGGTTCTCCCAGTAATTGGTCACTCAACATCCTCAGGAACAGATCATCTAGAGGTCTCCTGGAAGAAACCTGATGGGGATGTGACAGGCTACAGGGCTGTACTTCAACCTGCAGAAGGTACTGTTAGTTTAAGACACAATTTTGATCTTGACATGGATATATTCAATAAAAAAAAAGAAGCAAAGGCTGATTTGAAATGCTTCTAAATTTAGTATATTAAAAAAGGTTCAAAAGTTGTGTAATGCTAAGACTAATGTAAAAATGTAGAGGAAAATGACTCTCCACATTACTATTGTGGCTTTTAGTAGATTCCTTGTTTCAATTGTTGATAACTCTCCCGTTTGTCATGTACTGCAGTGTCAGTTTTGTATCAATTTCATGTTTTTTTTACAAACAGGTGACAATCCCGAGATGAAGTTAGATGGAGGTGATAAGACAAGTGTCAAGTTCACTGGATTATCACCAGGCAGAGAGTATAATGTAGAGGTCTACACTATGCATGAGGATAAGGAGAGCGATAAGGTTTCCATCGTAGGAAGGACAGGTAAGAAAAAAGATAGATAGCATGAATGGATGATGGTTGAGAGAGAGAGAGAGAGGAGAGAGAGAAAGAGAGAGAGAGAGATAGGCAGAGAGTATAATGTAGAGGTCTACACTATGCATGAGGATAAGGAGAGCGATAAGGTTTCCATCGTAGGAAGAACAGGTAAGAAAAAAGATAGATAGCATGAATGGATGATGGTTGAGAGAGAGAGAGAGAGGAGAGAGAGAAAGAGAGAGAGAGAGATAGGCAGAGAGTACAATGTAGAGGTCAACACAATGCAAGAAGATAAGGAGACATAAGGTTTGGATTGTAGGAAGAACAGGTATTAAAGAAGAAAGACAGAAAGACAGAGAGAACATGATACATGTACATGGAGCAAGAGAGAGAAGAAGTGAAGGAAAAATGCAATGAGAGGAGAGATAGACCTGTACATCTACTTCTACAACTCAGTTTTCCATGAAAGAATGATATCAGAAATGCATGTTTTCTCTGTGCCTTTACTATGTTTTTTTATACAAGCAAATCATATCTTGCCCGGAGGAAAACAACATAATGTATCGTCTCAATTTCATACGTACCATATTCTTCTTGGTCTCTTTAAAAACCTTTTCTTTCTTGCTGTTGCTTTCTTCCTGTTTCAATTTCAATGCATTTCATTGTGATCCCCCAAACGTAATCATTCCTTATTGGTAAGTAGAAGGTGGTAAAGTACACAAGGTTCGCAAAGCGTCCGTGTCCACCGCCTCTTCTTCCGTGACTGTGTCGTGGAAGAAACCAGAGGGCGACGTTAGTGGCTATCGAGTCACATGTGTACCCAAAGATGGCGAGAAAGACGGGAAGAAAGAAGAGGTCAAAATTGATGACCCTGAAGCGACCGATGCCGCGTTTACTCGGCTTGATCCAAGCACGGAATATATTTGCAAAATTTATACGTTATCCTCGCAAGGAGTGGAGAGCAGTAGTGTGAAAGTTGAAGGAAAGACAGGTGAGATGTCAACTTTTTACTTTGATTTTACTGATTGGCTTTAATAACTATATTAACTTTTAAATGTGTTGTGTTCATTAATAATTAATAATAATTATAGGCATTTCTAAAGCGCCGTCTATCCAGAAATTCTATTCAGAGGTGCATTAATTATTACCCCGGCTTTAACCTAGCTGCCATTACAGCCCCCCCCCCCCCACCAGCATTTCAAGGAATTAATTCCTGCCAGGCACATGCAGTACCCATTTCCCTCTCCTGGGTCGAGTGTGGCAAATGAAGATTAATGCCTTGCCAAAGGACATTAGCGCCGTATCAGGGATTGAACCACAACCTTTTAATTTCAAGTCAAGTGCTTAAACCACTTGACTACGACACTTCTTTTACAAGTTTAAACTTTGACACATGTTTGATCATTTACACAAAGATGTAGAAAGAAACTGATTAAGATATTTTAAGATTAAGAACAATAGTTTTGTAATCAGATGTTTCGTTTTGGAAGAAGAAAAAAAGAATCACAAAGGAAATATGTACATGTAACATAAGTCTGTTGACTTGTACATGTATGTTTTTAAAGTGATGCACAGGCAGATATTGAGTTGCATTTTAAACATTTTTAATTAAGGTATGCTTGCTTAACATGTTCTGAAATGATAATGTAACATAATGAAAATTCAAAGATACTATACACAAAGAAGTACCTACCGTATACCTCTGTTTGCACCAGTTATACATGCATTGAATTATTACTGAGCACTCCTTAGGTTTCTTGGTCTAGACCATAATAATGGTGTTATCCTTCTCTGCACAAAGTTTGCTGTGTGTTACACTTCATCAAACTGTTACTTTTAATAGAAATACACCTTTCTTTAGACTGGTTGAGTTTGCTGTTGGCATAAATAGTCAGTTTTTACTGCATTGCCTTAAAACATAATCTAACAACTACAACAACAATTGTGGTATGCAGTGTTTTGATTCTACTAATGTAGGTAATGCCTTGTTTATTAATATTTATTAAAACAAATTGAGGTAAACTCAAGGATGAGGATGATGATTCTCATCCACTATAATATAGAAATTGTTATCAAAATTGAAGAATTAAATGAATGATATCAACATTTGCTAAATCCTAGTTTGAAAATATCTTTATACTCCCTGTAGAACAAATATGAGTGCTCCGAGAATATTGTTCAGCCTTAAATTCATATATGCCAGAAATAAGTACATGCTCCTGTCTTATATTAATGAGAATAAGTGTCTTTCACAGATGATGAACCAGAAAAAGGGGAGATCCCCACCGTCAGTGATGTTACAGCCACACCCACCACCAACTCAATCACTGTCTCATGGAAGCCTCCAGAGGGAGACATCACAGGATATAAAGTTTCTTGTGCACTGGTTTCAAAGGCTGAAGGTTTTGTTGCTGAGGTAATGCTAATGTACATTTTGACATTATTCCCTGTGTTTGTACCTCAGCCCTTCCATGATAAATTTGTGAAACATACATGTCTTTGATAAGCATGTTCCAGGCATACATGTATGCCTATAAGGCAAAGTCTGGTTGTCCAATGTTTGCTTCTGTGACAATTACACTGGACTTTAATTTCGTCAAATGTAAAGGGTTAGGATGATGGATGCAATTGGGTTTCGGATTACATGTAGGTTAGGGTTTAGGGTTAGGGTTAGGTACATGCATTGTGTTGGTTCTTGGGTTTAGGTTAGGGATTTTGTTGGGTAGGAAATTGAAAACAGTGCACATGTCTTAGAAGCTTGTGTAATACAACCGTAAAGCCATCTACATTCGCTAAAAGCAGGTTGATACACTTGTCTTGTCTATCGAACCAAGGCATATTAATACAAATTATGTTTGGTTTGAATGGGAATTTAATTGGCACGGTGGAACACAAAGTTATTCCCTTAAGAATGAAAAGTGATGTACTGTACAAGAACACATGCAAGTCTATAATTTCGCTTGAATCAGATTGACTTTAATACAAAGAAAACATTTTCAACCACGTATTTCCATCTTTGCATGTGACTGAATGAGTAGAACATTCACAACCTCTCCATTTACTCTCTTACTCCTTGTCCTAGGTGTCTGTTGATGATGGTACTGCAACCACTGCTACCCTGGAAGGCCTAGAAGAAGGCAAGGTGTATGTGATCAGTGTGGTCACCTTGAAGGAGGAGGAGAGGAGTAAACCTGCTACCATCACTGCTGAAACAAGTAAGAATGATGTAGTGTAGATATATTGACTGCTATGAGAGGCATGGCTGTTTCTATAGGCTCAAGGGGTCATAGTAGGATGCTAACAGGCATCGATCTTTCTCATTAACTAATTAATTAATGACCATTAGGCGGGCATGGATAAAATCACGACTCCAATTTCGACCAATCAGATGACTAAATTTATTCAACATACTAAAGAGAGATATATATATATATAAAACCCTCTAGAACAAGTTTATCATAGAGGTATTTTGTCCTGGGCCCCATCTTACGAAATACCACAAGTCCTCTATTAAATCAGTTGCAAGTTTGCAGTCTCCTATCTCTTACATGTATGTACATAGATGCGATTGAAATATATCGCAAATTAGTAGCGATTAATCACAACCCTTTATAAGATTGGTCCCTGGTGTTCTAGTTTCAAGTACACGTACATATACGTGTCACATCTTTCCGTGAATGCTGCTAGAGGTGTCGTGGTCTAGTGGATACTTCGTCAGACTGTGGATCGCATGTTGTGCGGTTCAAGTCCCGCTCTGCATTAATGTCCGTTGGCAAGACATTAATCTACATTTGCCATTCTCATCCCAGGTGTTAAATGGGTGCGGGTTTAAGGACCTCCTTGAATGCTGTGAGCACCAAAATTAGGTAGCCTACGTGTAGCAGAGCCAGATATTGGAGTGCCTTGAGCATTATTATTATCTTCTGTCTGCATACTAAAGTTGAAATGTGGATTGTGATCCAGGTTTGCTGTCAAAAACTACTTCCACACCCTACATGTACAACCAATTTGCTACCAACCGATCAGTTAATTTACCTCAAAAATCATGATGGCTTGTTACTTATCACTATACAATTTTATGAAACAGCCCTGATCTATTTTTAACTTTTCTTCCTCTGATTTTTTAATAGAAAAATTAAAGATCCACAAAGTGCAAAATGCTGGGATATCTGAGACCGGTATCACTTCTCTCGCCATCTCATGGGAGAAACCTAAGGGAGATGTGACTGGATATTTGGTCACCTGTCAAACCGCAGTAGCTGCAGCAACTCCTAGAGATAAAAAATCCTCAAGGGACAAAAAGAAAAAGAAGGAGAAGAAGAAGAAAGATGAAGAAGACACCAAAGAAGAAGAGGATGAAAAGGAAGAGGAGGAGGTGATGAAGGAGGAAGAAGAAGAAGAGAAAGAGAGAGAGATAAAGATAGAAAGTCCTGAGATGACAACCGTGGTGTTTGAAGATCTGAAGTCTGACGAGGAGTATGTGATCAAGATCTACACTATGGTGGGAGAGAAAAAGAGCGACCGGGTCAAGGTCATAGGAAAGACTGGTAGGTCAGAGGTCAAATATTAGTGACTATAGGCCTGTCTTCATCAGCTTGAGCTTTGCCAAATAATCCGCCATTTTCAGACTCGGGATATTATCCTTAAGCTCAAAACTGCGTTCTCACCAGACCGATATGCTCATCACAAAATAGCAGGATATTTCCGAAAAATAGCGGCATATTTTAGAACCAAAACCAAAATATCTCGGAATATTAATTGCAACTTCGGGCTGATTAAGACGCAAATTAGCTGGATAATTTGGGATCGGAATAGTTAAGATAGCGGGTTATTTGGCAAACTTGAGCTGATGAAGCAGGCCTATACATGTACATATATACATGGTCATGTATCACCAATTATAATACATGTAAAAGCGAGGCATTTGTCATAAAACCCTGAATAAACATGAAATGTAAAGAGGAATGAATAGAAACAAATAGAGTAAAGTCTGTATTATAAAGACCACTCAAGGGATTCAAGAAACGTGATCTTAATAGGCAGGTGGTCTTTATGTACAGGTTCATTTAGTACAGGTTTCAACGAGAAACCATTTTCAAGGGAAACAAAAAAGTGGTCTTTGTAGAAAGGTGGTCGCTTAAGCAGGTTTGACTGTAGAAGTTTAATGTGGCATTGCAAGAAAGTTTGAGTTTTTAATCGCAAGACTTACGCTTGATTTTTTAGGGATTTTCAATCAGTCGCAACTTTCTTGCAATGCCCCATTAGACAAGAAGAGTTGAGTTTCTGTTGATATATTTTGTAATTGTTATGTTTTTCTCCACCTCTTGCAGAACCTGAAGTGGATTACTCTGAAGACATTGCCCAACTCCTGGAGGCCAGTGAGCTCCTGGATGCCTCCCCTAGACCTGAAGATGCTCCGCCCACCAAGGAGGAGGGTGTGGTCCTGACAGTCAGAGACCTCCAGGCCACGCCCTCACTGGACTACATCACCGTTTCATGGAAGAAACCCAGTGAGGAGGGTGTCTCCGGGTATCACCTGACATGCGCCTTGAAGAGCAATCCAGAAACAGTTGTCAAGGAGGTGAGTTTGCTTTCTGTATTCATCAGTTCAGCATTCTGCGCTATATGTTCTTAGACCTGTGATGACATTCAACAAGTTGATCATCAGAATTCTTGCACTTTTTTTAGGCCAAAAGCACTTGCAACTTGGGTTTTTACAGACATGTACATGTATCAATCAGATATGATTATTTATGTCTGGGGACTGACCTTTAACGTCACTACCTGAAAGACGTGACTCAGTCCTGAACTGGGGTCCGCTGAGTCAGTTTGTAGGCGAAGACTAAGAGCTAACCGTACCACAGACATTACCGCTAGACCACCTCGCATCTCCAGAAATTTTGCTTTCTGTTTTTATCAGTTCTGCATTCCATGCTATGGGTTTTCAGACCTGTGATGACATTCAACAAATTGATCATCATAATTCTTGCCCTATTTTTAGGCTAGAAGCACTTTTACACACAGAACAAGGAGATTCCACTCAATTTGATGATTAAACCTTCCATTCTCACACCAGTCTCAAAGACAGTTAAATCGTTATAACACTTCTTCTGATAAGCTGTTATAAATATGTGTATGATAATCATTATTGCCATCAAGCATATTTTTGTCCACAGCTACATGGACCTACAGTAATTGCAAATAACCTTTAACGTTGAGGTACAAGGCGTCCCAAAGATCTTTATGGGAAAGAGAGAGGGACAACACACGAGTGAACTTTTGGAAACCAATATATTTTGTGGTCATTTCCCTTTCTCTCAGATAACTCTTGATACGCCTGAGACTGAGACTACCTCAATTGATGATCTGGAGGAGAGTACAGCCTACATCATCAGTATCGTCACGGTAACAGGAGATGCCAAGAGTGTTCCTGTCTCTGTGGAGGCAGAAACAAGTGAGTGTTGATACGTGTACATGTATGTTGTTAGTCAAGATAACTGTACTTATGGATTGTGTCACTTATGTGACAACTGAAAAAGGGAAAAGGAAAGCAACATCTTCAAGCCTTCAAAAATATGGGAACTAGCAGAGACTGCAACTGTCCCGTTAAATTTGGAGATTTCTTGCTTATGTACTGTTTTTCTCCATACCTGTCCTTCTCCTGGTTGCAGCATACGCGAAACCGAAACGTGAGGAGAACTTTGGTCTGTTTCGCTAGCACGCCCTGACCGTTAATCAAGTCCATTAGTTTACGTGCACTTGTCCAAAAGAAGTTGTAGATGGCGTTAACCAGCATTTACCATGCTAAACCCCCTTTAAGGTTAATCTCTGAACTGGATCCCTGCATCAGAAATGTGAAAGTTGTCATTTTCAAGGAATTGTTTAGTTTTTACTTTTTATTTTACCTGAAATAGTGAAGCAGTCAGTTAAGAGGAAAAGTTCAGCATCACAATTTCACCTTTTTGACTATATCATTTACTTTTCATTATTCAGAAACACTCAAGATCCACAGAGTGCAAAATGCTGTGATATCAGAGACTGGTACCACTTCTCTGACCATCACTTGGGAGAAGCCTAAAGGACCTGCGACTGGATATTTGGTCACCTGTCAAACTTCAGCCACTGCAGCAACTCCTCGAGATAAGAAGGACAAAAAGGATAAAAAGAAGAAGAAGGAGAAGGATGGCGATGATGATGGGAAGGGAGAAAAACAAGAGGAGAAAGAAGAGGAGAAGAAAGAACAAGCGAAAGAAAGAAACATTGATGATCCTGATGAAGTGAAAGCTGTTTTTGAAGGTTTGAAAGCAGAAGAGGAATACGTGATCAAGATTTATACCCTGGTCGGGGAGAAGAAGAGCGAGAGGGTGAAGGTCACTGGAAAAACAGGTCAGCAAAGTTTTTTTTCTTTTTTTTTCATAGTAAATATTAAATATCAATATGTACGGCATTCAAAACTGTAGAAAATAGTTCCAACTGCATGTATTTTTGTTGGCCAATTTTGCAAAAGGTTTCATGCCACAAATTAAATGAACCATGGCCCTGAAATTGTGTCATACAGTAGTGTTTTCGCACAATTGTCTTGCCACGAAAATGGTTGTCATTAACTATTGCCTTTAATATACTTCTGTCTGTTATACATGTACATGTATATTATTTCTGCTTTGTAATACATACATAGTCATGTACATTATGTTAATTGTATGTCCTACCATGAAAGTCTTTTTTCGTCTCAAAACTATTTTTTAGTTTAAACCCATCTATTTGTAAACAGTGCTATTTAATTATGACAATTATGATTGTGGCGTAATACTTTGTGTTGTTTTAGTTTACCTGAACTTTAGTTAAGAAAGTGATACGTTCGTGATTGTAATATGTACAGCGCCATATTATTATTATATGATGCATGTACTTCTGTGGAATGTATGACCATTGGCATGCTTCGCCACGCTTTGTTATATATCTGTGTTCCAGCTTATGAATTTTAGATGTTTATATTTTTGGTTCATTACAATGGAATCAATTTTTTTTTAAATCCAAAGTTATACATGTAATACTCTGTTGACCATTTTTGGTAAAACCAAATGTCTGTAAATAGTTGGATTAATCACTCCGATATTCTTCCCATAACTTTTGCAAGCTCCCACAAGGCAAATGGACGAAGATGAGGCAGCGAGAACAATCCAGAAGAACTTTAAGAAGTTTAAATCAAAGCAGAAAAAGAAAACACCAGGTTGGAAAGAGCACATGACTAATACCAAAAGCACTGTTAATGATAGTCTTTGATTACTGCAACTTTTCAGATCAGACTACGCACAACTAACATGTCTTTCCTAGAAATATGGACCGTGAAGGGGTGCATGGTGCTTTAAAAATCAAGATTCACTTTTAGGATAGTTCATGTACTGTACATATACTTGGTTCATTATACTGGAATCAAGTTAATGATTTTTTTTCAATCCAAGGTTAATTATGCTCTGTTTACCTTTTTTTGTAAAACCAAAAGTCTTTATATAGTTGGATTAATCACTCCGATATTCTTCCCATAACTTTTGCAAGCTCCCACAAGGCAAATGGACGAAGATGAGGCAGCGAGAACAATCCAGAAGAACTTTAAGAAGTTTAAATCAAAGCAGAAAAAGAAAACACCAGGTTGGAAAGAGCACATGACTAATACCAAAAGCACTGTTAGATGATAGTCTTTGATTACTGCAACTTTTCAGATCAGACTACGCACAACTAACATGTCTTTCCTAGAAATATGGACCGTGAAGGGGTGCATGGTGCTTTAAAAATCAAGATTCATTTTTAGGATAGTTCATGTACTGTACATATACTTGGTTCATTATACTGGAATCAAGTTAATGATTTTTTTTCAATCCAAGGTTAATTATGCTCTGTTTACCTTTTTTTGTAAAACCAAAAGTCTTTATATAGTTGGATTAATCACTCAGATATTCTTCCCATAACTTTTACAAGCTCCCACAAAGCAAATGGACGAGGATGAAGCAGCAAGAACGATCCAGAAGAACTATAAGAAGTTTAAATCAAAGAAGAAAAAGAAAACACCAGGTTGGAAAGAGCACTGACTAATACCAAAAGCACTGTTAGATGACAGTCTTCTGATACCGGAACCTTTCAGATCAGACTGCGCACAACTAACATATCTTTCCTAGAAAATGAACTGTGAAGGGGTGGTGCATTGAAAATCAAAATCTCTATTAAGATCGTAATATGTAATGATAATAATGAAAATAATAAAACGGTGCTTATGTACATATACATGTACTTATAAACCAGCATGCCTCATGCTATGTACAGGGTACTTTACATGTACATGTAGGTTTTTATCATAACACCAGCTTTTGAAGTTGCCTCTTTCTGTTATTTATGCAAAAGTAACCTTCATGACCATAAACATCCTTTACATGTACATGTACATGATTTTTTTTAAGTTTTGTGATTTGTCCCAATTAACATTTCTTGAGAATGTGAGGTATAATTCTAATATTTAAAAGTATATTCAACAAAGGCCCTCAGTCTGCCATTCCGCCTTTCACTCTTGAGTTACGAAAAACACTAAGAACATGAAACTTACGAGGGGCATGAATAATTTAGTTTTTAACTGTACATCACTTAAAAGTGTACGTGGATATTATGTACCCGGTATGCTCTACATGTATTTAATGCTTATTGAAATTGTACACACTCATGTATCAAATTTGCAACCACCCTCGTCTCTTTTGCATTTCACAACTCGCAGATGAGCTGCCTGCAGAGGATACTGACCCCATCACCATAGCAACAGACTGGGTCGAGTCATCCCTCAAAGCCTCCTGGAGCAAGCCGGCGAGGGCAGCATTCACAGGCTACAAGGTAACGTGTAGACCGAAGGACAGTGCTGGCGACCCACCCCCAGATGACCTCGCCTTGAAAGAGGTCAGAGTTGATGACCCTGATGTGACCTTTACAACCTTCGACGACCTGCAGGAAAGGGTGACCTATCTGGTGGAAGTTGTTGTCTTGGATGGAGAGAAGGAAATTGACAAAGCCTCGACTGAGGCTGCACCAAGTGGGTTCATTTCTTATAAATTTCAAAAAAAATGTTCTTTTGTGTATTATGAGCTGTAAATACTAGTCTTTTGTTTCAGAAAGAGAAATATGAGACAATTGAAATGATTATAAAATAAAAGGAACATGCAATCATATCGCTTATCTGAAATCTGCTTGAAAGTTCAGAAATGTTTGTAAGCATATTTGTTTTAAAAGCTGAGAAAACATGAAATTACTTACTGGAAATTGTCTTAATCAACATTTACTTGTTCATGCAGATAAAGATTGTATAAAGTATTAAAGCATCTAGGGAAAATCACATAATATGAGTTAATGTACTTGACGGCAAACGGAAAATCTAAAATTTTTTCCCTTCTTTTCTTTACCTTTGTTATTTCAGAAAAAGCCACAAAATTGCCTCCTGTTGAGAAAGCTAAAGTTGAGCCTGCTCCTGGGACACTCAAAGTGACCTGGAAACGACCTGATGGAGAGGTCAAAGGTTATCTCATCACTTGCTCACCAGAAAAGGAAAACAAGAAGAAAAAGAAGGAGGATGAGGAAGGGAAAGGGGATGCTGAAGATAAGGAGGGCGATAAAGGAGAGGAGAAGAAGAGCGACAAGAAGAAGAAGAAGAGTGGAGATAAAAAGGACAAGAAAGATCATGAGGAAAGTGGAGAGACAGAAGAGGTGAAGGGAGAGGATGAGGAAGAAGAGAGCGATAACAAGATAAAAAATGATGGAGAAAATGAACTTAAAGAAGAAGGAAAGGAAGATGGCGCAGAAGAAGAAAAGCAGAAGAAAGATGAAACAGCTCTAGATGGGGATGAGAAGGGAGAAGGAAAAAAGAAAAAGAAGGACAAAACAACTCTTGGTGACGACGAGAAACATAAAAAGGAAAAGAAGAAGAAAGAAAAGACTTCCGTCGATGGTGACAAAAAGAAGGATAAAACAACTCTTGGTGATGACGAGAAACATGGAAAGGAAAAGAAGAAGAAAGAAAAGACTTTCATCGATGGTGACAAAAAGAAGGAGAAAACAACCGTTGATAGTGGAGGGAAAAAGAGTACAAAGGATGAGAAGAAAGAAATTAGGCTTGATGATCCAGCCGTTTCGGAGGCTGTCTTCAATGATCTGGACCCTGACACCGTGTACGTGATCAAAATCTACAGCCTGGATGGAGAGTCTAAGAGTGATTCAGTCAAGCTCACTGGTAAACCTGGTACGTATGCCCAACAATAATGATATGTAATTACCATGATTGATGACGTAGCCAACTAAAATCAGAAACATATTACAAGCAAACCAAAATATCATGATGTACAGCGTACATGTATATTGCACATTTTGGATATCTCTGGTAGATATGAACTTTCACATGTATCGAACTTGTTGGAAACTGTACTCGATTCTTCCTGACTTTGATTCCAGTTAACTGAATTATTGAAAATTTGATGTCTTTTGCGTGTTTTTTGGAATATATCTCGGTTTAGATAATGCCTCACTTGTAGTATTTACGGTGAAATTTATAATACCGGTAAATGTTATGTACTGTACATACTTAAAGGCTAAATTTGTAAGTTGCTTTTGATAATGTGTTGTTATGCTAAATTTGTTTTGATTTCCCAGGACCACTTGAGGAAAGCAAGAAATCTCGCAAAGGTAAGTTCTTCAAGATTCAGTCATTAACATATTTATAGTCCCATGTTTTTATGAAGTGTTCACATAAATTATATGTTGTTAGTGTGTTCATGTACAAGGTAAAAACAATATGTGCCTTCCCCAGCTAATATATCTTTTTGTTATGGGATGCATTATTTCTAATCTTTTGTTACCATATACATGTTTATGTATTCAATTTTTGTTGGCAGTGGTTGTAGAAATATCTTTCTATTCGTTTTGCTGCTACACATATTTCATCATCACAATACATGTACAGTACATGTATCTCAAAAGTCATTAAGTTCTTTTTCTGTTTCATTCAACTAATGGAACACAGAATGGACTACCATAGTTATTCTTTGTTGCAAGCTCAGTATGTATGTCAAAAATACTCAAAAAAGAGAGATTTTATTCAGTATAGCAAACAAAGTGTCAATGAATTCATTAGCTGATGAATCTTAGTTCATTTCATGTTTTACTTGTACATCTACATTTACATTAGGTCAGATGTCATACATTAGTTTAGAGGTCATACATTGGGTCAGAAGTCATACATTAGGTCAGAAGTTATACATTAGGTCAGAGGTCATACATTAGGTCAGAAGTTATACATTAGGTCAGACGTTATACATTAGGTCAGAGGTCATACATTAGGTCAGAAGTTATACATAAGGTCAGACGTTATACATTAGGTCAGAGGTCATACATTAGGTCAGAGGTTATACATTAGGTCAGATGTCATACATTAGGTCAGAGGTCATACATGAGGTCAGAGGTCATACATGAGGTCAGAGGTTATACATTAGGTCAGAGGTTATACATTGTACATGCATATTATAAAACATTATTTTTCTCTTTGTTTACAGCTTCTGTGGCTTTCGCTAAAGAAACCAAGGTTTTGCCCGTCAAAGATGCTGCGATTGAGTCTGCAAGAACCACATCAATCACATTGTCATGGAAACGACCCGATGGTGACCTCACAGGATACCTGCTGACCTGCACGGCAGAAGACAAGAAGGATGGAGAGAAGAGTAAAGACAAGACTGAGAAGAAGGATAAGAAAGACAAATCAAAGGAGAAGGATAAAAAGAAGAAAAGAAAAGAAAGCGAAACAAAAGAGGATGACTCTGAAAAGGAGAGAGATGACGAAGAAGAAGCAAAGGATGAAAAGAAGGACAAGAAGAAGGAGAAGGAAAACAAAGAAAAGACAACAGTCGGTGAGAAAGAGAAGGAGGATAGAGACAAGAAGGGTAAAAAGAAGGAAAGAACTTCTGTTGGAGGGGAAGAAGAAGGAGATAACAAAAAGGATGGTGAGGAGGAGGAAGAACCAAAGGAAGATGAATCAAAAGATCAGAACAAAGAAGAGGAAAAGAAGAAGGAAAAGACTTCCATTGGGAATGATGAGGGGAAGGAAGAAAAGAAGAAGAAGAAAGAAAAGACTACTGTTGGTAACGACGATGATGATGGGAAGAAGAAAAAGAAGAAGGAAAAGACAACTGTTGGAGATGATGACGAAGAGAAGGAAGAAAAGACTTCCGTTGGTGATGATGATGGGAAGAAGGAAAACAAGAAGAAAAAGGAAAAGACAGCTCTTGCCAAAGACAAGAAAGATAAAGATGATGGAGAGAAAGATCAAAAGAGCCCAAGGAAGGATAAGAAGGATAAGAAAAGCAAATCAAAGGATGAAAAAGAAATAGAAGACATCAAGATTGCTGACCCTGAGATTACCAAGGCTACTTTTGACCACCTGCTGCCGAACAGGACCTATGTTCTTAAAATCTTTTCTCTCAATGGTGATAAGAAAAGTGAGAGAGTTAAACTTACTGGGAAAACAGGTAAGTGTTTCATTTCATCATTGTGTGTTACGGAGTTGGATAGTTTGTTGAAAGTAGGGGGTACAGCTTCTATAATTTACAACAACAAAAAATTATAATTTAAAAAAAATATCCATGCTGATAAAAAAATAGGGTTCCCCAAATTAGCAGACTTTTGAGTAGGTACAAATACATATTTTACTGTTTTGCAATAAGGAATTGTGACAAAGAACAAATATGTGTACATGCACCTGAATTGTTATATTTACATTTAACCTGATAATGATATGCAATGAACTGTTGGTAGTGCATAAATGTATTTGGGAAAACTATAAAAAAAATAACATTTTGAAGATTGAGCATGTTGCACTGAAGATAAGGCCAAATACATCTGAAAATATGTGTATACTCTTTGTGACTCCTACATGTATTAACTCAATTAATTAAATAATTAAATTAATTTGTTCTGTTTATCTTATCTGTTTTTCACTTTCAGCCAAGGAAGAGAAGAAAGGTATAGAAACATCTTGAAGTTGAGACTTTAACAACCAACCTTGAAGTGGAGAACCACATCTGCACTTGAAATGAAGTGATGAGTGATGCACAAGTACTAACTTTAAATGGACCAATCACCAAGTTGTAAAAAAGGGAAATCCAGCCCTTGTAATAAGTTGATTTGTATAAAAGCAGAAAAATAAGATAAACATAGAGGCGAAAGTTTGAAATAAATCGGACCAATAATAGGAAAGTTATGGATGTTTGAAATATGGAGTCACCAAGTCTATGCAAATCTTAAATTGGCAATTTTGTCAGTGGATTGTGACATAGTCGCAAATGAGTCTCCCGTTTGTTGTGTACATAAATATCATTTATTCCCCGGTGCCTTCTCCTTATAACAAATATATTATGGATATCATATTATAGACCCAAAATCAACTGGGAAGAGAATGTCAAGAACAGGAGTGGACTTAAATTGCAAGAGTGCACCAGAATGACAGAAGAAGACAGGAGTGAAATGGAGAGATGTTGCAATCAACCTCCGAACCTGGAGAAGATAGATAGATAGATCATATTATAATAGGTCCTTTATTAAAAAAGAATAGACCTTCATAAGTCATGCATTTTAGAAAAATTGAAAATGTTGACATATTGTGTTTTGGAACAAATGGGAAAGTTGTCTGCCACTAGATCACACAGGCATTATGGATTCAACCAATTTAAAGAGCAAATACCTATAGTGTTCACAACTTTAACAAATTCATAAATTTCTCTTTTTGTCTGATTTCATTTCAACCTTCACCATTCTACTTCTCTGATTTTTCTGATTTACTAGTAGTCCGGCAGCCAAATCCAGATTATTGGCCTAACCTTGTTTTAGGGTCTATAGTTTTTTTTTCAATGGATTATGATTGCCTAAACCTTCTATTTGAAGAATCCGATTGCTGACACTCTGTCAGCCTTGAGCAATTTAAGATATGTGACGTCATACAAAATGGCCGCCAAAGTACATGATTTTTCTCTAAAAATGTATAATAAATATATAATAGGGCTTTTTCTACAATTTTGGGCAGCCAAATGTCTGTATCTCTCTAGGACCATCACTAAAAATTGTTTCGTGATGTTGCAGGGCCATAGATGACAAGCTAATTTGCATATTTTGAAATAGCGCCCTCTATAAATATATTAATTTTGCATAAAAATAGGTGTGCCAGCCAAATGCCAATTTCTTATTTCTCAATGGATTATGATTGCCTAAACCTTCTATTTGAAGAATCCGATTGCTGACACTCTGACAGCCTTGAGCAATTTAAGATATGTGACGTCATACAAAATGGCCGCCAAAGTACATGATTTTTCTCTAAAAATGTATAATAAATATAAAACAAGGATTTTTCTACAATTTTGGGCTGCCAAATGTCTGTATCTCTCTAGGACCATCATTAAAAATGGTTTCGTGATGTTGCACGGCCATAGATGACAAGCTAATTTGCATATTTTGAAATAGCGCCCTCTATAAATATATTAATTTTGCATAAAAATAGGTGTGCCAGCCAAATGCCAATTTCTTAGATCTACGTCACGTTAAACACATATTATATGCTTCGTATGCATAAAATAATTACGATTGTGCTGCATTTATCTTACATATTTTTTGGTCTAAATTAAGATACATGTAAAGAAACCAAGATCTACAAGAGAATCAGTGAGAAGTGATTTTACGGTACATTATTGTTCCATTCATAGGCTTTATTTAGACCAGCATTGATCCAGCGTCAGTGAATGATGATAGAGCATTTGGCATCGGTACCAGACAGATGCATGAGTTTTAACAGAAGTTACCTGGTGGATTCTATGACACAATTTCCAAGAAAGTCTACAACGGGTACCTGACAGAAATTGTCAGCCCAGACACCAAATGTAAACCAAAGTGTTTCTGGAGTTTCATAAACGGCAAGCGATGCGATGCCTCAGGGTTGGCTCCATTGAAATAATCTAATGAAATGACTTACTCAGATAGCCTCTCAAAGGCGAACATTCTAAGTAATCAGTTTTCATCCATCTTCAACTGCAATGAAGATATGACTAGTCTGAGAGACAAAGGACGAAGCCCCTACCCAACCATGGATCACATTACTATCTCGGGTTCTGAAGATCCTGTCTGAGCTTGATGTTCATAAAGCCACTGGTCCTGACCAAATCCCAGCCAGACTTCTGACCACCAAACTGACACCTGTGTTCCCTCTATTCTTCCAAGCCTCCCTTAACCAGATCGTGCATGCCTGATAAATGGAAGATGGCTATATATATTGATCCTATCTTCAAGAAAGGTGACCGTAGCAAGCCAGAGAACTACAAAGCTGTCACTCGGACTTCAGTAACCTGTGAAGTACTCAGAGCACATCGTTCTTAGCAGCAACATGAACCACCTTGAAAGCCACAACATCTTGTCTGATGCACAACATGGCTTTCGAAAGAAGCGATCCTGCGTCTCACAGCTTGTCCTTGCTGTCCTGGACCTTGCCAAAGGCATCGATGCCAGCGACCAATTGGACATGACACTCCTTGGTTTCTCCAAAGCATTTGACAAGGTTTCCCATGGAAGGCTAGCTGTTACACAAGCTCCAATTCTATGGAATCTGGGAACCCACACATGCTTGGTTTTCTGGCTTCCTGAGTTACAAGACCCAGCAGGTGTTACTGAAAGGACCCATCTCCAACACCAGCCAAGTAACATCTCCTCTTCCTCAATGATCTGCCACCGTACCTCTCCCCAAACTCAACAGTCAGGCTCTTTGCTGACGATGGCATGCTATACAGCAACATCAAGACATAGGAAGACGCCTAACGTTTCCAAGAGGATCTTGACTCACTGCAACGCTGGAAGCGTGATTGGCTGATGGAATTCATCCCACATAAATCTCAGGTTCTACATGTCACCAATAAACGCAAATCCATCATCAAATTCACGGACAGACCCTAGATGACAAAAATATAGCAAAGTATCGAGGTGTTGAGTCACAGAAAAACCTCAGCTGGAACCCACATATCAACATTATCAGCAAATACTCCAACTCCACCCGTGCCTTTCTTCAAAGAAATATCCAACCATGTCCTAGAAAAGTTAAATAATTGTGCTACGATACTCGCCTTCAACCAATCATGGAGTATGCCATCATCATAATTATATGGGACCCTAACACTTAAACAATTATAGCAATCATCAAGAAGCTTGAAATAGGTCAACGGCGCTATGTCCGCTCCTTCTGCAATGACTACTGCAGGACAAGCAAAGTAGAAGCCATCATGAACCAGCTCAAGTGGCCAACATTACAAGAACGCAGGGTACAGGCTCAGGTGGTGATGATCTTTTGCATCAACAACCCGCTGAAAGACTTTCCACATACTTTCCTCACTCCATCAACATCCCTGCATAGAGGGCATTCCAAGAAGATAATTGTTCACTTTGCCTGAATGCTTGTCTAAAAGAGGAGCTTCTTCCCGGATACAATAAGACTCTGGAACTCCCTCCCTTTGAACACCGTCAATTGTACCTCTGTTTAACAGCTTCAAGCAAGAGTTTCTTGCTGTGCAGCTCCTGCTATGACTAAACAGTCAAATCCTAGAGAGGCAGGTCCTGTTGCAGTTGCTGCAGACAAATTCCATGTGTGGCTGTGCTGTTGAAGCCGTGGCTAGCTGCCGTCTTTGTTGTCTTTTCTCCTCCCACTGTTCTACTCTCTTCTGATCACTCCTCTGTATACATGTCTTCACAGCGCATCTCCATTTGGGGCAGTCTGAAGCATAGGCTTCCCATTTTGTAGGGTTGATTTCACTGGCCTCCATATCCCTCTTGCACACATACATGAAGCGAAGGCCAGGTCTTCTAACAGTCCTGGTTCTGGTCGCTAACTTTCTGTACAAGATGTCTTTTGAAATGCGGCCGTCTTCCATTCGACTGACATGACCAAGCCATCTCAGCCGTCGTTGTGATAGAAGAGCGTAGATGGTCACCATCCCTCCTTTTTGAGGACATCCTTGTTTGGAATGTGGTCCTGCCATTTGATGCCTAGGATTCGCCTCAAGCAGCGGAAATGGAAAACATTCAAACGGCGCTCCTGACTTGCATACAGGGTTCACGACTCACTGCCATACAGGAGAGTGCTGAGCACATAGGCCTGGTAGATCTTAATTTTCGTGTTGGTGGTTTATAGTAAATTGTTCTTCCAGGCCTGCTTTGAGTGTTTAGCCATCTTGGTTGCTGCCTTGCCAATGTGAATGTTGAGCTCGAGATCAAGGGAGAGGTTGCTTAATACATGGAGCCGAGGTAGGTGAAGTTTTCAACCACTTGGAGGGTGTAGTTTAATTAACATTGGAGGATTCAAAAGTCTATGACACCAAGTTGATCTACTCTAGAGTAATAGGACTGCAGGCAAGTTGAAGATATGTCAATATCAAGAATATTTTGTCATGGAAGCTTTCACCAGGTCAAAGGCGAACTTGAAGAATTTGACAAAGGTTGACGTGTCACTTGAACAACCTTGTACAGCCCGTTTGATGGTTGTGGATTAAAATCTGATGATCTTTGATTGGTGTGCCACCAGGGTTTCTAGAAGTCATGACGAATCGAGAGTCATCCAAAAGAGTCTTCCCACCTCACTGCTTCCCTCCCAGAAACTACTGACAACAAACTACAGTTGATCATATACCGGTATGCGTGATTCTGCAGAATGATGAGGTGTTCAGAAATAGGCAAAAGCACAAGCTGGTCATTACCGGTCAAGATGAGGTATGTGTTGAAGTGATATCAGGCAGCGATGTCATGCCAAGGGAAGATGTTTCCATTACACATGAAGAAGCAGACAACATCATAGTACAGCAAGCGATTCAAATTGCTGCTAATGAGAAAAGGTATGTTAGGGTCCTGGCTGTTAGGGTTAGGGTCCATCATTATCTACATGAATAACTTAGAACGCCAATGATCATGGCGTCATCAAAGAGCGAACTGTTATTGACATTCCTGCCACTGTACACAAGTTAGAAGATATCATTCCATCGATGTTGGCAGGACATGCGTTGAGGGGATGCGACACTATTGGGGCATACTTTGGGATTGAAAAGGGTACATGCATTGCTGAAAGTGATGAAGCAGAAGATTTGACTCCCTTTGGACTCAGTTGGCAAGAGAGCTCATCTGCAAACATGTGTGTGGAAGCACGCCTTGCAGTCACGACCCACATCATTGGATCCTGAAAGTATGGCTATGCAAAAGAAGAGGAAACCAAATCCCTGATCCCTGTCACAGTACTTACAAATGTACAACTCGCACCGGACAACATATTAAGGTTAATACGGTGCACTTGTGCGAGTGGAAGCCTATGTAAATCATCACGGTGCCAATGCAACAAAGCAAAACTAGCATGCACAATTTTCTGTGGTTTTCGCGCCTCTGTCGAGTGTTATAACGATCAAACTAAAGCAGCAAATGATAGCCATTGGAAGGTAACCATGTTTGGTCATTTTGGGTGGATATTTCGCTTTATTAAACTCATAAATTCCCTTGTAAGAGAGGAACCTTTTCATGATAGGTTCATATAAAAGAATGTATTACCTCAAAATACAAATCAAATTTCGGAATGCTGTCACTGAAAACGGGTATTTATAACCATATGGCACCTCATATCTATGGGACAGAGAGCATGCAATTCTAGCTTGTTTTCTTCAAGTATTAAAGATAAAGACCAGTTATGGTCATGCGATTGCATTGTGAAAGAAACGTTGTGGAATCGATCAGAAAAGGTTGATCATCTAGCTTAAAGTATTGGTGTGTACTGCAAGGTTCTGGAATCATCAAAACGATTAGAAATTTGGCCCAGTCTTGGTAAAGTTACAAGCACTGTACACAGAAGGATGTATATGGGACTACGCGACACGTGCGCGATATCTATCAGGTCTAAATAGATATAATAATTTACCAAATATATCAATTAGTAGGCGGTTTCTCGGCAAAATTTGTATCATCACGTATTAGTCAAAACATATTCGTTCACATGATTGGTGATAAGAGCTTCCATTTCATTTTTTGAGAGGGGGGCGTTTCCAAAACTGATCTTTACCTTTAAAGTACAAAATAACAAAAAAATCACACCAAAATGTGGTGCACAATTTTTAATAATTGTATTCAGTGCGTCTGACTTATAAAAAATGTTAATTTCATGTTAGAAATTGGCATTTGACCATCATTTAAAATTTGCAAGTTAACGTGTCTATAGAGGGCGCCAATCTGAATTATGCAAATTTACATGCCATTTTTTATCATACAACATCGTCAATTTTTATTTAGTGATGATCCTAGAAAAAAATCAAGATATTTGACTGACATTTAATGTAGCAAAATACTGTAAACAATTTTTTTATCATTAATTTTGGTAAAAAAGGGTATTTTGGCGGCCATTTTGTGTGACGTCACATATCTCAAATTGCTCAAGGCTGACAGAGTGTCAGCAATCGGATTCTTCAAATTGATGGTCTAAGGAACTATAATCCAAAAAAAAAAAAACTATAGACCCTAAAACAAGGTATATCGTGATGGCTGCCGGACTATAGTAGTTTGCTATCAAGGTTGGATTTCCTTTTAATAATGATACTAATAATGATGATGGTGATGATGATGATAATGATTATTGTTTTGGGGGATACATGTATGTACATACACCATTGCACAAAGAGTGAAGTGATTTATGCACTATTAAAAAAAAAGGTTAGTACTTTGTAATGACTTCTGTGTTCAGGGAGGAAGAAAGAGAGAGAGAGAGAGAGAGGGGGGGGGACAAATTCATGCATTTAGCTACATAAATGTATTAAAACAGGTGATACATGTAGATGAACTGTTAAAATCAAGATTTATAACAATAAATCAATGTACCTACCTATTTATGCTAGTCGTTCTTGACTACAAGCCATCACGAGAATTTAAACCCAAAAAGTCACTAGGTGCGTAACCCCCCGTCTTCCCATTGTCCTGCCCAACTCTATAGAATACTTCCTCTGTTTTCCTCGCAACCATCGAGTTAAAAGCTGAGTAGTATCTGATGCGGGGCTTTTGACTTTGTTCAAAGCCTTCGCTCAGCAGCAGGGCTGGGCGCTTCCTTCGGGGGCATCGGCACCTGTTAGCGATCAGGCTGTGTTGGGGGTTACTCCGTCAGGGGTTACTCCCTCGTTAGCGTTACCTGCTCTGGCGGTAACCGCTCCCGTAGTTGTCAATCAACCGTCTGGGTGTGATTTTCAGCAGACTCGGGTTCTTCCCCCAGCGGCACGCGGTGCTCCACCTGGGGAAGAAACTGTGTTGGATCCATGGTCTTACCCGGTCGGTCCCCCGTCCGGGGCT
This sequence comes from Strongylocentrotus droebachiensis, assembly GCA_035222895.1. Classification (NCBI taxonomy): domain Eukaryota; kingdom Metazoa; phylum Echinodermata; class Echinoidea; order Camarodonta; family Strongylocentrotidae; genus Strongylocentrotus; species Strongylocentrotus droebachiensis. The sequence goes on from JAVYIG010002578.1 coordinate 94,136, forward strand.
GAGTCTGTGTCTCAGGTCTCTATCTCTTCGGAGGTGTCGACCGTAACGGGTTTGGCCGAATCTCAGTCTCACTCCCAGCTGGGTGTTGAGGCTAAGGCATTGTTGGAGAAATACCTCCCTGAGGTTTATTCTCCTGTCCCGGTGGTGGGGGCTCCGTCCTCATTGCTGTTTAAACAGCAGTCCTCGGGCGTGGGTATTCCCCTTACCAAAGATTTCCAGGGTGAATACGATCGTATTGGTTCATCGCCTAGAACAAAGAGACCCCTCGTGCGCAGGAAAGAGTTTCGCTTCATTGATGAAGTCGGCTCTAGTTTCTTTAGGGCTAAGAAGTTTTCCCCCAAGATTTTGGGGGTTGGTCAGCGCCTTCGGGCGTCCAACCCTCTTACTTCTAAGCCTTTTAAGGATACGGACCGCTACCTGTCGTGTCTATCTGAGGGGGTTCGGACTAGTATGCGCCTGTGTGCCTATCAAGGTTCCCTTCTCAGCTTGAGGGCTAGAGCTGCGGAGCTTGAGGTGTCGGAAGCTGATCTTTTGATCATAGATGACATTTTACTCTCACTAGCTGGACTTCAATGGTCGCAGTTATCGGAGTCGGCGGTCGCATTGACTTACCGGCGTCGGGAGCTGGCGCTTTCCGCTTTGGGGGTTCGTGATGCTGACGTTCCGTCAGTCCTCCGGGACGTCCCCTCGCGCGGTCCTTTTTCTTTTTGGCGGGCAGTTTGCCCAGGTTTTCCAGAAAGAGATCGATAGCCGCAAGGTGGCTGTTTTGGCTGAGGGTTTTCGGCGTCCTCAGAGGCCAGCTTCACGCTTTGGCCGTGGTTTGGTTGTGCCTCGGGGTCAGGGTCAACAGCGCCAGGTGACGGTGTCTGTTCCTCCTCCTACCTCCTTTCAGCCTCCCCGGCGGGGTGGCAGCGGTGGTAGGGGTGGTGGACATTCCAACAGGGGCCAGCGTGGTGTCCCTCGTGGTCGTACGTTCACTGCCGCAACTTCGCGGCGTCTTGGAAGTTTTTCCCCGAGCGCTAAGTCCTCAGATCAGCGTCGGGGGGCGTCTGCAATTCTTTCTCACAGCTTGGCAAGCTGTCACAAGAGACGCACTCGTGCTCTCTATTGTGCGAGAAGGTTATTGCATCGATCTTTGCGCCGCACTTCCAGGCGGCGCATTAAGATGTCGTCAGTCCCCCATGGCCGCCCCGGCTCTTCAGCATGCCGCCACAGAGATCAAATCTCTGTTGGAAAGAGGGGCGATCGAGAGAGTGGAAGATCATTCTCGATTATGCCTGTCGCCGATCTTTGTTATCCCCAAGCGCTCGGGGAAGCTTCGAATGATTCTGAATATGAAGCGGATAAATCTCTTTATTCCGCCGGTTCATTTTCGAATGGAAACTTTGGCCTTAATCCTCCCTTTAGTGAGGGTAAAGGATTATGCAGTGTCCTTTGACCTCAAGGACGCTTATCTGCATGTTCCCATTCATCCGAGGTCCAGGGACCTTTTGGGGTTTTTGTTTCAGGGCCGGACCTATCGGTTCCTTTCGGCCTTCGACCAGCCCCCCGTGTGTTTACTCGGGTGGTCGCGGCTCTAGCGGCCTATCTCAGGGGTCGCGGTCTTCGTCTGTTCTGTTATCTGGACGACTGGATCCTTCTGGCGGAGTCCGAATCTCTTCTCTTGGATCATCTCTACCTGTTGGTACAGACGACCAGAGAGCTCGGTTTCCTGATAAATTGGGAGAAGTCCAATCTATCTCCTTCCCGCGTCCCTTCCTTTTTGGGAGCGGTGCTAGATATCCCGTGTCAACTGGCCCGGCCCAGCCGGGACAGGACCTGGATCCCGTTGCCGGATCACATCAGGTCTCTCTTACCTCGTTGGACAGACTTGATCTTTTTGGCTCGAGGCAGGCCTTTCCGGGTTCCCCTGCCATCAATTTCGGTATCGACGGATGCCTCTCTGTTGGGCTGGGGAGGCCACTGCAACAGAGGTACGGTGTCGGGGGATTGGTTACATCTGCGGGTGTTGCCTCACATCAACGTGCTGGAGTTTTTGGCAGTGATCTATGTTCTACGTCACTTTGCCATCCGGTTTGTTCGTCGATCGGTTTTGATTTTGACGGACAATGTAACTGTGGCGGCGTACATAAACCGGCAGGGCGGCACCCGGTCTGCTCTTCTGGACCGGTTGGCCGCGCAACTATGGAGTTGGTGTCGTCAGTTGGACATTACACCGATAGCTTCTTTCATTCCCGGTCGGGAGAATCTGATTGCAGACTTCTTTTCTCGAGGTCAGTGTCTGCCATCGGAGTGGACGCTCCATCCGGCAGTTTTCCAGATGCTCTTTTCGACCTGGGGTCGGTTGGACGTCGACCTGTTTGCCTCGGCGTTGTCTCATCGGCTCCCGAGGTATTGCTCCCGAGTTCAGGACCCGGGGGCGTGGGTGTTGGATGCGTTCTCCCTCAATTGGGGGACCTTTCGGGGATACGCGTTTCCTCCGTTTCCCTTGATCCCTCGAGTGTTGTTGAAGGTCAGGGAGGATCGAGCACTGGAGTTGTTGAGTCTGCTCGTAGCTCCTCCGTGGTCACTTCCGCTGCGAGCGGATTTAGTGACACAACCCCTGTCGGGGATTCTTCACCACAATCCGGCGTCCTTGCTCTTGACTGCTTGGCCTCTGTCCGGGAGACTGCAAGGCAGTCGGGACTTTCTGAGAGAGCCGCTGATTTTGTAGCTGGTAGTCGTAGGGACTCTACGCAGGTGGTTTATAATTCGCGTTTGTCTGTCTTCTTCGAATGGTGTCAGGAGAGAGACGAGTCCCCTAAGACTGCTTCGCTTGGTTCTATTGCTGATTTCCTCATACACTTGTTTGACAAGGGTAGAGCTTTGTCTACAATCAGAGGTTATCGGTCTGCCATTGGGGCTATCCACACTGGTTTTTCTGATGGGTCGGGAGTGTCTTCTTCTCCCCATTTGTGTGGTCTTCTCAGGTCCTTTTTTCTTGAAGCGACCTCCAGTGTCTCAGCTGGTCCCTTCCTGGAGTTTACCTAAGGTTCTTGAGGCTCTTGGTAAGCCTCCGTTTGAGCCGATGGGGAGTTCTTCCCTTCACCATCTTACCGTGAAGACAGTCTTTTTGATGGCCATCGCTTCGGGCCAGAGACGCAGTACTTTACATGCTCTTTGCCTTACTCCTGGCCATATTCGTTGGGAGGCCAGGGGTGGCGTTCGTCTTATTCCCAAGGCCTCCTTTATCGCCAAAAACCAGACGGCTTCTTCGGGGCCGGTTGAGGTTTTTCTTTGTCCTCTGATCATTCTTCCATACGTGAGGATAAGGTTTGGTGTCCGGTTCGGGCACTTAAGTGGTACGTTGAGAAGACCAAACCTTTTCGTACAGATGACCAATTGTTTTTGATTACCCGGGAGCCTTTTTCTCCGGCTTCCCGGGTCTCTGTGTCTCGTTGGATTGTGGAAGCTATTCGGGCTGCGGGCCCTGAAGCTTTGTCGGCCGGTTGTAGGCCTCGTGCCCACGATACTCGTAGCATTAGTACCTCCTGGGCTCTTTTCCAGGGCGTGGGGTTGGAAGATATTCTTCGGGCTGCCTATTGGCGCTCCCGTAATTCGTTTATCTCTTGCTATCTTAAGGATGTCCCTGCGGGTGAGGTTTCTTTTGCTTCTGCGCCGCTTAAGGCGGCTGCGTCTTCCCTCTAGATTGCCTCTTCGGAACATGCCTCCCTTGGTTCCGTCTGTGCTGGTCTAGCATAAATAGGTAGGTACATGTACATTGATTTATTGTTATAAATTAGTAAAATCAGTATTGATTTTCTTATTTGTTAAATAAATCTATGTACCTACCTATTGCCCTCCCTCCATCCCCTCTCCTTGCAACATGTTCCGTATTTCTTTCGGGGTTGCTCGGTTTTTCAGAGGAAGTATTCTATAGAGTTGGGCAGGACAATGGGAAGACGGGGGGTTACGCACCTAGTGACTTTTGGGGTTTAAAATTCTCGTGATGGCTTGTAGTCGAGAACGACTAGCATAAATAGGTAGGTACATAGATTTATTTAACAAATAAGAAAATCAATACTGATTTTACTATTTTGAATCAAGTGCACATTTATACACAAGGAGTGAAGTGATTGATGCACCATTACTAACAAAAGTTTGAGTAAATATGATGAACTCTGTAATTCAGGAGAGGAGAGATAAACAAGAGAGATAGAGGAGGGAGAGATGAAGAGAGAGAGAGAGAGAGGGGGAGACAGACAGAGGGGGAAAAAAGATAGAAGTAATTAGTCATAGGGAGTAAGAGGGTTAAAGAGAGAGAGAAAGACTGCTTATAAATTAACATTAATTTTCCAGATTCTTTCAATGATTTATTTGTACACTGTTTTCTTTATTCATGTACATGTTCATGATTTTACACAATGTATAAGAAAAGAGCTTTAAAGAATATTAAAGGTACACTATGCAATAATGTTTTTTCGACTTAATATTCTTTTGTATAATACACATAGTTTTGTGGAATGAATGACCATTGGCATACTTCGCCACGTTTTGTTATTTATCTGTGTTCCGTTTCATGAATTGTACATGTTTATTTTAATTTTATATTTTTGGTTCATTTTACTGGAATCAAGTCATTTTTAAATCCAAGGTTTGTGTGTTTACAATTATGTATGTCGACCATTTTTTGTAAAGCCAAAAGTTTGTTAATAGTTGGATTAATCACTCAGATATTCTCCCCATAACTGTTACCAGCTCCCACAAAGCAAATGGACGAGGATGAAGCAGCAAGAACGATCCAGAAGAACTTTAAGAAGTTTAAATCAAAGCAGAAAAAGAAAACACCAGGTTGGAAAGAGCACTGACTATTAATACCAACAGCACTGTTAGATGACATTCTTGTGAAGATTACTGCATGGAACCTTTCAGATCAGACTGCGCACAACTAACAATATTTTTCCTTTCTCAAAAGGAATGCCTTATATTCTACATGTACAGATCTTGTATTTACATATATTTATGTTTTATTTATATTCATGTTTAATATTTCTTTCAAACAATAAATAGTATGTGTAGAATAAATGTAAACATGTATATTTACTTGGTCCATCTCTATTTTTTGCCTGCCTTAATATTTTTTCTCCTCGTTTCACATTGTTTTTTATTTTGTTACGATTGAATCTGGGATGAATTCAGTCAGTTCCATCGTAATTTGTGAAGATGGGAGCTAGCTTCTATCTCTTTGAGTACCTGTATAGATTTGAAATATGAGATATCACATGAATATGCACACACAAGTATAGAAATATGTACTCCAGTAAAAAAAAAAAAAAAGTGTCATTCTTCACCCCTTTATGTTAATTCTCTTCTTCTAATCCCGATACTTCTGTTATCTCTCATTTGTCTGAATTTCCCTGGCTTCTTCACTGTATATACAATTTATTTTCCATTAAATCTACCAGAGTTGATAATAAATACTATACTACACTGTATACTATACTGCTTCTACTACTTCTCATTTATAATCCTGTATGTATACTCTGCAGTACATACTGCATGTACATATCTTTTAAAAATACCAATATTGTGATTTTCTGTTCAATGTAGCAGTTGTACATTATTGCAATATGTAGAACTTTTTCCTCCTTGTACATGTACATATACATGTGTATACATTTACTGAGAAAAGATGCACTTACAGATAGATATACATGTATCGTGCATACCGGTATGTGCAGTTTTTTTAGGAGACTTGAGAAAAGTACTTGATTACTGAGTCATGAATTGGAGAAACTATGTTCTGTGTCATTTAACTGGTTTCCAAAATCATGCAGTAACAATGTACAATGTATCATCATATTCCATGAGCTCTATTCTTCTTTTTACAATTCAGAATCGGAAAGCAACCAGGTCAAAGACCCCAAGGCCGAATCGACCCTTGACACCATCCAGCTGACCTGGGTCAAACCTGAGGGAGAGGTCACAGGTTACAGGGTGGTGTGCCAGCCCAAGGAAGGTGAAAGGTCAGAGGTCAAGCTGGAGGGAGGAGAGGAGACATCTCGTGAGCTGGCCGGTCTAGTGGCAGGGAGAGAACATGAGATGGAGATATATACTATGAATGGAGAGAAGGAATCAGAGAAAGTCACCATCAAGAAATTCACAAGTAACATTTCCTTCCAAATACAATATTTATCATTGAGCAAGTTCAAGATTTTATTTTGCCTCATCATATCAACTAGTACAGTGTCATTTAGAAATTCTAAATTAGATTTTTGATGATGTCATACTTCGATCACCACTCTATATGTACATCAATGTACCGTTATTTGATTTCTGAGAATTTCTTTTGTCCCCGCTATCAACTCATCCAACAGCTTGCTATTAAATGTAACTTTTAAGCTATGCTCTAGTGCTTCATTATAATTGACAGCCATGTAATCCTGGCATAAACATATTGTCATGCAGATGCTTTAGTCATTAAACACTTACCAGAATGAAATAGAGTTCTACTTATAGTTTATTAAATGTATTTAGTAGTAGTCGTTTACATGAAGCTGCTTTTTAGCCACCACCTGTCTACAGTATTAAGACCACATATGTTTCCTTGATTAGTATTTCTCATTGAAATATATAAAAATGAACCTCTACGTAAACGCCACCTGTCAATAAATACTTCTCTTGTCTCAGTTGATCTGTCTATATACATTTGTAAGACACATTTCCCTGTATTTAGTTTGTTCTTAGTATTCTATTCTCCATCTCATTCCCCCCCCCCCTCCCATCCACAGGGCCACACCCCGCCGTGGAACCAAAGATTGAAGAGACTGGCTCCAACAAGCTCAAAGTTTGCTGGTCCCCACCCTCTGAAGGCGAACACACTGGTTACAGGGTTGAGTGGAAGTCTAAAGATGGAAGCAGCGAAGAGAAGGAGAAGAAGGATGAAGAGAAAGAAGAAGGTATGGCAGTGAAAATAATTTGAAAAATCAAATTAAATCAAATTAAATCAAAACGATTCCACTTTCATTCCACACTTCTTGTGAGTCTTGTGCATCCTTTGACACCTGGTTTAGGAAAAACATATGTTTTTTTAACACTGAAGGCATGCAAGCACCGATTGCAAGTTGCTATTGTTTTCACAGGTGTCACAGCCATCCAAACACACTCGTTGATATCTCTTATCTTTTCAATGTCACTGCTTAATAAAGGCAAACTGAAAATTTACAGCAATATTCTTTGAATGAAAGCAGGACAGTCACATCATCGAGTATTGAGAAATATGATTAAGTATTTGGCATTTTAATGGAAGAAGTTTTTTTTTACTAGAAAAACTTGGTTGTTTCATTTAAAATTGACATATTAAACATTATGTGATCATGTCATTTGGGGGTTGTAACATGGGAGCTCTGAGGAATTTAGCACTGGAAAGCACCCCCAAAACAGACATTCATGAAAAGAGATACATCTACATTGTATAGTTTTACTAAATAAATGAAATGTGTAACAATTGGTGCAAGGAAATCAATTATTTCAATACCTAATCCATAAAGAGTTCCTGTGGCTAAAAAGGGAAAAACATGATGACATTTGTTTGTGTGCAGTAAAACTGAAATCACAGTTGTATAGTTGAAACTATGATTACAATCAGTATGATGCAAATTTGGCAGTTTACAGTATTCAATGAGTAAAAAAAGTTCAAGAATTCTCCTTACTTTTCTGATATTTCTCAAGCACATATAGTGTTTATTATTTTTTTCCTAAACATTCTGTGTATGATCACCTCAACTTTTTGGTGAAAGTTTTGCTATCCTTTTTACGACTGCCTCTGGCTATTAAGCTCACCTTCATCACTAATGCATATTTTCTGTGAACCACACATGCAATCAGAAGAGATCGATATTGATTTGGATGATCCCGAAACTGAAAAAGCTGCTCTGAAAATACAGCAGCAGTTTAAGAAGTTTAAGATGAAGAAGGGACCAGCGAAGCCAGGTACAGGTAGTGTAAATGAGTTAGACCAGAACAGAGCATGATTGCTTTAATTCAGTTTGTCATTAGCAATTCATTTTATTGTGTTTTCATTTAGAATAATGGTGTGCTCTAACACTATATCATACAAAGTGTATGTATCTGCCTAACATATGTTTATATATTTTATTAAGTAGATTTAGCTTTTCTTTACTCAATAGGCCATTTTCGTAAGTAATCAAATCTAATGCATAAGTCTTTGCCACGCATCATCATAAGTGCCATTTTACAAATTATTTCATTCACCTGTTATGAATTATTGTATTTCAATAGTCAGAATGCGAGTTGCATGCATTACGTGTTGTTGGGTAGGACAAGCCATAAGGTATGTCCTTCATAGCAACAATTAATGTATGCAATTTGCATTATGGCTATTGAAATACAATAATTTATAGCAGGTGAATACAATAATTTGTAACATGTACATGTACCTAATAAAGACTTATGCATTAAATTTGATTACATTATGAAAACGGTCTATTGTTCCTTTTTGAGAACATCTTTTTTTTTCTTTATAACCATAGCTTCTTATTGTTTTCTCCATGTTTTCCTCCTTTTCCTGTCAACTTCATAGATCTTTTTTTTTTTAATCCATTCATCCATTCTTCTGTAATAATATTAATCAACCTTCATAGGTGTTTGCTGTGGTACCAACATCATCCCCATTTATCAAATTGTGTTTGAATTGAAAATACATTGTACATGTATACATTTATGCATGTTATACAATTTTTGCTCTTTGTTTAACTTTCTGTATTTCCTCCCTTTATTAATTTCCTTTTTTTAAATTCCTTTTTTTTCTGTATTTCCTCCCTTTCTTAATTCCTTTTTTTAAATTCCTTCTTCCTCCTGGCTAATACTGTGTATACATGTATTATGTACAGGTTGTTATTTATTTTTTTGACTACTTTTCTTCTTCAATTTTCCTTTTCTTTCCCTTTTTTAAAATGAACTTCTTACTTGATTAAATATTATTTAATTTCTATTTTCTTCTTTATTCTCTGTCTTCTGCTTTCCTCTTTTTTGATCTCTTTTATAGTAGCCTTATACTTATAATCAAAATAATATTTGTGAAGTTGCTCTATAATTTCTTATTTTTTAAACTTAATCTATTACATACTTCCCCTTATATTTGTGATTGTTAGAGACATCATGTTACTGTCAGATTTCTCATTAATAGTTCCCATTGATTTTTCCCTATTTAATTGGTACAAGTGTACGTGTACATTGTTCCCCATTGGTTCTACGCTTTTCCATCATGTAGTCTACATATTTTCATTTGCATGTAGATGGCGTTATAAAGAACTGAGATGGTACATGTGTACATGCTAATGTAAATTATGAATACAACTGTTATAATTTCTTTGTACAAGTGAAAGTTGTCACATACATTGTACAGAAAATGCAGTAATTAAACAATTGTGCATGCCAATGTGTACTTGCATGTTAGTGTGATATTGTGTATTAATTATATTTATACATTGTATATATGTACATGCATGTACATCATATGACAAACAAGTAATGGAACAACAGCAAGTCTGTCCTCAGTGGGAAGAGGAGAGGGAAGGGGTGGGGGAATAGGGGTCTTATGGGTAACATGTGTCCCCTGCTTTATACATGTACATACCTTAAAAGCCACTCTAAAGTGTTGGGAGCCCCAAATTCGCCAACAATTCGATAGAAAAATTTCTCTTAAATTGTTTCATAATGTAAAAGTTAAGACAGTTGAGACACACTTCCACAAAGATTTCCCCCCAAAATGTATATGACGACAAATATTGATGAAAGAATACAAAATTGAGGTTTTCTGAGTACAAGAGAAAACCCAAATTATGTATTCTTTTATCAATATTTGTCTTCAAACACATTTTTTGTGGGAAATCATAACAGAAATGTGTCTTAAATGACATCCTCTCTCACATTGTGATACAATTTAAGTGAAATTTTGCCATGAAATTTTATGCCCCCAACACTTCAAGTTCATGAGCATGTACATGTAACATATGACCCATGTTCATATATGTGTAAGAAAGCAGAAAATGAAAATTCAGACATGTATGCGAAATCTAAATGTTGCTTTTTTCTGCTGGCAGACCCTAAGAAGAAGAAGGATGATAAGAAGAAGGAGAAGAAGGAAGATAAGAAGAAGGAGAAGAAGGAAGACGAGGGATCGAAGGAGGTTGGAGCTGATGAATTAAGTCTTGAAGTGACTGGTCTCAAGCCTAGTCATCCTTATGACATCACCATTTGTGCTTTAGCGGGACCAGAGTGTAGCGAACCTGCTAACATAGAAGCAACAACAAGTAAGTTTTATCCAAAAACATCCATTACATGTACCGGGTATATGATCTTAAATTTGTGAAATATTTGATTTGGTTTGGTTTGATTTGATTTGATTTGGACTGGTTAATTGATTGAAAAACATACATTCAAAATAGCAGCTAAAGGCTGAAACAAATTGATTTTAAAAAAGATTTTAAACATTATATTAAAATACAATAAACTGAAAATTTGTTGGATAAAATACAGTATTATACACAGTAATAAACAAAGTAGGAATAAAATTGCACAACATAAACCAATAAGGAAATGGGAAAAAGACGGGAAATGAAAAGGACAGAGGATATACAGCTTGTTAGGCACTGTGAGTATTATATCCCTTTGGTCGTGTTTCTTTCTTCTCGTGTACATTTACAATCTTTCTTGAAGAAATCCCATAACTGTATCGTTGACCTGATTGAACTATTGTTGAATTGTTATGCTTTTTGTAATACATGTACATGTTTGTCCACATATAACATGAATACACCTTCCATAATTTTTGCAAGCTCCCGAAAATCAGATGGACGAGGATAAAGCAGCAAGAACAATCCAGAAGAACTATAAGAACTTTAAATCAAAGAAGAAAAAGAAAACGCCAGGTTGGAAAGAGCACTGACTAAATACAAAACTAATATTACATCTTATATTACTTCTGCTAATAACAAATATTTTATTAACTGCCCATTGTATTGCATACCAGTCTCTAGCATCCATGGCATTGTTTCACAAAACCATCATAAAGCACAAGTACAAGTTCACTGAACCCTCATTGAAACATATGTTGATTTTAATACCCATGTTTTAATGGGATGTCACCGAACTTGCCTACAATGGTTTCGTAAAACAATGCCCACATTAACACAAATGGTGAGTTTTGTAGACTAATAGACTGCAATAATGTAGATGACACTTTGTATTGTCAGTTGAATAAAGGAGCATATAACTACTTTTAATTTAACTGCAACTTTTTATAGAACAGCATTGCCATTTCAACAGTCACAACAGTCTTCAGAGTACATGTATATTCAGGATTAATCCATGAAATGTAGATATCCAAGCACAATGTAATAATTTCTTCATTAATACAAACCCTGTATGATAAGTATTGGTGTGGTATGAGTGACTAACGCACAGGTTTCCATTGATGTGTAACATGCACTTCTAACAAATGCAATGAATGGTCTTGTAATTAGCACCTAGCCCAGTTGTAGATCCGGAGATTGAGCCGACCCATGATGTCATCACATTGTCATGGCAACATCCTGATGGTCCGAGGACTGGCTACAGGGTCACCCTGGCCAAGGTGGTCGTTGATGTCGACGATGAGAAGGAGAACGATGAGGACCTTAATCCTCCTGCTAAAGAGAACGATGACGACCTTCAACCATCTGCAAAGGAGAACGATGACGACCTTCAACCATCTGCAAAGGAGAACGATGAGGACCCTCATCGTCCTACTAAGGAGAACAATGGCAATCCTAATCCTTCAACTAAGGAGAAGGATGACGACCCTAATCATCCTGCTAAGGAGGACAATGAGGATCCTAATCCTGTCGCTAAGGAGAACGATGACGACCCTAATCCTTCCACTAAGGAGGACGATGACAATCCTCCGACTCCTACAAAGGAGGGTATTGCTGAGCCAGAAATCAGAGAAGTAGAGGCAGAGGAGACTGGTGTTACCTTCTCAGGGTTGGAGTCTGGGGTAGAGTACACTGCTACCATTGTGACTCTGGATGGAGAGAGAGAGAGTGAAGGGGTCACCATTGAAGGAAAAACAACAGTCCTGGATTGTAAGTTGATATGCAAATATGGATATGCACATGTCTAGATGTAAAATTTTGTAAAGGTTTCATTATCATTAATGGGGTAGTGTAAGGCCAACATGGCAAGATGAGGCTATGCCCATGAAGAAAATACTCTCTGCGACTGTGGAGAGACTCAGACGATGGATCACATCCTGCAGTGCCGGGGAACGGGTTGAACAGATGAAGACCTGGCTCTTATAAATAAGACAGCCATCGCAGCCATTGGGCGATGGAAGAACTTAGTTTTATTTAAATCAATTTAGAAACTTTACATTAATCTTGATCTAAGGAGACACGAACGAACCGGACCTAAGTTTAATTAAAGTACTGTGTTGGTATAAAATCTACTATTTCGTTATTGCTCTACAGCTGTCTTTAAAATGAACATGTACTCAAACGTCTAAACAACCATTCTAAACCGCAGGCACTTATCAGTGACCTGAAAAGTAGGGTGGCACATAGAGGCCTTGCAAGAAAGTTTTTTTTTCCAGTAAAGAGAAAAAAAAAGCACACAGACACAGTACAAGTAATTACTCAAGTCACATCTATTCTGCTAGAAATTACTTTATTATCAGCCTACACCTATACTTGACTGATCTCTGAGAATGGCCCAAACATTGTGGAGCGCTGTGTGCAGCGCTTTGTAACCGCAAGGAAAAGGCGCTATATCAAATATCTTTTGGATAGGATTGGAGACTTTTGTAACACACTGTGCACATTTGGATGTTAGTGCCCTGTATAACCATGTCTTCAATGTTATTTTCTCTTTACAGATCCCAAACCTCCAGAGAATCTGAGCACCGAATGCTCCATCAAATCAATCTCAGTCTCGTGGACCAAACCAGAAGGTCCAGTCACTGGATACAAGATCACATGCACACCCCACGTGCAGTCACCTGACCAGACTGAGGAAGCATCAGGTGACCAAGAACAGTCAGGTGATCTCAAGGCTGACAGTGAGACGGGGGAGAAGGATGATGCAGAGAAAGAGGACAGGAAGGAGAAGCACGAAGATGAGGATGAGATGAAGACCAATGGAGATAAGGAATCAAGTGATAAGTCAGGTGATCTGGGAGAGAAGTCAGGTGACCAAGAAGAGAAGTCAGGTGACCTCCAGGCTGATAACAAGGCCATTGAGGAAGCTCAAGAGGGCCAAGGGGGAGAAGCTAAAAAGAAGTCTGATGATGGAAAGAAGGACAAAACAGACGATCGGGGAAAAGACAGTGATGACAAGCTTGTCGATCAGGACAAGGAAGCAGATGATGATCCCACAGATCATAAAGAAAAGTCTGATAACCCTGAAAAGGATTCTAAAGATAAAAGTTTAGACTCAGGGGAGAAGAACAAGGAAGACAAAACACCTGAAAATGAATCGGTAGATCAGTCACATGACCCCAGAGCTGAATCAGGTGACACAGATCCCAAGGATGAAACCAAAGATGGAAAAGACAATGCAGAAGCCAACCAGGATTCTACTGCTGATTCGAACGACAGTGGACAATCGGGAGACGGATCAGGTGATGGGTCACATGATGGATCACATGACCAGGTCAGTGAGTCTACGGCTGGTGATGAAGGTTACAAGTCAGGGTCGGACGAGGAAGAGGTCAGGATTGTGGACGCCGACAAGACCAGTCTGACCATCTCTGGACTGAGGGCCAAGACCGCCTACACTCTCACCATCATCACACTCAATGGTCAGCTAGAGAGCGAGCAGGCCGTTTTGGAGGCACAGACGTTGGAGCCGGAGAGTGAGTCAAAGATTGCATCCAACTGTCTGCATCTTCACTTCACTTTCGCTCATGTCATTCTTCTCTCATCTATACATGTGTATATTTCTGGGGCACTTACTGTCTCAATTTCATGGCAACATTGTATACACATCTGCACATGTCCTGCAAGTATGCGCTCTTTGGTAGTTTCTTGTGAAGTACTAGATTTGCAGGGCAGTAGTTTTCAAAGAAAAAGAACTAGATTCTGTTCAGTCTTTGTCTTTCACCCTCATTATTGTTTGACTTTTACATGTATTTGTATTGCTTATTGTATCTTTACTGTGTAAAACTTTTCATGAAGTGCTCTCCAGTACATTGTATATTATTCATGTATATTTTTTAAATCTCTTATTATATTGAGATTTGAATTAAGTGTACACTGTACTTTATGTAGTGTTTTTCAAATTTCCTCCAGAAGTTTTCCTTATGCCTTCAAATATTTGTAAAATACTTTTGATTTTTTTTTTTCTTTTTAATCTGCGTAGATTTTTTTGTTACTTTCAGTTCCAGTTTTTAGTCCAATGCATTTTTATATTTCATATCCAATGTATCATAAGCATTGTTTCAATGTACAATGTTCAAGATTTCATGTTCCTTCCTTTTGCAATGAACAATTATACAGTGCGTCCCAGAAAAAACTAAACCGAGAAGTATCGATGTTCTATCATAACTTAATCACAACTATAATTAATGAATGATACATATTTGGAAAGCTTAGAGTCTCCTCTTTCATGTGATGCTACTCAGATAATGCATATTTCACGCATGAGTGATTCAAAGCAATTTGAAGGAAGGAAACCAAAAAGACATTTGGCGGGCGGTATCTGGATTTCTAAGAGAAATTCACATTTCTGGAAAGTTGAGTTTCTGCCCTTTCATATGACACCTCAATCAGGAAAAATGAGCAAGGAATGACAAAGTTTTGTTTGTTTAAAGTAGTGCTTGCATTTCCATAATTTTATTAAACAAATTCGTTTTCACTGGCTGCCTGCCGTATCAATAAACGAAATTAACAAAAGACTTAACTCCGTTTCGTTGACAATCAGCCGTAGACGAGAGCCTTCAGGCATGGCTGATTGTCCACGAAACGGAGTTAAGTCTTTTGTCAAATCTGCTTTTTGCTACGGCAGGCACCCAGTGAAAACGAATTCGTTTGTTAAAATTATGAAAATGTAAGGGCTACTTTAAACAAACAGAACTTTGTTATTCCTAGCTCATTTTTCTTGATTGAGGTATCATATGAAAGAGCAGAAAATGAACTTTCTAGAAATATGAATTTTTCTTTGAAATTCAGATACCGCCCGCCAAATTACTTTTTGGTTTCCTTCCTTCAAATTGCTTTTAATCACTCATGCGTAAAATATGCATCACGTGAGTAGCATCAACTGAAAGAGGAGACTCTAAGCTTTCCAAATATGTATCATTCATTAATTATGGTTGTGATTAAGTTATGATAAAACATCGATACTTCTCGGTTTCGTTTTTTCTGGGACGCACTGTATATTATGCAGTATATATGTACTATGTCCCTTTTGCAGCTAACATCAAATCCTGTAGAACTTTGCAGGAATTATGAATATGTCATCTATGTTCTATCTGTGAAATTTAAACAATAGCAGTGTCCTAGTATTCAAGTTATGCAAAGAAACCCGTTTACCGTCACTGTCAGACACTATTGAGTGACTGACTGACATCTTTTTTTCTTTGGTAATAACATACATAAAATGAGCTGTAACAGGTACATACATGTAAGCATTTGTTTAACCCACTACTTGAAATGGCCCAAATTAAACTGATTAAATCTTTGTGCAGCACAAAACGTACAACCATTCGGTAAAAAGGTCTGAAAAATCAGACTATTACTTAGGTGATTGCAATCACTTAAGTAGATTCGACATTTAATGGTCATTATTTTCCCACAAAAAGCCATTTTCAAGCCCTTTCGTTTTTGAGGAAAGTACTAAATTAGTATTGTCTCTCAAATACTGTTGGAATTTAACCTTTTCATTTTTTTGGCCTGCAAATGGGACAGAGCACCTTTAAAGAGGATATATATTTTCACCCAACCTTTATTTTCTAGCTCTACATCAGATCAACATGCTTTGTAATCACACATTTTATTTTTTAGAAAAAGCAATTGAACATTTTTTGTCTCTCTTAACCTCTAGCATACATGCAATTCTCACATGATATTCTTCTCTTTTGTTTTTTTCCCCTTAATGTTTTGTTGTTTTCTATCACTTGAGCATATTCTAATATACATGTACACAACTTTATTATAATCACTTGCACTTTTTTTCCAAAGACAATTGTTGTGTGGTTTAATAGCTGTATATTATACATGTGCATCAAAAAATAAAGAGATAGCCAAGCTGGCTGATAGAAATAGAGAAGAAAGCTATGAATAATGAATACTTACAGTGGGAGAAAGATGATATACAACTTTTGGGGTACATGTGTAAGCTTTTGCCAAGTAATTATTTATTGCTTTCTTCTTAGATTGTATTTCATGTGTGTTTGTGTGTGTATTTTTTTTCTCACTTTAACTCAATAACTACACTTTCTCTTTGCACACTCTTGAAATACATAGACATGCATAGTTAGTATTGAGTACCATGCCTCATTCACAACTGATATCATCCTTTTCACTAGTACAGTGTATTATTGATTATTAAGTTAACTACTAGAGTTAGACCAAAAACAAGAAAAAAAGGAAAATTGCTCTTTTTATGTTGTATTTGTTTATTTTTCATAATTCTTGGTGATATAGAAGAGCCAATATGACTTCATACCTGGCACTTGCCAAAATATACATCTATGATAAAAGCATTAAACCCCCAAAGAGCAAGAGAAACTTTTTTTAAATATTCATTCTTCATGTTCATGTTAATATTCATCTGTGATGTCAGTTGTTATCAGACATCCTATTAACTTTCAATGTCATGGCCACCAGAAAGATTTTAAAATATTTGTTATCATATATTAAATGTTTTTTTGTTAATAATATTTTCATTTTATATTCTGCTGCATCATACGAAAAAAGAAGATCAACTTACAAGTTTAAACTGTATTCACATTCCAGGGCCCCCCACTGTGGTCAAAGTCAACCTAGAATATTAAGGCTGAAACCAATGGTGATAATGTAAATACACATGTAGGTATCAGCATCAAACCCATACATAAGCATACAGACCTAAATATATTTCGGTGATAATTCCCCTATAAAACAAATTCTAAACACCTTACCATCAACTTGCATTACTCACTTTCTAAACTCAATTTACTTTCTAGGACCCCACCCTGTGGTGGAAGCCAAGCTAGAGTGTGAAGCAACAACCATTGCAGTTAGCTGGAAGAAACCCGAGGAGGGAACGATGACCGGATACAGGGTGACATGTCTCACAAAGGATGAGGTGGACAAGGAGAAGGAGAATAAGGAGAAAGAAGGTAAAGAAGAATAGAATAATATGATATCTGTTTTCATCTAGATGATTCATGAAAGGGTTCAAAAGTTCAAAATTTACAAGCCAAAAAACATTAAAGCAGTTAGCAAGTCATATCGTCGGCTGGCTGGCAGAAGGGCGTTAGCGCGCGAGCCACTCAAAAACTACCTTTCAAATTAATCGCATTTAAAGATTTGTTTTATATTTAAACTGCTTTCCGTTCCGAAAACTGGTTTAAAACTTAAAAGACTAATAGAAATGTTATAGTAGAACACTGCTACAATTTTTTTCTCGGCAATAAGTCAGTTTTTATCAAAGTTTGAGGCGATTTAGTGCTGACACCCATTTGCTTAACGCTTCATTTTTTACCTGAAATATGAGCCAATGCCCTTCTGCCAGCCAGGCGACAATATATAAAGGACAAATATTGAATATTTAGAATCTTCAAGATGTTCAAATTTCACTTCGGATTGGTTGCTTAAATATTCTAGTTCATAGCAAAGAAGAATTACAGCTTTCTTCTTTTCCTCTGCATTGTTTTTCTTCAACTGTATCAAAGTTACAGTGTATCAGGATACTTATGCGTGTTCTATGATCTTGATGCATTGCATGTTTGACATCCACTTCCTGTCTTACATAAGAGAGTTGCAATTGATTACATATATTTTTTACTGGGTGTAAGCCACAAATATGTTTAAATTTAATGATTACATATAATTTGCAATTTATGTCGACCGCATCTCCTGTCTCTTTACAGGGATGCAATTGATATAATTTGCAAGTTATTTGTAATCAATCGCAACTCTTTTATAAGAAAAATTAGGGCCCAGAACTAAACAAAAAGTACACGTACATGTAATTTTTTCCTCATATATAACTGTAACTCTTGTTTTCCAGGAACTGACCAATCAGAAAAAGAGATAAAGAACGAGGATGACCCAGCGGCAAACCAACCACTAGGGGTCACCAAGCAGGTCAGAGCAGATGTCTTCACAGCAAAGTTCTTTGACCTCGATCCAGAGATGGAGCACGTGGTTAGGATCTGGACTTTATCGGATGGTGTAGAGAGTGAGGTGGTGGAGCTAACAGACAAGACTAGTGAGTAGAGATAGGGTTAGGGCTAGGGTGAGGGTAAAGTTCTTTGACCCCAACCCAGAATCAGATCACATGATAGGATCTGGACCTTACTCGTTGATGCAGATAAAGACTAGTGAGTAGAGATAGGGTTAGGGTTAGGGTAAATTTCTTGGTCCTCGACCCAGAGACGATCCGTCTCTGTAGTTGGGATCTGGACTTTACTGGATGGTGCAGAGAGTGAGATGGTAAAACCACTGGACAAGACTAGTGAGTAGAGATAGGGTTAGGGTAAAATTCTTTGACCTCAACCGAGAATCGGATCACATGATTAGGATCTGGACTTTACTTGATGGTGCAGACAAAGACTAGTGAGGAGAGATAGGGTTAGGGTAAAGTTCTTTGACCTTGATTCAGAGATGGATCACATAGTCAGGATCTTGACCTTACTGGATGGTGTAGAGATTGAGATAGTGGAGGTAAAGTTCTGTTACCTGGACATAAAGATGGAGCATCTTTGTGTACTGCCTTTCAAATAACTAAATGAACATGGATGTTCTGTTTGTAGCACTGCAGGGAATTAGGTAAGGTTTGATTATGTGCAGTATATTTCTCCAGTAGCATTTCCTTAGAATTGAAGTGATATTTACTTTGTATGAGCTTCAGTGCCCCACTATGAAAGCAAAGTACTTATGTCTTTTTTTAATTTTTTCTCTCTCTCTTTCCCTTTTTAAATTGTAATTTCAGAGCCTGATATCAAAGAAACTGGTAAGTAAAACACTTGTGGGTCTTTATGCTGACAGAATACTCTAAAGAATTTACTTTAGTATTAAGAATGTGCAATCTATTTTATCCATACAAATATTATTTTATCCATAAAAATGTTATTTTATCCATAAAAATGTTATTTTATCCATAAAAATGTTATTTTGAATGATCAGCTCTTGAATCCTCTTTTCAGTACATATAGTTCAATGTTTCTTGCCTGAAGATGTATGTCGGACAGCCATCCACACTTTAGACAAAATTCATGGGTTGAAATTGTGATTAGCTTCTTTTGTGAAATGATGATAAACATGTACAATGTACATGTATGCAGACAACACATTTTATATTATATAACCATTTGAAAACATTCATTTACATTTAATTCAAGTGATACAACACGAACGGAAGAATTCAATTTACATGTATGCAACTTTTTCTACTACATGTACATGTTCATGTATATAACTTAAAAGAAAGGAAAGTAGATTAATCTGAAGTAAAATGTTCTTGCAATGTTTAACAGAGGGTGAATGGACAGTAACCGTCGTAACTCATGATGATTCTAAGCCTTCCCACAATGCCTTGGTGGAGCTGGTAGTTTATGGGAAGGATGGCAAGTCTGATCCTCTCCTACTCAACAAGGAGAGGAAAGAGGATGGATGCTTTGAGCCAGGCAAGACAGAGAACTTTGATGTAAGTTAATTAACATGATTATATTGTTCTTCTTCTCTTCCTCCTTTCCCTTCTCATTCTCCTTCTCCTTCATCTTTTTCTTCTTCCGTTTCTTCTCCCTCTTCTTCCTTCTCTTTCTCCTTCTTTCCTTTTCTCTTCTTTTTTCATCTTCTTTTTCTTCTTCTTTTTCTCCTTCTTTTTCTCCCTCTACTTCTCCTTCTTCTCTCCTTCTTTTTGTCCTCTTTTTTATTATTCTCCTCCTTTTTTCTTCTTTCACTTACGCTCTCTTTTTCTTGTTCTTTGTTATTGTAGTAGTTAGTATTATCATTACTACATGTGTTTTAATTTGTTTATAATTTCTTTGGTCCATTAAATTTATTTGTATATACATACTGTACATGTACTTTTACAAAGGAGAACAAAAATTGCATATGGATTGTTAAGAGGAACCATGTAGACCTGAGCCTATATTTATCAAACCTTACTAAACCTAACTGTCAACTAATTATGTACTATAGCCTATGCCTTCTGTGTGTTAATGTGGAGAGTTTACATTAGATTTGATTACTAATATGGAAATCCACCAAACAATCTATTCAATTTGAAATGCCTTATATCATTGTATACAGATCCAAGTGGGCTACATTGGAGACATCTACAAGATTCGTATTGGATATCATGACAATGCATTTTGGGAAGGTTGGCATCTGAAAGAGGTACATACATCCGTTTGTCGTTTTATTCCATCAAATTTCCATGAATGTTATACATTTTTGCAAAACTTCATTAATTGCCAATTTGAATTGTAATTGGAAGGTAGATCATTCTTAACAATTGTGAAGCTGAAATTCCAGTACCGTACTTAAAATCATAACTCTGTACAATTTTCATATTTGATTTTGTGTAATACAGACTGTATAAACATTTTCATTCTCAATATTAAACAGTGCCTCTTAAATATAATAATATAATAATAAATCATATTTCTATAGCGCATTATACAAAGTATGTCTCTATGCGCTTTACATTGTATTATGTAAAAGCTTAATTCATTATCTACTATTGAACTATCTTCAAACAAAAATCCTGACAAGATCTTAACTAAAATAGTACAACAGTAACTAAATAGAACAATATCATGATTCATTCTTAAATAATGATACAACAATTATGGTGTAAGATTTTATTCATATATTACAAGTTATAGACATATACAATTTCAATTAAAATTATTAATAACAAAGCATGAAAATAATTAATTCTTAAAAAGGTAGAGTGCAGTCTTGAAGGTCTGGATGGAAGGTGCAGTTCTAATTCTACTGTGTTATTTCCTTTCTGTATTCAAGGTCCACATGGAGGACAAGCACACCAAAGAGAAACTGGACTTTGCTTTTGACCGATGGATGGACAGAGGTCAAGATGACCAAGATATCTTCAGAGAGCTACCGGTCAAGAGAGAAGACCAGGAACCTCTACCAGGTATGAAAAACATTTCCAGAATCTTTGGATCTCGTAGGGACTTGGACACCGATCTGTCCCTGTTTCATGAAGCATATTTTATTTCATATTTCGTCGTTCGAAATTACATGAGATCCCGTCGCGCATGCGCAGTCAATTCGCCGCGCAATTGATTTTTACCGGGAAAGTAACTTTCCCTCAGCAGTCAAAATACCTAATTTTCGGCGTTTTTTCGGACCAGCGGATTCGAAAAAATACAACATTAGGGAGAGAAACTCTCCTTTTTCATGTTTTTTGAAGACTTTTGAGAATCTGTGCTGTTTTTATATCATATATCGAAGTTTTGCTCCGATTTCCACGGACACGATGGCGTCTCCGTCAAGCAGCAACGGCAGCACCAAGCAGAAAACCAGCGGAACGCTGAGCACGGCTAAAGCCGGAACTTCCCCGGGCGAAACCGCCGCGGGCACCTCTACGAAGCCTGAGCCAAAGCGCTCAGCGGCAGTGAAATCCTCCGATACGAAACGCAAAAGTGTCTTGGCAAAGCCTGCCCCGAATGAGTCTAAGAACTCTGGGCCTAAAAAGAAGGGCAAAAAGCCTGAAGAAAAGGAGGACTTCACGGATTTACGAGGAAGACTTGACAAATTGGAATCCTTAATGGAGAGAATGGTGGATTTTTTGCCTTGTCAATCTGCAACTCGCCCCACCGGGGATTCACCGCCGACAGCATGTACAGCTGCGGCGAACGTGAGATTTCTTGAAGTTGAACATGATGATGATGATTTTGAGCATATTGACACTGGAAACATGGGCCAATGCCCTAATTCATATGACATTGGCAGCATGGATGAGGGTGATGTCAACGAAACTGTTGCACCAGGTTTAGACCAGGAGAATATGGACAAAGTTCCTGCCCTGGCTCAGAAATTTGCTATCCCCACTGGGGTAGGTGGCGCGATCCACAATGATTTAGCAAAGTCTGCCATGTACCTCATGTCCAACCAGCTAGAGGAAAATGTGTTGGAGGAAGCTGGAGGGAAATACCCTCCTCCAAGCAATTGTACTCCACTGTGTTGTCCCAAAGTGAATGCAGCAATATGGGAAAACCTATCCTCACAAACAAGAAGCCGTGATTTGAAACTGCAAAGAATCCAAAAGCCCTTGACAAGGGGACTCACAGCTTTTATTCAAACTCTGTCCCCCGATAGACTATCAGAGACACAACAGGATGCATTGGCATTGCTGTGTAACACAAACTTTGAAATCAACTGCTTACGCAAAGATCAGATTAAGCCAGACTTAAATGCCAAGTACTCACATCTATGCAAACCTGCCACACCAGTGAGTCAGTACTTATTTGGCGATGACTTAACAAAGAGAGTCAAAGATCTTACAGAACAACAAAAAGCTGCATCTGGCGTGGTGCGTGGACAACGTACACCCCGCCCCCAGTACCATCCGTACAGGACGCAAGCGTCCAGCACTTTTCAATACCGCAGACAAGGATGGAACCGTGCCACCGGCACATCACAAACTTTTCCAAGTAGCAGGCCCGCAAGTGGGAACTACAACAGGCCTTTTTTAGGCCAGCGAACCCAACGAGGCAGACCTTACAGAGCTCCACTTCACACCCAGACGATGAGCATGGGGAAACAAACCCAATCCTTCCAGCGGCCACAGGCCGCAAGGAGGAAATAGCTACACCATTACCCAAAGAGGTAAGTAGCGCATATGAATATTTTGAGAATGTTAAGATTAATGCTCCTTCTACTTCATGTACATTACAACAAGAATGCATCTCAAATGTGCCTGTTGGTGGTCGATTGATATATTTCTATCGTAGATGGCGTGAATTAACGTCAGATCTTTCTCTGCTATCAGCAGTGCGAGGCTATGAGATCGAATTTGATTATTCGAAAGGGGTTCCCTCAAGAAATAAGCCCCTCTATGGTTACAAAAAGAGCCCTTTAGAAATAAATCAGATTACTAAAGAAATCTTGGCTCTACAAGCAAAAAACGTAATAGAACCTTGCTCATTTGAAGAGGGAGAATTCCTCTCAAACATCTTCACGAGACCCAAGAAAGATGGGGGTACTCGTATGATCTTAGACTTATCAGAGCTTAATAAAAGTCTGAATGTACAACACTTTAAGATGGATAACATCCACACTGCCAAGCACTTGATTTCTCCGCACTGTTATCTTGCATCAATCGACCTCCTAGATGCTTATTACTCCATTCCAGTAGACCCAAATAGTAGAAAATACTTGAGGTTCATGTGGCAGGGTGAGCGCTGGCAATTTGCAGCCTTACCTAATGGGCTCAGCACAGCCCCCAGACTGTTCACAAAATTGCTGAAGCCAGTCTTTGCCGAACTGTGACAAGCAGGTCATACAGTCATAGGATATTTGGACGACACCATAATTATTGGTGAGACAAAAGAGAAGCTTAAAGAGAGTGTGAGTGCAACAACCAAGATCCTCTCAGAATTAGGATTCCTCATTCACACTAAAAAATCAGTGCTCATCCCAACACGTGAACTAGCCTTTCTTGGCTTCATTCTTAACACTGAGAGTATGATTGTTAAATTGCCTCAAACAAAGGCACAAGAAGTGAAAGATATATGCCGTAAATTAATGGGCACGTACCTTCCATCAATACGAATGGTAGCACGAGTGATTGGGAAGGTCATAGCTACTTTCCCTGCGGTTGAGTATGGCCCCTTATACTATAGATCAATGGAAAGGGACAAAATTGCAGCCCTCAGACAAAACAGGGGCCATTTTGACAGGAAGATGAAGTTGTCCCTTGAGGCAAAAGAGGAGTTAAAGTGGTGGATGAACAATGTTTCTATGGCCTCCTCCCCAATTGTTAGGAAAAAACCTGACTTAGAATTGCACACAGATGCCAGTGGCCTTGGATGGGGAGCTACTGACCTCCAGAAGCAAACAGGGGGTCGATGGAATGAATTTGAGGCAGAAAGGGCAAGAAACAATGAAATAAATTTCCTGGAAACCCTAGCCGCTGGGTTGGGGATAAAATCCTTTTGCATGAATAAGCGTAACGTTGATGTGATAGATAATACCACTGCAGTGGCTTATTTAAATCACATGGGAGGTTGCAAGTCCACAATGTGTGACAAGATGTCAAGAGAAATTTGGCAGTGGTGCATTTCTCGAAATATTTGGGTCTCTGCAGCCCATGTACCTGGTCGGCTCAATACTATAGCAGATGAAAGATCCAGGAAATTTAATGATCGAACAGAATGGAAACTAAACAGACAAGTGTTCGATAGAATAGTTTCCCACTTTGGTGTACCAGAAATAGACCTGTTCGCCTCAAGACTAAATGCTCAAATAGAGAAATATGTCACTTGGCACCCAGACCCTGGGGCTTTTGCAGTTGACGCATTTACGCTAGATTGGAAACCTTTTGCATTCTATGCATTCCCACCGTTCTGTATGATCCCCAAATGCTTGCAAAACATCAGAGAGGATAAAGCTAGAGGGTTACTTCTGGTCCCTAATTGGCCCACTCAGGCGTGGTTCCCTCAGTTGGTTAGCATGATGGAAGGAGAGTCATTGTTTATCCAGAGGCAAGAAGATTTGCTACTCCTTCCTGTGTTAAACACCACCCACCCTCTTAATGCTAATATTGACCTCCTATGTTGCAGGTTATGCGGCAACACTTTGAGAATCGGGGACTAAGCAGACGAACAGTGGATATCATTACAGCTTCATGGAGAGCATCAACCTGCAAGCAGTACCAAGTTTACATCACACAGTGGCGAAGATTTTGCCACAGCAGGAATACGAGTTACCTCCAAGCCGAGGTGGAAACGGTACTAGAATTCCTTAGTAGTTTATTTCATGACAGGAACCTTAGCTACAGTGCGATCAATACAGCTCGTAGCGCTTTATCCACTTTTCTGATTCTCGTTGACAGTAATCAGACAATGAGTACTCACCCACTTATAACCAGACTGATGAGAGGTGTTTTTCAACTCAGACCTGTCTTACCTAGATATACAGAAATATGGAATATTAGTCCAGTCCTCAATTTTCTAAGAAAATTGTCTCCAGTAAACTCCTTAAATCTCAGAGATTTAACACTCAAAGTATATGCTAATGGCTCTTGTATCGGCACAGAGAGTGCAAACCTTGCATATATTGAAGACTAACAAGATGACCCTAAAAGGGGGCTTTGTGGTTTTTCATTTGGATGAACACTTGAAGCAAAGCAAACCAGGAAATACCAATTTTAAGTTTAAATTGGAAGCATATCCTCCTGATAGAAGATTGTGTATTGTAAAATATGTGAAACATTATGTCCAGCGCACAGGACTACTTCGTGGGAATGAGAACTCGTTCTTTGTAAGTTACACCAGACCTCATAATAGAGTAACAACTCAAACCTTATCTCGCTGGATCAAGACATGCTTGCAAAGAGCAGGTGTGGATACAAACGTTTATAAGGCTCATTCAACGCGGGCAGCATCAACTTCAGCAGCTGCCAAGGCAGCACTTCCAATGGACCAGATCCTAGCCCGAGCAGGATGGTCTTCAGAGAAAACGTTCAGGAAGTTCTACAGGAAACCTTTTGAAAACAAGAGAAACTTTACCCAGGCAGTCTTACAAGATAGCACACTGCTTTAAGAACTGCATCAGAAGGCTTTTCAATAGAACTGGCATTAAGAGACCAGCTGTCTAATTAATAGAACTGGGATTAAGAAACCACATGGCTAGAATAAGCTAGATACAGAAACGAACAATGTTTTTGCAACATTATGACGTCTTATATATGGACGTCTTGTATGTGAAATGTTTTGCCACATGTATGAACAGACTACAATAACTGTCAAATATGGTGAGTCATTGGTTAGAAGCATCCAATTCAATCTGCATAATCAGTGTTCACTTTCCATACATGTTGGTTGTTCCAAATGTGGCTACTATGCTTCAAAATCTCATGTAATTTCGAACGACGAAATATGAAATAAAATAGTAAGATTAAACGAGAACTTACCGTTTGAAGTTTGATCTTTATTTTATGAATATTTAGGAGGAAGTTATTACATGCCCTCCTCACACACCCAAACTTCAAACTTAAGTGTAAGTTCCTGTTCCTTACTACTGAGAGTAACCACATTTGAAGCTTTGAATATTGACTGCGCATGCGCGACGGGATCTCATGTAATAACTTCCTTTTTCAAATTTTCACACTAATTCTCCTCCCAAAAGAGTTTGGATGCTCTCTGATGTTTCATAGCCCATCTCCGGAAAATCCTGAATAGGAGGATGTTCCATGAGCTTGGATAGGAGTTTGCTGCTTGCACATGAATGACCTGTGGCATCTTTATTCCTTAACCATGCATTTTCATGTCATATAGGCACCCATCTGACTCGAAACAGACAGTGTTTTCTATTCATCCTATGTATCTTTCTCTCTCTCTCTCTCTCTACCTACCTCTGTCTCTCTCTCTCTGTCTGTCTCTTTCTGTCTCTGTCTCATTCTCTACCTGTCTCTCTTTCTCTCTCTCTGTCTCTCTCTGTCTCTCTCTCTCTCTCTCTCGACCTACTTCTGTCTGTCTCTTTTTCTCTCTCCCCCATCATTTCTTGTCTAACTCTCGTTTATTTTATCTCTTCCATCTCTTTCAGTTGAGGTGTACTACATCTCTGTGCATACCGGCGACCGATGGGCGGCCTATACCGACGCCCCTCTTTGGGTGATCCTACATGGGGAGAATGGAGACACTGGTAAAAGGCTCCTCTACCACTCACAGGATAAGGAGGACAAATTCATTCAGAATCAGGTGAGATAAAGGACTTAGTAATATAATAATAATAAACACTGTGCTTATAAAGCACTTACCACCCAAGTCTCTAAGTGCTATAAAAAACAAAATAAATTGATAAACAATTAAAACATAACAAAACAGTTCTAAATAAATCTACAAATTACAATACATATGAAATATACATCAAAAGCAATTTTGAATAAATGTGTCTTAAGGCAAGTTTTGAATTGGTTGATAGTGACAGTTTTTGACATGTAAAGGTAGTTTGTTTCAAAGTTCAGCAGAAACCTGATAGAAAGACTACTAACAGGAGACCAGAAAGTGGTCTTTATGTACAGTTTCATATGCTCCACATGAGCTTGAAAATTATATGAATAGTTTAAGTGCTTTTAGTTGTAATTTTGAATAGCTGTAAACATGATAGAGGTGTTGTGGTCTAGTGGATAACTCACCCGACTGCAGATCAAAAGGTATGGGGTTCAAGTCTCGCCGCAGCACTAATTTTGAATAGCTGTAAACATGATAGAGGTGTTGTGGTCTAGTGGATAAGTCACCCGACTGCAGATCACAAGGTATGGGGTTCAAGTCTCGCCGCAGCACTAATTTTGAATAGCTGTAAACATGATAGAGATGTTGTGGTCAAGTGGAAACATGTAAGTCACCCGACTGCAGATCACAAGGTACAGAGTTCACGTCCAGCCGCGGCACTAATGTTCTTTGGCAAGAAGTTAATCTACATTTGCCACTCTCAACCCAGATGTAAATGGGTACCTGATATGCTTGAGCGCTAGTTACTTTGGCAGCTCGGCTAGAACCAGGGTAATACATGTATGTGTAAAGCGCCATGAGCGTCAGAGCCTGGCGGATACCGGCGCTATATAAATAGCCATATTACACCGATCATGTCCTATAATTGTTCTTGCTACTTTAGGTGGATACTTTCAAGGTAGAAGCAGTATCTTTAGGTGAGGTCACCACGATGGAGATAGGCCATGATGCAAAGGGTTATGGTAAGCTGATTTGTTTCTTTCTCACTCTTATGTTTTGCTAACTTCCAATACTACCGTATCCACATGACTGTATAAACAGACAGTTTTCTGCATTTAACATGCATTTACCATACATGCATAGTTTGAACAGCTCTTTTTTCAATTCTTTTTGATATAATCCTAACAGTATTTGATCTACATGTATATTAACGTTAAGTTTTAATTACACATTCATTTATAAATTATGTTGACCTTATCTTTATATTTTGTTTAATGTATGCACCAGCCAATGTGGAGAGCCTCTAGACAGAATTTTTAAATTCTTTTAGATGATCCTCAGGCATTGGCTGGTGCTAAATATCACTATGTTAATGTTATATTATTTGTCAACCTTGTGATGTTTTGTATGTTATCATCTTGCCTGGAAATAAAATAAATAAATAAATAAAAATAAATGTTAAACCCATAGACCTTCAATTACTTATACAATGGGTTTGCTTGGGATACCCCTTTCACATCACAACACTTAACTTTATCGCAACAATTTGATATCACATTGATATCGCAACAATTTGGTATCACATTGATATCGCAACATTTATTGATATTACATGTATCTCTATGAATGCTCTACTTCGATCCAATTTGGATTGATATGTTTCACTCCAGAAGTAGTTCTTTTGATTCTTTATTCTGTTCATAGTTGATGCTGTTAATTACCCAAAGATATGTCTAGTTTAAACTTATACTTTTCAAAAGACTACAAGGTATTGTTATAGATGGATATAAATGATGTAGCACAGCAACGCCATTTTAAAAACACAAGTATGTTAGGATATGAAGCTTGCTATTTGAAAAATATTAAATTAAAATATTCTTCTTTTGAATGTACACATGCATATTTTCGCCAAGATTTTTAATAATTCATCTTGGCTTGAGAAAGTTCACAGGAGTTGGCTAAAGCCTGCCTACCAAACTTTAAGGTTGATAGAAGCTTGAACTATGTACATGTTATAATTACCCCAACCAATGAAAGTTTTCTGTATCAATAATTATGTTTTCTATTTTTTTTTCTTTCTGTTAAATGTCAGGTGCTGGAATATACCTAGATCATGTGACGTTGAGAGACGGGGAGGAATCAGACACTGCATATCTCTTCCCTGTTAATAACTGGCTAGATGATCACATCGGTGATAAGAAGACACACAGACAACTCAAACCTATAGGTGAGAATTGAATCATCGGATATCTAATGTATGCTCCACTGATATTTGCTCTTATAAATGTAATGCTTCCTGGGATAAATTTCAAATGTTCAAACATATTTGTGGCTTACACTCAGTAAGTAAGATCAATTGATCGATCTGTTGTTGAAAAACATGTCAGAAAAAAATCTTTGAACCTGCCATCTACTGCTTGCCGGGCAGCGATTCCACCACCAGGACATCACTAGTCCATGGCACTGTCACAATCTTATTTACTGGGTGTAAGCCACGGATATTTGCTCTGTTGATATTTGGTTCAGGCTCTATTTTGTCAAAGAGGTAGAGTTAGAGTTGCGAATGTATTCGGGTTACTTGCATTGAAATTGTGTTTTAGGTTACTGTTACAGTTAGGTTTGCATCGCATGGACTTCGGAATTTGTAAAAAATTATTTTAGGAGCAATTGT
Organism: Strongylocentrotus droebachiensis; assembly: GCA_035222895.1. Lineage (NCBI taxonomy): Eukaryota > Metazoa > Echinodermata > Echinoidea > Camarodonta > Strongylocentrotidae > Strongylocentrotus > Strongylocentrotus droebachiensis. The sequence goes on from JAVYIG010002578.1 coordinate 123,919, forward strand.
TGTTGGAAATAATGTCATGCATTCTGGAAATCTGTCATTTTTAGCTATGTCAGATGAAATTTGAACATTTCCTAAATCATGTCTATATTTATGTCTGTCATTTATTTAAAAACATTGCCTTCCCATCATTTATATCTCAGATATCTCATCAGTTTGCAAATAAGAATTTTACATTTACAATACGCTCCATTTTTAACAGTTTTCCAAGAAGTTTGACATTATAATCTAGAAATCTTCTTTTCTTCTTTCTCATACAGGCAAGCAATCAACCAAAGAAAGCGATGAGACTCAGGACGATGCCAAGCCAGAATCACGTAAGTATTCTCTGAGGCTATATGTTGTTAGGGTAGTGTATTGGTAATGTACATTGTCTATAACTCCTTTTGTTTGTTTTTACCATCTTCAATACTCATTTGCATATGGTTAGAAATAGGGGTTAAAAGACGAATTTGTTCTCATATTGACAAACAGATGTGCATTTGTGAAAAGCATCTACATTTGTACTGGTACATGAGCTTATAAATAAGTTCCATCTTCTTTTGAGAATTTTTTTTAAATTGAGGTTTAATGTTTTTGGTCTTTGGCTCTGTCCATAGGAAAAGAAAATATTTTTGTTGATGTCATAGCCCTCAGAAGTGTTATAAGTATACCTTTGCTCACGTATTCCTTTCACATTAATGTTGTTCATTTTTTGTGTATTTCCGTGTACTTGTAGTTTTTCTACTCCATTGCGCCTCAAACAAATTAGTCATTGGAGTTGGCGCATTACAAATACTCTATATTATCATTATTATTTAAAACTTGTGTCTTTATTTTCAGAGGGTAACTGGACAGTGTTCATGAAGGTCAGCGAAGATTCTCCGACCTCGTTCAAAGCCAGTCTCTACTTGACCATCTATGATGGTATCACTGCATCAAGACCGCATCAGATTGCTCTAGATGATGACTTCACGCCAGGACAAGAAATAGAAAGCTTAGTAAGATCAATTATTTAAATAGTTTTATGCGCTGTTTCTACTGATATTGAACCCATATTCATTCTATCATTGAATATTTGACAGTTTATATTCTAAAAACCATGACATTTCATTACAGAAACAATAACAAAAGTATTCTAATAAACAAAAATGCTACAGTTGATTGATCTTGTGACCTTCTCGATTGCATTATGGCTAAGTGAAAACCCACAAATATTTGCAGCGTGAAACTTTCACAAACTGGTAATGATAACAGTCATTCTTCCGCCAAAACAATTATGCAAATTCTTGAATTTAAGTATTGTGAGTGGACTATTCTAAGTACAAACTGTTAACAAACCCAGACCACTTCCAAAATTTATGAAAGTGAATCGTTGTAATAGCTATAAACAGGTCTAAAACAGAGTGAAAAGTCGTTCAGTTACCATCAGTATTGATATAATTTTGGGGAAAAATCAATTTCTGCTATTTCTTTAAATAAAGCTACCACCCGATTTCATTTCCAACAATTTGTATTTAAATGTTATTACTTAGTTTCTCATATTAAAGTTGGTTTTTATATGTACATTGTAAATTTTTATAACCCATTTTTTTTAATTTTTAAAAACTGAATTTGAAATACCCGGTATAATGGATCAGTCAAACAATCAAAAGTTACCATCCTTGTTTTTTTCTGTTGCTTTAACTCCTTTCAGATGAAGATGGAAGATATCAAGAGCATCTCAAAGATCAGACTGGAGCATGATAACTCAGGAGGAGGACAGCTCATTTACATAGATACAGTGAGTTACCATAGAGACAGAGGTCATCAACATCTTTATAAAAACATATGCATATTAAAGACAAATTTACATAGCCATTTTCATTACATGTATATCCTTTGGATGTGGTAACAATGTTCAGATGAGAGAAAATGATGCTATAAGGTAGTTACTTCAATGCTAGATGTACAATTAAAGATAATCTGAAAGTTTGAGTGAAAACAGACCATTATTAATAGTAAAACTTGGGAAAAACTGATCTAATCAACTATATAATTCTACAATTTAATTACACTTTAGGTGGATGTTAGAGGGTTAGTACAGTAGAAGGAATATAATAAGTAACATTTCATATAAAAATTACCCATTTTTTCATCAACCTTCAACAATGTTACAGAATCACTTAAATGCCATTTGATTTTTTGGATGAAAAGCTATGTGATATAAAAGTATAGAGGCAATGAAAGATAAAGACCCAGGGAGAAAACAAAAGTGGAGAGCTGTGTAGGATACAAAATTTTTCATTTATTTCTTCATTTATTTTCAGGTCACATTTATTCTTAGGGACAAGCATGTGCTAGCAATAAGTTTCTGGAAGAATGCTGTCATCTCATAATCAGGCCTCCAGTTCTAGTTAATATGTAATATTTTTCTAATATGCAGTGATTTAGGCTGAAATCTGCTGGAAATCAAGTGAGCTATAATAAGAACTTACACCAGTGAATGTTACTGGTGTAAATAATTTTTTTTGTTTTCCTTTTGGACTTTTATTCACACTGTGTTGTGTATTACCAGCAATTTCAGGCATTTGATTTTAATGTTGGTTCCCCTTTTTCACAGGTCCGTCTGGTAGACAAAGACACTGGTGAGGAGCTTACATACATGTTAGACTACAAGCTAGGAGAGGATGAGAAGACTGGTGCATCATCATTAGTCAAAGAGGTTCCCACATTGAAAGATGGTCAACAACCATTGCCAGGTATGCATGTAAAACAGGTCACCATTCTGGATGTCTTTTAAATGAATGAACTGTTTCAAAATTTCAAAATAGAATAATTTTATTGTCCAGCTCAAAATAATGCATATGTACAGACTTTGCAAATCGCTTTGCGAAATCATAATTGTTTCTGTTAAATGCTCAAACATTCTCATTACATTGTATACACATTATTTGCAATTTGAAAATTGACTGATTTGCTTGTGGTGGCCAAGTGTTCAAATCCCTCTAATTTTGTGGAATGATTCAACACTTTTCCAGAAACTTTTTGTGATATTTTTTTCTGATAGGGCTTACTTTTTTCTTGGGATTCCATGAGCAGGAGCCAGGTGTCATTTGTTTCATGTAGTTTTACTTGATGCCCATAATGAAAGAAGAGAAAAAGAAAACTTGCAAATTCATGAAGGTTTTCTTGCTCATGAAAGTTCCTGGTATTACAGTATTTTCTCAATTATGATTGTTTTTCTTGCTCAGTTGTTGAATATGAGGTGAAGACGAAAACCAAAGAAGAGGCAGGATCTTGGAACAATGCTAACGTGCACATCAGGCTGGTGGGTGATGCAGGAGATACAGGTGTAAGACATCTATGGAAGCCTGAAGTAGAGAATGCCTTTCAACAGGGACAGGTAAGGTTACCATGGTGAAGAGAGCGAGGAGGGGGAGAATGTTGTTGTCGTCTACTTTGATTTTGATGTTTATGTAGATGGCAAGGTGATGGCGATGGTGGTTTTGATGTTAGTTTTGTTGTAGGTATGAAGATGGTATGACTAGATGCTAATATAAGAAATCTATGGAAGCTAGTCTGACTGAGAGACTGCATTCAAACAGGGGAAACGTTTGGTAACCATGTTGATAAGAGTGACGATAAGGTAGAGGATGTTAATTTTTCTGTTGATGTGATGGCGAGGGTAAGGGTAAGCGTGGGGTAGGGATGCGGATAAGGATAATATGGGTGAGGGTTAGGGTGTGGGTAATGGTGCAGTTGAGAGTTAGGGTGATGGAGAGGGTGAGGGTAAGGGTGTGGGTGAGGGTGAGGGTGAAGGCTACCGTGAGGGTAAGGGTGTGGGTGATGATGAGGGAGAGGGAGGGTGAGAGGGTTAGCGTGAGGGTAAGGGAGAGGGTGAGGGAGAGGGATAGCGTGAGGGTAAGGGTGTGGGTGAGGGTGAGGGGAATGGTGCGGTTGAGGGAGAGGGTTAGCGTGAGGGTAAGGGTGTGGGCGAGGGTGAGGGAGAGGGTGAGGGTAAGGTTGAGGGTAAGGGTGAGGGTGAGATTGAGGGTTAGGGTGAGGGTGACGGTGACAGTGAGGGTTAGGGTGATGGTAAAAGTGATTGTGAGGATAAAGGCAAGGGTGAGGGATACGATGAGGGCTAGGGAGAGGGTAAGGGTTAGGGCGAAGGGTGAGATTGAAGCCTGGACTGGAGAAAGAGTGACACATACACATACATGTGTGTTAAGAGTAAATGTAATTGTGAGGAGAACTTTCATGATGACGTTTGTAAAAATTAGAAGCAGCCAGATGTAAGTGTGTTACAGGCACAAAAGGCTTCATGTTATTTATGATTGCCAAGACCATAAGTTTCCTGAAGATGAAATGGAGAAGAAGGAGGGGAATATTCTTTCATGTGAGTGAAAAGTATATCAAGTATTTTTTAATCAACAATCCCAAATCGTCAATGGTTCATAGACTTATATGTAAATCCTCATTGGACTTGTACTCATGATCTTGTTAATCAATTTCAAGGAGTTAAATAATGCCACAGGTCAATCATGTGTATCTCATCCTCCTTCTTCACCTCCAGGAGGATACCTTCATCCTAGAAGCAGTAGACATTGGTGTCCTCCAGAGAGTGATCATCTCTCTGGAGTCAGATGAACAAGATGATGCCTGGCTACCAGAGATCGTCACCGTCTCGGCGACCAACTCGCCCAAGAAGTATGAGCTTCCCTGCAACATGTGGATCGGGATGACGGCAAATGCCAGTCAAGAACAAGAGCTGTTGGTGGACGGTGAGTGTTTGGAGTGCAGTAAATGAGATTGCTCTTTTAATCAAGTGCAGTTGTCTAGTAGATTGTTAAGGGACTTTGAATCAAATGGTCCAATGTAGATTCCCATCCTTTAATTAGTCTATGGTGGCTTAGCAAAATTTAGTGACCAATAAAACTTTGCATGTTAAGAGAACACTGCATTTGGTCATTCACCTATCAACTTTTACTTACACTGTATCTGAGATCGAGCTAAATTTGTGAGGGCCAAAAGGGTATTAAGTCCTGTATTTGACATCCTTCTGATTGTTAACAAATTTGGACTCTGATGCATGCATGATTCTGTTTTTAAATGGCCTTAATATTTGAAAGAGGAATGTTGATTGACCAGATTTGTTACTTTTGTTTTGCGAGGCACTACATGTCACTGATCTACCTAACTTTGTTTTGGCAAGATTGTTAGTTAATATTTGCCACTCATTACCCTTGTGCAATGAGTACCTGTTTTTCATCATCTAATATGCGTCTAAATCTTTCTCTTATTAAAACAGCTAATCAATCACCTGCCGCACATGAAGACGAAGAATCTGGTTCTAAAGGGTCTTGGACGCTCTGGCTCACCCCTGGATCCGAGGATGGAATGGGCTGCAACTCCCTACTTTCCATGATGGCCTACGGGAGCCAAGGAACCAGCAGGATTCTACCACTTGAGAATGGGGAAGATGTGGGATCAAGTAAAGAGGAGGGAGAAGGAGAGAAATTGATGTACCCACATGGAATAACCAAGAAATTTGATGTAAGTGAATCCATCCTTTTGGTGAAAGCTTTCCTACAGATTCAATTTCCTTAATCCATTTCCAACTTATATTCCTATAAATATTTATGCGTATCAAATTGAATTTTAACTTGTATTATCTACACTTTGTATGTATTCATTCAATTCCATGTAATTCAGCTCTTGAGCTTCAATGCAGTTATTTGGTTCAATACAAATATGTTCAATTCTGTTCAATTAAAGCAAGTTCAAATGAATTAAGTTCAATTCAATTCATTGTCAATTCTGACAATCAAATAGGCCTACTATAAGGACCCTTTAACTCCATCAGACACTGAGTTAGGTTGAAGAAAAAAATGTTTTATTGACTAATAACTTACTCTTAACATACCGGTCATATTTAAGAAAGGACTTTTATTATTATGGTTAATTGGAATTGGATTTGAAACTAAAATTGAAAAAGGTATACATATAAAACTGAATGTTATTCTAGAATTGGAACAATGTCTCTTGGAAATTGAACTCCGTCATATTCATCTATGTATGAAGAATAATCTCCTGATGACGGATAGTCAACTTGTTTGAAACGTTGAGCCCCTCCTACTACCCATCCTTGCCAACCTTAGAACTATAGACTCAAGAAAGATAAGCGCCAGTCCTGGCCTCCCCAATCCTTCCCTCTCTCACATGGTGCAACCGTAAGCCTACTGTATAATCCCTTTTCTGCTAGCAAGAAAAAATAAACACAATATTTCTCCTATATTTCTTTTGCTCGTCCATTGCAGATTGATCTTGGTGAGATAGGTTCCATCTACAAGATACGACTCTCTCTGGATGATAAAGACACAACTCAACCACAGCTGTACCTCAAGAAGGTAGGAAGGTCCCATGTGCTGTTCTCCTGATTTATGTGCACTTGTTATCTGTTTTGAAAGGGATTGGGTATCTTTGTCTCAGAATCTGAAACAAAATCCTGGATTTTGCTCATGCTGCAATGAGAATTATAAACCTTTAGGTCAGTCAGGAACCCCATGACTCTAAAAAGCCGATCACCTGTCTGATTATATGTATGATTGGAAATTGAAATTTCAAAAACTGTTTTCCAAACACTACAGTCTATTGGGAAAAATTAATATGGTAAAGTCAGTCAATCAAAGTTTTGTTTACTTTTTTGAGGCACTTCATGATCTTTTTGAAGTGCAATTTTGTTCGGGCTCTTTTAATTAGTCTGCTTTACTCTTATATTTACATGTACATGTACTTACAAGTAAACACACAATGATAGAATTCAATTGTGTCTTGAGCATAGGAGAAGTAGGAGGGTAATGTTTACACTTTGCCTCTTCTATCTGTGTATTTCATTAGATGAAAATGAAAGACAAAGACACAAATCAGGAATTCCATTTCTTTGTGGACCAATGGCTGAGATCGATTCCCAATGTAGAGAAAGAGAAGAAGGAAGGAGAAGCAGATGGAAAGGAAGAGAAGAAGGAAGGAGAAGAAGACGGAAAGGGAGAGAAGAAGGAAGGAGAAGAAGATGAAAAGGAAGAAAAGAAGGAAGGAGAAGAGGATGGACAAGAAGAAAAGAAGGAAGGAGAAGCAGATGGAAAGGAAGAGAAGAAGAAAGGAGAAGAGGATGAAAAGGAGGATAAGAGGATGGAGGCTTTATACCTTGAATTGCCAGCTATCAGACCTGATATGCCACCCGACCCAGGTATGAATATCACGTTTATATTTGGCTTATCTTTACTAATTCTTCTTTAACCCTTTTCGTACAGTGGGGTAACAGGTTAATCTTGATCAATGTAAGTCACTTGTTTGGACTCTAATCATCTATGAAGTGAAACTAGAAGGTTCATGTGTACCTGCATGTAAATGCACTTAAACTCCATGTTAAATTTGATACAGTTTACCTAGTGGTCCAATGAAACTGAGAACGGACCTCTACATTTGACATTTGAAACTTTTGGTAGAGCTAGAAATTGGTCCTCACGACAAGATAATACATGTACGGTATATATGTACTTTGTAGATGGTTGTCTTTGGTCTTTCATCATTCTCAAGTTTTTCCATATTTCCATACTTACCAAATTCAATTGGTTTATTTGTAACTCAAGCAATATGTCTTGTAGTTGTGCATGCATGAATTATTCCACTCAAGTTAAGTTGTTCCATGTTCATGTACTGTTTTGAACCACAGTGTTCTCCACTAACATCCTAAATAAAATAAAGATACAGTCAAACCTTTAGCGACCGCCCAAGGGAAACACAAAAAGTGGTCTTTGTAGACAGGTGGTCACTAAAGAAGGTTTGACTGTAATTAGATGGTCTCCATTCAGTTCAACCCAGTTTTCCTCTTTGCATTACCAGTTGTCAAGTACCAGATAGCAGTACAGACTGGTGAGCAGGACGATGGCGATACGTCCAGTCAGGCATACGTGAAGCTGATCGGTAGTCATGGCGATACAGGAAAACGGCAGCTCATCTGGGAGGAAGATGATAAGAAGACCTTTGAGAAAGGAACCGTAAGTTTTCCCAAGGTTGTTGGATACGAGAGGGAAGAAAAAAAACAGGACGTGGGGTGTACTATTGACCTGGAAGTTGTACAAATGTGACATTGAAGAGGGGGCATCAAAACCTTCTCCTCATTGCTGTATGCACAATATCTATCACTACTTCATCACAACAAATCAATAGCCATCTCAAGTTGTTGTAGTTTTTTAAAATATATTTCCATGATTTGGTATGCCGATATTATTTTTAAAATGCATTGTTCATAGGTTATGTATACAGTTACATTTACATGTAGTTCACAAAGACATCCAAGAATTAGCTTCCTTGTGTTACCTGTAGATTGGATGAATTGATACATTGCCTGTATAGCTGTACCTTTTGTATGTTTTTTTTCTTTCGCTATCCTATTATACAGAGTGTACTGCTGTTTTCTGTGTATAGATATAGATATAGAGGTTGAAAAAGTACAACTTTATTACTTACTAATAAAGTTGAACTTTTTAAACCTCTATACATTAGCTCCCTCAGTTGAGCACTGTCAGAAATTGCAGTTTTACTAAATTTGCTTATATATATATATATACACATTGATGAGTTTTCATTAGACCTGACATGTCTCTGACTCTGTTTTATTCTTTCAGGTGAATACATTCTGCATAGAGGCTGTTTCCATTGGAGAAATAACACAATGCATTGTGGGACACGAGGGCAAAGAACCAGGTATTTTATTAGAGATCATGTTCTTTTCATTCTGATGAAGTCAAAAAAATAATCAGATGATATTGACAGGTATGAAATGATTTTAGAAATACTTATGATTGTATCTCAGTAGATTTGCTTGGATAAACCCTCCTGGATATTACATTTTGTAGGCTACGTTTGATCATGGAACTTGCAGTCTTTAACCTCCATTTGTAGTTTTCTCCACAATCTACTGGTTCAACTTAATTGGACAGCAATGAGTTTTAAAATTGTACAGATGGTTATTTTATACATGTCATTTTTTAAAAACATGTAAACGTAGTAAAAAATCTACAGCATTTTATATAATGAATCGTTGGGTTGCCAGTGGTTCTCAAGGACTTTTAAACAAATCTCATTGCTCACAGATACATGTAGATGTACTAAAATTATATTATTCACTGGATTTCAACGTCCATGTATGAGAAGATATTATGTATTTAGTTGAGAGGTCATTGTAAGTACAATGTGACCCAATGGTTTTAAGAGGATCGAACCCCCATACTGCCATCTCTAACTGTACAGTATATGTGTTTCTATATCTTCTTCAATACAAGTCAAGAGTCAGGATGATAATGATAATTATAGATCCACTTATATAGCGCAGCTACTATATGAATATACTCTACTGTGCTTGATACAAAGTATCATATTATTGTAGCTGAGCCGCCATAATAAGACGCTAATCATTAAAGGAATTTCTTCCTACAGGTACCCATTTACTTCACCTGGGTAGAGAGTGGCAAATGTAGATTAATGTCTTGCCAAAGGACACAAGTGCCACAGTGGGACTCAACCGCAAACCATGTGATCCACAGTGCGGTGACATATCCTCTGTCCTCATATCCTGTGTGTAGAGAAGATAACCTGTACAATTTATAGCACTGGATTTCAAATGAAATTCCAGCATAAGTAAATTTTGACCCAATGCTTAGGGAACTCCCTTGCCATCATCATCATTAACCATGCCATTTTTTGTTGTTATTCAATTCCACTCTAGAATCAGGCTGGTATGTAGAGAAGGTGACGGTGAGAGAGAAGAGTTCTGAGTCTAATCCTGAGAGTCAAACTGACGACAAAATGTGGTCCTTTACTTGCCAAAGGTTTGTAATCACTTTTTTTTACCCCCCCCCCCCAAAAAAAAAAAAAAAAATGCGGACTTACAATCTACATGTAGGTAGAATAGTGAGGGGAAAAGCTCGGAGATCTACATGTACTCAGATATTGACAACCGTAATAAAACAATATATATGTACATGTATACAAGCCTTTCGGTTTAACAGTGGAATTTATTCCTCACATGCATTTTTACTGCATATGAGTAATTATTAATTTGCTTTTGAAAGGTCAATATCTGGTAGGGAGAAACGCAAATTTTCTTTCACTTTTATTTGCACTATGACAATAATTTTATCCGTATTGAATAAACATTTCTTATAAAATTGGTTCTGATTACAAGAAGAATGTTGCCATGACAACCTTTTTCTATAATGAGTTAAATGTAGTAGTAGTAGTGGTAGTATTAGTAGTAGTAGTAGTGGTAGTAGTAGTAGTAGTAGTAGTAATAGTAGTACTAGTAGTAGTAGTAGTAGTAGTAGTACAAGTAGTAGTAGTAGTAGTAGTAGTAGTAGTATTATAGTAGTAGTAGTAGTATTAGTAGTAGCAGCAGCAGTATTATAAGTCGTAGAAGTAGTAATAGTAGAAATAGTAGTAGTTGGAGTAGTAGTAGTAGTAGTAGTAGCAGTCATCATCGTCAATCTTATAACCCAGGAGAGCCTCATCAGCACCAGTGCAGTTATTCCTGAGGGCCCTGCTATTATAAAAGCCACCAATTTCTAGATGCCCATTTACGTAAACCTGGGTGAAGAGTGCCAAATGTGGATTAAAGGGCCCATGACATCGAAATACAAGTGTATTCCTGTTGGTGTGCAGTCCTCCAAAAATCTCATATTTTGATATGTAAACTTCTGAATTTGTTTCATAGATTTTTAAATATTTTTTTAAATATTTGTTTTTCAAACTTGCTAAGCTCCACCCCAAATTCCCCTTGTGACATCATCTGTCAGTCATCAATGAGCTGACTTGAGAAAGTGGCATGTAACTTTTCCAAAGTCGACCACCTGTTACATTACCACAAGCAATAGCAGCATATACGTTGCTATGTCAGACATGTCAGACTAAACTAATATTCTAGAATAGACAATGGTATGTAATTTCCCCCAGCTTAGCACACATTCATGATAGAATTGCATGCTTCCACAGGTGGTCGACTTCGGCATAGATACATGCCACTTTCTCAAGTTAGCTCATTCATGACTGACAGATGATGTCACAAGGGGAATGAGATCTGGAGGTTTTTAGGGTGGAGCTTAGCAAGTTTGAAAAACAAATATTTCAAAAAATATTTAAAAATCTATGAAACAAATTCAGAAGTTTACATATCAAAATATGACATGTATGCAGGACTGCACACCAACAGGAATACACTTGTATTTCGATGTCATGGGCCCTTTAATGTCTTGCAAAAAGATGTCAGTGCTGTAGAGTAGACATCAGTTTAAATTACAGGCTTTGAATTTCCTTTTTCACTCCTTGCAGGTGGTTAGCGGTCAATAAGGAGGACAACCAGACAGAAGTCTCCCTTGATGTAGACCCGCCCACTCTACCAGAAGCCTCTCCCTCTGATGAGGACACTCCCCCTGACAACGATGAGCCTAGCAACCAGGAGGAGGAACCACCTGCTGAGGACATGCCCAAAGCCGATGATGAAGACACGCCAAAAGATGAGGATAAATCAAGTGAGGAAAAACCAGAGGAGGAGAAAGAGAACAAGGATGATGAAGAGAACAAGGAAAAGTAAAGTATTAAGAGTAAACCGCCGTGGTTTGTGTGTGTGTGAAGTGGGGGTGAAAAAATTAGCTGTGTACAACAGAGGACTAACATACTATTACTGACACCGATGTCTATGCGTTATAAGATACAAAATGTGAAGCATTGTACACTTAAAACACCCCCATGATTAACCAAAGCCGGTTTAACATGGCATTAGCGAATGCACCTTGAATAAGGGGTTTCATAACCAAAGATTCATAGAGATGTTGTACATTTTAACTTCAAGTTACATCTCGAGGAGAGTACTTGATAATGTCAGATCGTCTGCTTAGAGCAAGATGGGTGTTTACTGTATACTTCAACACTTGATGTGGTCAGAAGTACCTGAAATACAATATACATGTATATCAATCAAGATTTTAGTCAAAATTTCAGGAATGCTGGAATTAACTGGTAATCTCACCTATAAATGTAGTCCTGTGCAAAAGTGCATCATTCATTGTAAAGACAAATTTCTATTTTGCATGTATTTGTTCTCCAGTACGAGGCTTCAAGTGCAAATGGAGAGAAAAAATACAAGATTCAGGAAATAGTATCATAATGATGGATATCAAATGATGGATTAAATTGCATGACGATATTTACATGTAAGTTGGTGTACTGTGCAATATGTAAACGATAATAAAGATCTGAATTTTTTGATAAACAGTTGTGCATAATGTGAATTGTAATTAAAATTGACACCTAAATGACGATGCTAGCTAGCTAATCCACAAACTGTAATATGCACTCACTCCTTTCACAGAGTTCATCTTGTATATTTGTTTAATATGTATTACGTTTGCATGTATTAGATGTGCCTATATTAGATGTGCCTATTTATGGATTCAAGAGCGATGAATGGGTGTTTTTGAATTGTACGTTATGTTGTTCATCTAGATTTACTTTGATTTTAGACGCAAAGGTTTTTGAACAAATGCCTTAGAGACAATCATAACAAGATGCCTCCACAGTTCACATGTAAATACAAGCAAATTATTCATACTTGTATATTCTATGTTTAAATTCACATTTACTTACAATGTAATTTTGTATATTTTGAATTGCATTAATATTGAACAAAAGCAAATTTATTTAATTTGATAAATGTATGTACAAAAATGTAGATTTTGTAAAGAAAAGAGATATATTTTAGAATGTGTTGTGGTTATTTTGCTTGAAGTGATATGATTGCTTTTTAGATATAGCAGTATTATGTATTTGATGGAGATAATGTAAATGCAACTAAATATTATTTCAATGTTATTTGATATTCATGATGAACAAGTTGATATTTTCTTCTTAAGAACAAGAATTATGTATTCACACTCATGTAAAGCAGACGTTCTTTAAATCGGTGAGCAATTATTTCACTGAACACATACATTTTGATAGACGTCTGATTCTAAACTTTGCCAATGCAATGATGTAAATGGTACATGTATGAAGATAATCAGTTATACATATACATGATTTTAAAAACATGTACAAGGTGTGTAGAAAAAAAAAGAATGAGGAGTGATTCTATATTATGTTATGTGAATGCTGTTGTATCATTACAAGGTGTGTAAAAAAAAAGTAATTCTAAATAATTACATGTATGTTATGAGAATGCCGATGTTCTCACCTGAACAGGTTTATGATGAGGTGCACTTCAGCCAATAGTGCCCTTAAAGCCTTTATGGATGAATCACACCATTGCTTTCATGTTATATGTCAAACTCAAAATGTTTTGCTGATTTCAAGAGGAGTGAGGAGTGAGGACAAACATGAATTACACACATCATTTTAATGCACATTGTGGAAATGCTTTACTTTTACCCACCACCTCACTTGTACTCACAGGTTGTCAAAAAAGCCCTGCACAATACATTTACTTCTACTTTAAAGAAGATTCTGATGTTTATTAGTAGATTCATTTGTTATAACTTTCCTGTTTCTTCATTTTTATTTTGAAACACCCTGTAGATTTCACTCTTTTCACCCATTACTTGAAGGTAGTCTGTCCCTTGCGGAAGGCTGAAAATATAAAATTATGTAAATCCCATGGTAAACCAGAGATTATACCAACTAAAAACTCCTCTTAAATGATTAGAACTGGTAATTGCCTCTATGTGGAATTTTATCGACCGTTAGGTATTCTCAAAACACGTTTTCGAAAAATACGCCTAGAAGGTAGTCTGATTTCAGACCCTTGTACTGCATAGTCCTACATGTAGGTTATGTGCTGAGTAAAGCTTGATAAGTTTAATTTTGGTCATTATAAGAAGCGGGTCAAATTAAAAGAATTTATTCAGTCACTCAACATTGTCTGACAGTGAAGTATAGAGAGTAAACGGTTTCCCCTTGCATAACCAGGTCACTGCTAACCGTTAAACGTTTAAATTTCATAGGTAGGACATACATGACATATTCATGATTTCTGCAAAGTTCTACAGAATTTGATGTTGGCTGCAAACAAAAGTTATTCAGAGGAAATATTATTGCTTTGTGTTACAGGGAAGCAACTTCAATATAATGTGGATTAATGGAAAGTGGAACAAGGAAGGCTGTATTTTTTTTTACAACATCCTATTTCAGGCAGAGCCTGCTAACCTGATTTGAAATGAAAGTTTGCTTTAAAGTGAAACTAGAACTGTTTAATCTCTTATTAGTGGAAATACAGAACAGGATATTCAGAGGAAGTGCGTGGACTTATAAATTTCAATTTACATAAACATTGACTTTTAGAAATGCATGGACTTATAGCTTTCAGTTTACATAAACATGTACATTGACTTTTAAGAATGCATGGACAAGATTGCATGTACAGATATTTCTTTCGTCCAGTACTTCTTTTTTTCATAGGTAATGATTTAAAGATGCAAACTGCAAGCATGTTTTTAAAGAAATCCCAAGTACTCCAAGATAAGTTTGAAAGATAATACAAATTTGGACCATTGTCAGAAAAAATTGAAGTTAATACAGGATAAATAGCCAAATAAAAAAGAATTTAAAAGATTGTTGAGAATGAATTAACGTTTCTTTGCTTTCAACATTTTTTAAAGGTGATTTTATTAAAGTGAATGGGTAGTTTCATATAATAATTTGTGATAATTTAAAGTAGAATCTCCATCTACAAAAATTGCACAGAGTAACTACATGTACAGTTAACAACAGAATTATTTGTACCCTATACAAGTTTTGTAATTGTTAAGTATGTGAAGATTTGATTTTTCCTGATTTATGTTTCTGGAAAATGTGACAAATTAAAGCTTACAACTAAAAGTATTTAACAAAGACCCTAATTCAACCGGTGTAACGTTCATTCTTGAGTTACAAAAACGTCAAATTTACAAGGGATATGAATAATTTAGTTGTTAACTGTACTTTTCCAATAGATTTTAGATGCAAGAATTTGTTCTGTCAATAGTTTTGCTAATCAGACATACAGTTAACAACCAAAGATCGTAGTTGTAAGCATTATATACAGAAAATAATGTTTTGTTTTGTAGACTTAGTGTATGTTTGCAAGACAAAAATGGACCCGACTCTTTTTTATATTATGTTATGATTGTTTATGATTATTTGCAAATGAAAAGAGACAATTTATTATATATTTACAATACTGATTACAATGTGAATACATCTGACAAATTATATAAATTAAACAAATTAATCATGACATGAACAATACAATTAATGGTAAAATTAAAATGCCAGTCATGGCCAACCCTAGGTTTAAGAGTTGCTTAAGATAAATGCATAGTTGTATATTCTTACAGAATGAGGAGAAATGTAAATGTGTATCAATAGTTTGATGCAATTACTGAAGAAGAAATCTCTTTTCCAGTGATACTTGCCAGCTTATGAAGAAGTTCTGTTAACAAGAATGAAATAGTGGCATCACAGAAAGTCATAAATTAATTTAAAACAAGGGTGATCATTTATGAAGAGAACATTTTCCTTGCTGGTGTCGTTATTGTTCAAGTACCTCACACACTGTTAGGATATGAAACTGAAGTCCTGTAGTTGTGCCTGCAATATTTATCAATGTGAGAGTATAAAAGCAAGACAATTTACAAACAGTTACTTTGTTCAATATAGTATATTCTACATACTATTTTAGTTTGTTTGAATATTCATCTATATTCTAGAGATACATGTGGCGTGTTTATAATCCCACATGTATTATTATAATTATTGGTTGTATTTGTAGAGAGATGTGTGCAATTATAATTTTCCGTCCTTCAGAGTAAATCTTTGACACCTTGACTATATTTATTCAAAATATCCAGATTTATTTCTAATCATTTCATGACCAAAAAAGTGATGAAAAAAGTGGTTGTGATGGGTGGCAGACTTCTGGGTCATTTGAAAAAAAAGTCTGTAGTAATTTAAAGATATGGAGTGAATTTTTTATCACCCCCCCCCCCCCTCATGTATCAGATCTGTCTTGTTTGTTATAATTTGGAAAACAAATGGCAATTTATGCAGTGCCTACATACAGCTATAAGATGGAACCCAGTTGCCAAAATGTATGTAATCATATTGCAGTTATCCCCCCCCCCCCCTTATGTTGGTCAAAGGAAATGCAATACTTCTTCCTTGTGGAAATGTATTGATATTACCATTTTTACATGAACGTATGTAGATATTACAACAATCGCCATTGATATGATATATGCCATATGATATAGCGAAAAGAATGAGCTTCTTGGGGAAGAGGTATGTTACCTGTAATACATCTTTGAGGAAGAACGAAAGTGCAACAGATCTAGGAATTGTAATGTTTTTATGAGCAGCATTTATTTTTTGCAACAATGTAAAAAGACCAACTTGTCCCAACAATTTATTTCTGCCCTTTAATGGAAAGAACAATGACTAATGTTATTCTTTGATATACCCCAGGTGTTGACTATTACTGCTTGTTACACATTCTCATTAAATACTTACGATTACAAAGAACAAAGATAAACAAATAGGCATTTATGTTTCATTCTTCCCGCTGTACTTCAGTTAAGGTGATATTCTTTAAATCAAATACACATCTTAACTATGAAGATTACTGTTAGTCATTATCTAATGATTTAAGATTACAAATATTTAACTTGTGTAGTATCAACATTTACAGACATATCATTGTTATTGTTTACACACCAATGTAATTTTATTGTATATAAGACATTTAGTAAGCTTATGTATTTTGAGAATGCACAAGATAAATGTGATATGAAAATTAAGTTTCACCAAAGCGTAAAATTGTGATTTAAAATAAGCAAACAAATTGTTATGTCACCTTGAATGTCAGTAAATATCACACAAAATGCAACATTTGCAAAATAAAGTTTACATTTGTCTTTTCTTTTTTATTTTATGTACCCTGTCAACAGTCAGTTCATACCAAGCTCAGATCGGGTAAATTAGCCAATTCCAGGCAGTCCAAGCCAGTCCGTAGTCAGTTTCAAAACGTTATTAACTAGTTCTACCTCGTTCCCAATACGTCCAAACCTTTCTAACTAGTTTGCAACTTGTTCTTACTAGTTTGTAACCCCACCACCCCGTCCAGAGACAGATCATCTCGTCCTTAGTGCGTTCGAACGCACTCCTAGAGCGTGCACTGTGCAATCCCGTCCTGGCTCAGAGGATATACAACAACAAAAAACAGCGCGTTCTTTCCATTCCTCATTCCCGTTCAACTTCAACGTTTCAAACTCTGCAGATCAAGACATTCAAGTGAAGCCCCAATTACACCATATAAGTTTTCACTACGTTCTGGAAAATGTTGACAAAGGGGCTCAAACTGTGTGCGAACAGAGTGAACATAGTAGCAACTGTTCACGAACTTTTTAAAAACTTCATGGACGGGCTCTAAAACTTTGAGCCTGTACAAAATTTGGAGGTGCCTAGATACGCCAAATTATTTCTCTGACAAGCGAAATTCCGACACAGCAACCTGGCAAACAAAAACATATGTTTTTAAATAAACAAATAGTCATACTAATTATAATAATAACGATAATAACAACAAAAATAATGATACTAATACTACTACGTTTACTACAACTAATAATAATATAATATAAATAACAATGATAATATTGATGATTATGCAACTAAATATTGCCGCTTTATAAATTCCTGGATAGGATTGGATTGGATAATAATAATAATAATAACAATAATAAGGATAACAATAATAAAGGTGTTCGGACGATCATTACTTGGAGTTGGTGTTCATTGCTGTCGACGAAACTTACACTGAGTCTTGGGTAGAGTATTCCATAGAATTAGAAACGTTCTAGAGTTAAGTCTGTCTGTATACTCTTGACTTGATTTTATTTAATTTCATATTCAAACAATCAAGTTACGTTATAGTGTCTTCAATTTTTATTGAACTACACACATGGACATCCATATAATTGTTTTTTATGTAGCGCAAAATCCAATAAAATATTGCTCAATGCGCTTTACATGATAAATCAGTACTAAACAGACAACCAACGATGCTAACAGCAAAAGAAATTTAAATAAACATTCAGTTATTGAAGAGGTGTGTCCTTAGGTTCTTCTTTAAAGAGTCAATCGAAGGGGAAGTGCGGGCAAAAGAAGGAAGAGTTGACACGAGGTAACTGGATGAGCAGCGGACTATTTGAAGAGCGGAGTTGAGTGATCAGGTTAATGTGTTCAAAAGAATGGAAAGATAACTTGGTGCACGGTTATTTAGGCATTTGTATTCTACCAGTGAAACATTATATTTGATACGCTTTTTCGAGAGTAACCAGGGCAATTGCTTGAGCAAGGATGATGCAGATTCTTGCCTCCTATATATCGCTTGGTATCATATCGAAGGCATCTTTATCTACTGATTGGTATAGAATGTTAACCACCATTTGTTCGGTTCCATAATCGCCGTTCGATGCTTGGTCGCTTTGTTGAACTGGATTGACACCTACAATTTAAAGAGAAGGTAAACTCTAAGTGAAAGTGAAAACAATTGTAAACTCTATCATTATCTCTATTCTCTAGTGAAATAAAATGAAAGAAGAAATGTCCTCAGAAAACGAGCTATTCCAGAGGTGCTATCAACAAATGTGACTTGAAATCATAATTAATTATAGAACATTTTGAAAATGTTACCTATCCATGAATTAACATATTTTGTAACTGCAATATTAATGTTCAAACTACTTCACAATATGCTTCCTGCAGTTTTCAATAATTATTTCACTTGCCTCCTATAGCGCTTGGTATCACACGGACGTCATCTTTATCTACTGATTGATAGAAAATATTCACCACCATTTCTTCGGTCCCGTAATCGCCGTTCGACGCTTGGTCGTTTTGTTGAAATGGATTAACACCTACAATTTAAAGAAAAGGTCAACTCCAAGTGAAAGTGCAAATTAATTGTAAACTCCATTAATACTATTCCCTTGTGAAATAAAATGATAGGAGAAATATTTACAGAAAAGGAGCCATTCCCGAGGTGCTATTAAAAAATGTGACTAGTATTCATTATGAACTAAAAACCATAATAACAATTTCACCTATCCATGAATTAATATATTTTGTAACTGCAATATTGATGTTAAGACTACTTCACGATATGCTTCCTGAAGTTTTCAACAATGATTTCACTTTACATTTTTTCTGTCCATAATTATTATAATAAGAATGCCCAAAATATTCATCCCCCATTATTTTAATCGTATTTTCATTACACAGTCCTTCATCTTCTATGACGGATCAGTTTTATGGAATAATATTCCTATATCATTTAAGAAAAGTAAGACGGTCAACCAATTAAAACAACTTTCTGATGAATTATAATTACTCATAAAGACAATGTATATGCAATGTTTCCGCCTATTTTCTCTATTTTTTAAAATTTGTTTGTAATCTTGATTTTATGTAAATTAAGTTATTGTCAGGTTATTATCTTGTATGTTTTGTAAAGCCATTTATATGCTTTTCGTGATCCTTCCACTTCAGATATCATATTATACATGTTTGTATTTTTAAGATTATATACTATTGTTTTTTATCTTGACGTGGAAGTAAATGCAATGTAATTAACCAGCAGCATCAGTAATCCATCTTTATAGCGTCGTTCAGTTAGGGATTGGGAACAATACTGAGGCATACAGCAATAATATTGCGATTGGAAGAAAAAAGGGTATGCTCGAACCTTCGGATATTGTTTCATAGGTACTAGACATCGCCGTTTGGTTGTCGATCCTGTGGTCATTCTCCAGGTTATGATTCAGCGACCTTGTCATTGTAATCTCTTGACCCTCACGGTTGACCTTTGAACTTCTTTTACAACAGAAACGTGAATTTTTTAATAAAATCTGTTATAAGCCAAATATTGAACAATAACAAAAATACGTGAAGGACAAACAAGTATATGATTAAAAATGCAAATCATGCACATCACGTAAAGAAGGGATTTAGATCAATCCGGATTGAAATGTAAAACCAAACAGGAATTTCCTCTTCCGTTTTTTGTGCGTCAATTGTTTAGAAATTGAGACCGTTCATTTCCAGATAACCTTGCTTTTCCAATAGCGTTTTAATAATACCAAGGTGTAACAAGTTATAAAAATGGTTATACTTTATTTATAACCTTAAAACCCTTTTTAAAACGTGTTTTAAATGGCTTTTTTTTTAAACTAAAAAAACATCCCGTAAACGTGTGTTTTACATGCATGTTTTTTTTCAATGTTCAATTTCAATTTCATTTTTTATTTTCCATCTTTAAAAGAAAATAAACATATATTACATAATATTGACACATTTTATATAATAATATAAACATAAACATGAAGGGATACCCTTAATAAGCAGGGCCCTGTGTTAGTATTTTCTTGCTTAAATTAACTTGTTTTTGCATTTATTCCATCATTCCATCAAATGTGAATTTACAAGGGTGGTCATTTATTTTCTCTTCTCGTCATTTGCCCCTTCTCACTTTCCATTTCTCTCTTTTCTTCCTTTTTTATGCCCACCGTGCCTCTGGTAGCTACGCCGCTGTTGTCATTGACAACAACTTTTTCTTTTTAAGAAACAGGGACTCAGATCTTCAAATAAAAAGGGGTAGCGCTTACCTTGATTTTCTTCTTTTGATGATCACGGCGAGTAGGACGATGACTATGACTATGACAGTCAAACTAACAGCGACGACTGTCCTCGACTTATTCTTCGCTTCTGATTGATTAAAAGCATGAAAATGGATTACGAAGATAAGTTTTGGTCTTGAATTTCGATAAAACGACATAACGAACAGACCAACTGCAACAAGATCGACAAAAGAAAGAAATACAATAAGATAATATTGAAATTGGTGTTTCTAAAGGAACGCGAAACTGACAGGCCGATAAAACAAAGAATGTATAAGGAAGGATGAGAAATATCGGGCTCACGTGCTGTGAGTTTTACTGGCCCGTCGGTCTACTGCACTCTAAAGGCTTGTTTAGATATGGCGCGGTCAACCGCCGCAAAAAATAACGCCGCGGTTCTCTTTTAACGTTTTAACGAATGGCAACTGCGCAAAACAAATGACTTTCGCTTTTCACTGAGACCTGCGTATACACTTAACGTCATCACAGAAAATACAATAAAACTGCCGCGTTTTTGGCGCGACATATCTAATGAGCTTTAAGAAAGTGCAAAAGGTCCACGAGACCGATATGGTCGATATAATGGGTTGTCGTTTTTTGGCTGTCTGTCTCGATCATAACACTTTGATTGCATATGTTGAAATTATTACTGAGTCATCTACGTTGATTTTTCATTTCATTTCATTTTTATTTTTTCAGTTCCGAATACATAATAGAATCAGTATACTAAAAACATACACGGAGAAATATAAACGTATAACCTTAGTTTAAACAGAACTGGCCAGGGCTCCAAGATAAGCGTACATCATAATGCCTTGTAAGCCCTGACTTTTAAGTACGAGCAAAATACATAAGCTAGGGGTTCCTGGTGGTGCAAAAGTACAACAAAGAGAAGAGAAGAATGGCAGATTTGTTGTCGTTGTTTGTTTAGGTGTTTTGTTGTAGGTGTGGTTTTGTTATAGTAATAATTCAGTTTATTTTATTTTTAATAATTGATAATTAATATTGTATGATTCAAATAGTCTTATTTTTAAAAGATATATGTTTAATTTGATGTATGAGCAATTTTTAATTATTGTATTTTTACACTTATGTTTTTTTATACTGTCATGGTGTTATGCAGGGCTTTCTAGGAAAGCAGATCCACTGGCTTCCAGTGGAAATGAATGAAACTACCCTGTTGAAAGAAATTATAAATAAATAAATAAAAGTAATAAATAGGTAGAGACTGAAGAGTGATTGGGAGAGAGAGAGAGAGAAACAAGACAGAGAGGGGGGGTTGAAGATGATGAAGAACATACAACCAAATAAGAGACTACACATTTAACTGGAGCCATTACCATTTTAAAGTGTTGTATTAATATTCATGCACAATCCAATGTACGATAGGCATGTATCATTATAGTGGTTACCGGCTACCTAATCGACTGGGGATTGAGACCAAGGGTTCAGTGAAAGTGATATCCACCACGGCAGGCGTTGTCGAATGACTACCTGTTGATCTTGGTGAAGACCTTATCCACTCCGATGTAGCCACGCTGGTCGTCGTGTGTTCCGTGTTGTTCGTACGGTGTTTCGTCGTGGTGTACATTGTCCGCGTTGTGCTGGTAAACGATTTGAAGGTGGTTGTTGTTGTTGCTTTAGTAGTAGTAATGAGCCAGAGATGAGTCAAGAAAATACAAATACGTATCATGCGCATATGGATTTAACAGCATTAAAGATTATTATTATAATGATAGATAACAGGGGAAACAAGAGGCCTAGATAACATGCGCCAAATACATTTTGAGATTAAATACTCGAGGAGTATTTCGAAAGATGAAATATATACACAAAAGTAGTATTTTAGTAGGATACAACATCATGAAAGAGAAAGGAGAAGAAGAAAGACAAAGGATTTAAGCCAAATCAAACAGATAATGGAGAGGTGTCGTAGTCGACTGATCTAAGCTCTTCAATATAGACAATGATGTTGTGGATTATAAACCGGTGTGGCACTAGTGTCCTTTGGCGAGACAGTGATCTTCATTTGCCACTCTCCACCCAGGTCGCAGCCCCCCCCCCCCACCCCGAAATATTTTCAATTTTTAAACTCAATTCACGCGATTATTTTGGTGTATACTTTTTGTCAGCAGTTTCATTATATTGCCTTTATTATCTCTCTACAGTTGAATAGAAACTTGTGGAAATTGTTACGACTGCCCTAAATCCCTGACCATATCAGAAAATTAGGACTGAATCGTGGCTGGAGTTTGAGTTTTCAAAATGTATGTCATTTGACCGGTCCATTAGACTTAAGCTGAATTTCTTCTCGAAGCGCAACGGTACCTGCGGTACACTTTTTTTTGCTTGCCGTTATATCTATTATTTTCTGCCGCAACTCACTCCAAAAATCATCGCATTTTAAGTTAAAAATGTATTTATTTTCATTGCGGCACCACACTGCAGTCATGCCACAATCGTTAAGCAGTATACGTGCGGTGCGACAACGCACCGCATCGTAATGCTGGTATGAACGGACCTTTACTTTTGCACACCTTCCGCTACAGAACACTTAGCTGTTTAAGATGGCATTGACGTAGACCAGGGGATGGGGAGGGGGGGGGGGGGGGGTTCCATGAAAATCAAAACTGGGGGATATCAGGAAGAAAGGGGGAGAATTTGAATAGAAAATTTTAAAAATCTGGTAAAATAGGAACACAAAATTGACAAAATCGAGAAGGAAATATGGCGAATCGGGAATAAAAGTGAACCCCGGAAGTCCGTGGCTTGCCCCGGCTGCAGTACAAACACTCTAACCCATACCTTTAAAAAAAAGTTTATTTTCCCCTTTTCTCTTTCTTTTTCTTTCTTTCTTTTACGCCGCCAAAGGGGAGCGGTGGCCGGCTGGGTCCTCACCTGTGTTGAAAGCCTGACACCGAAAATATGTTATGTGAAACATACTTATCATAATCTTTAACAAAAGTTATACTAATTTTCTTTTAACTTTAACATTTCTTTTTCTTCAAAAGTGTATGAATGGGTTTGTTCGGCCAGATGTCCCCTTTTAGGTTTTAACGTCCCCAAGACCTTTTGCGAACATCTTGAGCACACTATGGCCCGTATTTCCCGAACATTTGAACATTTAAAACCGACTACTAGTTTATGTTTTTGTTTAAAATAATCAGAAAGTATTCTGCGCTCTAAGATTCCCCTTTGTTAAACGTGATTTTATACCTAAGGTCCGGTTTAACTAAATTAGTAAAAATGCGGTCCAGTAATTTGCTGGGTCTAGATTCCCGTCTTTTGAAACATTTTTTAAAAATGTGATTTACTGCGTAAAGCGTAGCAGAGCTCCTATTGATTTCGTCAGAACCTATCTTTTTTTACTAGGGCACTGTCCGGGGAGGGGGGACATGCACTTGCAAAGGGTAACCTTAAAGCGCTATTTACATTTTTGTTTAAACATCGGTATATACCCTTACTACATTATCAGGGATGACTTCAAAACAAAATCTCTTTAATTGATCCAACATATTGCTTCACCACCATGCTTTGAAGGTGAGTGTGATAGTCTGCACACACAGATTCTGAAGCATTGAGCAAAGTCTAGCTCTGCCAGTCTCTGGCTGCATCAAATCAGCTAGGTAGAGCCTTTGCAGTATGCCCTCAGCCTTGTCTCACGTACTGTGCAGACACTATTATGCACAACGACTGGCAAGTCTTTGTGTCTGCAAACTATCAGGTCAACTGCTTAAGGGGCTTTCACACCAGGCCTTGCGTAGTAGAGTTGCGTACTGACTACGCCGATCGTACGCAACCCTACGCCGATCGTACGTAACTGTACGCGGAGAGACGCAAACAATTAAACATGTTATTTTTTTCGCGTACCTTCGGCGTAGACACAATACGCAGAAAGTATGCAACACTACGCTACTGTACGCCATCCCTACGCAATAGTATGCTACCCTACGCCAGTCCAACCACAGCACACAAGACGACGCTGATGGTGAATGTATATATTGGTTTATATGAACTGTAAATCATAACAACTGTTTAATCGGTGTTTCAGGGTGATGAAAGACTGTTATTGTTGCTTTGATTTTTAATGCATGATGTATCCTGTGAGTATGTCCACGTGTAATAACATGTCAAAGTATTGTTAAATTACACAGTTTAATTTTCAGAGTGTCAGCAGGAGTTTATTGTCAGTTTTTAGGCTGTTTGTATCTTTATGGTAATCATTACTTCGTGATTCGGTTAAAGTAATGTAATTTGTGATAGTTATTTCCATTTAAACTTCACGGTTTAAATTGCACAGTGTTAGCAGGAGTTTAAAAGTCAGAGTGTTTTTTCCGACAGTCATTATTACTGAAATTATAACTTAATTCATGATCAAATTTTAAGGTAGTTATGTTCATGTCTAACATGTAAACGTCTTTTAAATGTCACAATTTTCAAACTGATTTTATTGAAGTATTATTTACCTCATGATTACGTTATAGTTGTGTAACAGTATGCAAAAGTTTTTTTTAAATCCAGAGTGTCACGGCCGGGAGTGTGCTTGATACACTTCTTGTTATACAAAACTGTACATTAGTGCTTTAAAGTTGTAGTATTTACAAGAATACCAGTCATGTTAATTTCTTCCACATCTAGGTGAAATTTTCTTTGGTCGACATCTCTTTTTCTGTTTACAAATAATCTCGCCTTTTTAGTATTTTGGTTTTGAAATCAGCATCTGTTCAATGTTTTGTAATACTTGAATGTTTAACTCTGACAAATTTGACAAATGTAGAGGGCATTCTTTTATATACCTGGATGTAAACTTGGCAGGTATTTATAATTATTTTTGTTTACATGTGTGCGTTCTCACATTTATTTTTTTCATGAAGAAAAAGTGTTTCTATGACTTTATTTTGTATTCTTAATATTACAAGATATTTCTGACTGACACGTTTTGTTTTGTTATGGTTTATTCAACTTGTGATTTTAAAATCTCAGGCTGTTGAAAAAAAAAAGAGATTCACAAACGGATGCCTCATGCGGAATGTTATTATGTTTTGTGGAAATCTGTATGTACTTGTGTGAGTTTATTTGCTTGTGTGTGCGTTTGTAGTACTGTATTTATGTTTGTAATATAGTTTTGTTTGATTGTGGTCCTGTTTTTAGGTTTGTAATACTTTTGTTGTTGATTTAAATGAGGGCCGAGGGCCCAACCAACTGTAATTTCGACAGAAGTAATGTGTTCTGAACAGCAGGCAGCAGTGGATTGAGGGGCAGAACACTAGTTTATAAAGCGCCAATGGCGACACTAGAAGCTCCTACGAGCGTCTATCGCATTTTACACGGCGCTTTTGCACACAGTACGCAACCGTACGCGACCGTAAGCAACCCTACGCCAGGCCTACGCAAGCGTACGTAACCCTACGCCGATTGCATACGCCGTAGGTACGCGGTGCCTACGCACAGGGTACGTAACTATACGCCATCTTACGCAAGCCTACGCAAAACCTACGCAAGGACTACGCCGAAGCATCAATTTTTTCATGAGTACGCAGCCTAACTTCGGCGTAGTCGGTAAGCAACACTACGCAACTCTACGCAGATCCGGTGTGAAAGGGGCTTTAGTATACAAGTAGGCCTGCAGCGAAGAAAGTATACTTTGTTTGCGAGGATGCATGTTTGGGGACTTTCCCCATATTTTCACAAAGTAGGCTTGGGCTGAATACGAGGTGGGTGTTATTTCCTTTTATTTTGTACCCTCATGATTTTTCTTTCCTCATCCGGGAGTAAAGGTCACCTCAGATGATCTAGGGATCAACAGAGTCTACAAAAGTCCCAGAGAACTATTAAAGAGGTAATTATTTTTAAAAGAAGAGGGAGAGAGAGAGAGGGATTGGGGGGGGGGGGGAGAAGGGAGAGGAGGGGAGAGGGAGAAAGAGAGAATGAGAGAGGGGGAGATAGAGACAAGGTCAGAGAGAGAGAGAGAGAAAGAGTAAGGAAATAATGCAGCTCTTTTTTCAATCCTTCCTGATAATAATGCACACAGTCATTTATCCATATTACCGTATAGTAACAGACATTTTGCTGTATTTGTGTATCATATACCAAATTTAGTCTGAAAAGGTTATGCATGGCATTATTGTATGACATCACATTATTTGCTTCTGATCTCCCTCACATGTGCCTTATATGAGGGTTATTTTTAGTTTCACATTCATGTATATGTTTACCTTATCTTTATATTTGTTTTATGTATGCACCAGCCAATGTGGAGAACCTCTCGACAGATTTTTTTTAATTGTTTTAGGTAACCCCCAGGCATTGGCTGGTGCTAAATATGGTACTGTTAATGTAATATAGTTTTGTCAGCCCTGTGATGTTTTTTGTGTGTATTGTTATCGATTTGCCGGGAAATAAAATAAATAAATAAATGCCTTTGACAAAGTCTACGTTGTCAAAACAATATTTTGGTCGTATTCCTCTAAATTAAATGTTAATGCTAATTCAGTTTATACGGCATCATAAAAACATTAATAATCATAAATACAGAATAAATAATAGGCCAGGACCTCTAAGAAGAAACTTGTGCTTGTACATGATGCCCCTTTCAAGGTAAATACAATATTCAATTAAATAGCGAAATAAATAAAACTTTCTAGGTATATACCGTGTGAGTCTAAAAAAAGTTTAAACCTAGAAAATTGCTACTTATTTTTAAAATCATCTATGTACAGTACATTATTATACATCTTATGAAAGAGTGTTTTATCCCAAAGCATTTGGTACCATTTTTGTGTGTTATGTGTTCACGCTTGGATGAACAGGAGGCATTGTTTGCGAGAGTGCAAAAATCGACTTGCGCCAAAGTGATGCCTGCAGTATGTATTATGTAAGAATTAGCGGAGTGAGAGAATGAATTGAATGTATCAAATGAAATGCATTGCATATGCTTTTTGCAGAAGCAAAGTCGCACACACACACAAACACACACAATCGCACAATTGTTCGTTGATATTTGATATGTGTGTCATGATTTATTTTGTAAGGGATGTTATTTGGATCTGCAAAGACCGAATAAATACCCAAATCCCAATTGTTTAATTCAAATATCACATAAGCAACTTTGGCGCAAGTCGATTTTTGCACTCTCGCAAACAATGCCTCCTGTTTATCCAAGCGTGGACACATACCACACAAAAATGATACCAAATGATTTGGGATAAAACACTCTTTCATAATATGTATAATAATTTACTGTTCATTGATGATTTTAAAAATAATTAGCAATTTTCTAGGTGTAAACTTTTTTTGACTCACACTGTATACGTACATTAAAGGACCCATGACATCGAAATACAAGTGTATTCCTGTTGGTGTGCAGTCATGCATACATCTCATATTTTGATATGCAAACTTCTGAATTTGTTTCATAGATTATTAAATATTTTGTTAAATATTTGTTTTTCAAACTAGCTAAGCTCCACCCAAAAAACCTCCAGATCTCACCCCCTTGTGACATCATCTGTCAGTCATCAATGAGCTAACTTGAGAAAGTGGCATGTAACTTTGCCATAGTTAACCACCTGTTACAATACCACAAAAAGAATAGCAACATATAAGTTGCTATGTCAGACATGTCAGACTAAACTAATATTCTAGAATAGCTAATGGTATGTAATTTTCCCCAGCTTAATTAGCACACGTTCATAATAGAATGCATGCTTCCATACATATGTACAATAAATCATAATTGCCTTTGTCTTCCTGGTGATGCTACAGCATGTCTGACATAGCAACTTGTATGTTGCTATTGTATTACGTATTGTAACAGGTGGTCGACTTCGGCAAAGATACATACCACTTTCTCAAGTTAGCTCATTGATGACTGACAGATGATGTCACAATACAAGGGAAATGAGATCTGGAGGTTTTTGGGGTGGAGCTAAGCAAGTTTGAAAAACAAATATTAAAAAAAAAAAAAAATCTATGAAACAAATTCAGAAGTTTTCATATCAAAATATGAGATGTATAAAGGACTGCATACCAATGGGAATACACTAGCTTTAGCCATAGTTAGCGCCTTGAGCATCTTGCGTGGTGGATATGTTCGCCTTTATATATATGTATCAATATATTTATCATTATTTTTTTATTTTTTTTATTACTGTTGTAGCTGTAGTTGATGTTATTTGTTTTGTTGTTGTATTATTATTATTACTGTATGATTATTATTATTAATGTAATTATCATTATTATTATTATCATTGTTTTTGTTGTTGCTGCGACAATGAACAATGAAAGCGAAAAGTAGTAATGACAGAATAGGTATGAGATATTATAATACTATAGGAATACTTCACACGTACAGTGTATTATGTAACATAAATAATATTCTTTGAGCGAGTATCCTGGTTTTTAGCTCTTTCCTGTTCAGTCGTGCGTTTTCTGTACGTTCTTGGAAATGAATGTAGTCATTATCATACACATTGGCCTAATAATTCAGTCAATTTCTACAACATAGTAGGCCTAAAACAGTACAAAATACCTCGGTATCAATATAGACAATGAATTGAAATGGGATCCTCATATAAATATAATGTGTCAGAAAATCAGTAAACTTATTGGCTTCCTTGGTAGATTAAGACATATTATAAATGAATCTGATTTGAATGTAATTTACAAATCCATAATTATTCCACATTTCGACTATGGAGACATGGTTTGGCAGTCCGCAACTAAATCCTCCCTCTCACTTTTACAAAAGCTTCAAAACAGGGCGGGCCGTGTGATAATGAAAGTAAATCCTTATTCTCATACATCCAATCAACATGTTCATGATACTCTAAATTGGGACTTTCTAGACTGCCGTTACAAAAAGCATGTACTATGATTTTTAAGATTTTAAATAATTACACTCCGTCTTATATGTCAAATAATATCAAATATCGCACGTATAATTATTCATTTCGCTCATCCCAAAATCTAGATCTCCCTAAACCGAAGTCAAATAATTGCAAAAGAACATTCTTCTATAGGGGGGCGACACAATATAACGAACTACCAGAACACATCCGAAATGTAACTACATTAATACATTTTTCTTAACACACTTCCTTAAACTCAAATGATTTTGCATAACCTTGTGTGTGTGTGTGTGTGTGTGCGTGTGTGTGTGTGGTTGTACGCGTATGATATTATTTTTGAATATTTTGTTACTTTGGTATTTAAAAAACTTGCATTTATGTTTTGTTTCTATTCTGCTTTATGTCGCTTCTATGTTAATATTGTAGTGTTCTATAAACACTGCTGAATTGGGCTATCCACCAATTTTTTTTGTCTATGTACATGTATAAATATTTTACTTTGTATATTTTACTATGTATAATATTGTTATCTGATTTCGGAAATAAAAATAACAAAAACAACAACAAATAGAATACATGCATCAGGCAAGTTTGTATTGGGTGGGTTTTTTCTACTGATTTATACTCATCACTACAAACTTGGTGATGGAGTTGACACGACCCGGATGTTATCCACGGCTACGCGACCGGAGGACCGTCTCCATACTGCAGTGAAGGTTACCTACAAAGGAGGGGAATTAAATCATGAAACGTGAATTTGAGCAAATGAAGACTATTCATTAAAATCTACGGGAGAGATTTAAAAAAAAAGAAATGACACCAAATCAACATTTGGTGTCAAACATGATCGGTTAAAAGTGGTAGCTGAACTAAAATCAAGTTTAATAGCCTATTATTTTTTTCATATTTAATGATGATGCAATACGGAACCAAACGACTCGATAGAGTGGATCTAAACTGAACATTATGGTTAAGAAGTAACACTCTTGAGCGAGGGAATAAAATAAGAAATCATTTTTAGTGTGTAAACTGATTTTTCTTTCCTCCTTCCTATGTTTACTTCGTTTCACCGGTTTTCAATAATTTGAAAAATACTGGAAAATTATCTTTGGACGATAACGTCCACTAGGGAATTTCCCTGTTGGTGTATGAACCCATGAAAAGTAAGTGAAGAAGAATAAGTCCTACATTTGTATTTGCTTATTTATTTGATACAGCTTGATTCCGTGTCATAAGACACAGAAATACATTTCAGGTTACACTCTTTGTTTGTATCGACTGCTATTAGTTTTCTAAAGCGGCAAACGAAAATATGATTTCCTTTCTAATTTAGTAAAATATTTTATATTAGGGTGAATATTTTCTTGCCTATTACGTCCAGCAATTGCTGTACCTAACTTTTCAAGGTGTTCATGTACATATTTTTAAAGATAATTCATGTACAAGGAATAACATCTCGCAAACACGTGTTAAATATTATATACGTAGGTGCTGTGGTGTAGTGGATAAGTCTACGAACTGTGAACCACAGGGTACAGGGTTCCAATCCCTGCCACAGCACTAACTCCTTTGGCAAGGAGATAATCTACATTAGTCACTCCCCATTCAGATGAGGTAAATGAGTAACTGCATTATTTCTTAAGATGCACAGTGCGCTGCTAACAGCTGCAGGAGCTAAGACCGGAGTAATAATCTCCAAAGCTCCTTAGAAGTGCATAGGGACGTTTAATATATAATAATGTGATAACCGCTCTATACTAGAATGGATTTTATTATTTCTGTTATAATCATCATTATCTTAATTATTATAATGATTATCATTATCAATATCATTATTATTATCATTCTTCTTTTCTTTATTATAATTATTACCACTATCATTATTGCTATAATTATTGTTGTTATCATTACCATTATTATCATTATTAGTATTATTATTATTAATGTCATAGTCTCCTGCATAAATTACGCATACCGTAGGTTCATAACCATTGCAGTAGATTCTGATGTTTTCCACCTTCTCCCAGTTGCCAGTAGACTGTTGTGTGACATCATGTATTTCTGAATCACAGACAGAAATCGTCAGGCTGCTCTCACCAGGATCAAAGAATTTGTAGTGGAAGGAGAGAAGTCCAGAGTTTTGCGGTAGATCAAGATTTGGTAGTTGGAAAATTGCTGAGCTCTGCATGTTTACTCTTTGTACCAGTAGGAACCCGTCTATTTAAAGAAAGCAAGGAGAGATAATCTGAGATATTAAGAAGTGATTGATATATTAAACTAGACAGAAATCTTATTAAACCTCCTTACTTTTAGTTTTAGCTTAGTTTGTATTTCTTATTTCACAACACTTCATTAGATATCTTGATAAAAGATACAAGTCATATTCGCAAATTGAAGAAACACGATAATTATGTAAGATATGTCTTTAAAATGTTATGACACTACATTCTAAAAAGGGAGAGAGGGGAACAAATCAGTGGCATAGGTATTAAAGACGAAATTGTTGTTAAAAATGTGAGCGAATCTAGCGAAGGGCAGGGCTTCTATAGGAACATTCCTTCGGGTGAAAAAAGACCAGGGGCCGTTTCTCGAAATCGCCGTACGTCTTACTTCCTGGACAACCCACTTAAACGTGTGTTATAAAAATTAATACTCGTATGTATGGGTTGTCCACGAACTTAGATTTCTGATGGTTTCGAGAAACTGGCCGCTGAAGAGTATACGAACCATTTTCGCCTCCTTGTGGTGCATTGCCATTGTAGCCACGGCCACTGACCGCTCCCCAGGCACCTGGTGAGCTGGCCTGCGTAATACCACATTTGGTCAAATCATTAGACCATAGCCAAGGTCCATGCTCCCCGAAATAACAGGTAAATTCTACAAAGCAAAAGGAAAAAGATTCGAATTATTCTTTCTTCCCTCAATTCACTCAGAATTACATCAAGGTATCTTAATGAACTATCAACTTATTTGATACATAATGAATCTCCTTTAGACGAATAAGGAATTGCTCTCCCTCCCTCTCTCTCTCTCTCTCTCTCCCTCCCCATTCTCTCTCTCCCCTTCCGTCCACCCTCCCCATTCTCTCTCACTCGTATTCTCTTGTTGTACATGAGTAAAAGACCCTTGATGGTTCATGTCCTTTTATCGGCTTTCATCAATAAAAACTACTCTATCTTGACATTAGCCTACTGATTCAATTCAAATCAATTTAATTCAATAAAAGATTTATTTAGGCAAGCAAATACAAATAATATACAAAATGTTGGTAAATAAAATACATCGCGTTTGATGGTAAATCAACGCAATTGTAATGACAAAAGGAAAAACAAAGAAAGAATAAGAACAAGGGGAGGGGGGGAAAAGGGAAAAAAGAGAAGGCAGAAATGAAAACACTCACCAGCATATGAACGACGCAACGTTACACTTATCACTAGTGTCAGTGCACAGTGAATACGATACATAGACCATAAAATCATGACAGTTTTTGTTGTCGATTTGAAATTATCTCACAAAACTCTGCCTGCATCAACGAAAGACGAAGTATTGACTTTAATTCTATTATGAAATTCAAAACACAGATCTTTATTGACAATGTCTGAATAAAAATACTCGAACAAGGAAGAACTAGTCGCGAATATATCCACTTGGTTCTACTTGATGAACGAAGAGAATGAAATAAATATATTTTTAGTGCGCTAGCTGAGCGAATTTTGTGATAAGCTTCCTCAATCGTAAAGGTTAGTTGGTTTCAAAATCACGAGTGTTTATTCCGAATCGAAACCATATGTTGGCATGATACACAATGAGAATAGTTACTTGTTTTGTATAGCGCTCATTGCTACGTTTCGTTTATAACCACTTTTAATGTAAATATCATTGGAGTCAATTGGTATTCCGCATATGTAGTACACACACTCCGCTCCCTGAGGATTATTCCTGCCATGCTACAGTTTACCAACGTACAGGTGCTATTCAAACCGCATAAACTTTCGCATCCAACAGGATATCCATTCGAAACATGGACGGAGAAGCAATAAAGATAAAATGCCTTGCTTGAGGACATAAGTGCGGTTTCAGGGAGCGAACCCACGATCGACCTTTGCATCATCCCCGAAGTGTTTAAACCCCTGGACTTTGACACCTACGCGTAAATAATATGATTTTTTTTTAACCACTTTTTTTTATAGGGGGCAGGACCGTCCCCCCCCCCCCTGGATCAGCGCCTGATGGGAACTGTGGAGTTCTTGGTCATTTGAAAAAAGTCTGTGGTAATTTAAAGATATGGAGCGAATTCTTTATCCCCCTTCATGTATCAGTAGATCTGTCTTGTTTGTTATAATTTGTAAAACATGAATTACAGTATGTGGGATCACACAAACAGAAACGTCAATGCATACAGTGCCTGCATACAGCTATAAGATGGAACCCAGCTTTCAAAATGTATTTAATAATATTTCAGTTATCCCCCCTTATGTTGATAAAAGGATACTTCTTCCATGTGGAAATGTATTGAAATTTCCATGTTTACATGGAACATATGTAAATATTACAACACAGACATGTATGTTTCATTCTTCCGTTTGTACTTCAGTTTAGGTGATATTATTTAAATCGAATACACTCCTTGACTATGAAGACTACTGTTAGTCATTATCTAATGATTTAGGTAAGGTTACAAATATTGTACTTGTGTAGTATCAAAATTCATAGACATATCATTGTTATTAATGCTAAATATATTACTTATTGCGGATACAGTATCGAAAATAATAATAATAATAGTAATATTCATTCGTCTCGCAATGTATGGTCAACAAGGGATCTAAAAGATCTTACAATATATTTTGACCAAAAAACCAAATAAAATACCACACATTTTCCATAAGCCATAACTATGTTAAAGTGGTGTATTAATATTTATGCACGTTTCAATGTACGAGAGGCATGCATCATTATAGTGGTTACCGGCTACCTAATCGGCTGGGGATTGAGACCGAGGGTTCAGTGAAAGTGATATCTACCATGGCAGGCGTTGTCGAATCACTACCTGATGATCGTGGTGAAGACCTCGTCCACTCCGATGTCGTCACGACGGTCGTCGTTTGCTCGATGTTAGTCGTATGGTGTTTCGTCGTGGTGTACATTGTCCGCGTCGTGCTAGTAGACGATTTAAAGGTGGTTGTTGTTGTTGCTGTAGTAGTTGTAGCTTTGTAATAAGACAGAGATGAGTCAAGAAAATACAAATACGTATCATGCGCATATGGATTTAACAGCATCAACGATTATTTAAAGTAATGAAAGATAACAGGGATAACAAGAGGCCTAGATGACATGCGCCAAATACATTCTGAGATTAAATACTCAAGGAGTATTTCGAAAGATGAAATATATACACAAAAGTACTATTTGAGTAGGATACAACATCATGAAAGAGAAAGAAGAAGAAAAAGACATAGAGTTTAAGCCAAATCAAACAGATAATGGAGAGGTGTCGTAGTCGAGTGAAATAAGCTCTTCAATATAGACAACGATGTTGTGGATTCTAAACCCGGTGTGGCACTAGTGTCCTTTGGCAAGACAGTACTCTTCGTTTGCCACTCTCCACCCAGGTCGCAGCCCCCCCCCCCCCCCCGACCCGAAATGTTTTCAATTTTCAAACTCAATTAGGGTTAAGGTAGGCTGAGGCAGCATACGAGGTGGGTGTTATTTCCTGTTATTTTGAACTCTCATGATTTTCCTTTCCTCATCCGGGAGTAAAGGTCACCTCAGATGATCTAGGGATCAACAGAGTCTACAAATTCCCATAGAGCTATTAAAGAGTTAAGTATTTTCAAAAGAAGAGGGAGAGAGAGAGGGATGGGGGAGATGGGGGAGATGGGGGAGAGAAAGAGGGAGAGGGAAGGGGAGAGAAGGGAGAGGAGGGGAAAGGGAGAAAGTGTGAGAGAGAGTAAGGAAATAACGCAGCTCTTTTTTCAATCCTTTCTGATAATAATCCTAACAGTAATTTATCCATATTATCGTATAGTAACAGACATGTTGCTGTATTTGTGAATCGTATACCAAATTTAGTCTGAATAGGTTATTTATAATGCATGGCATTATTGTATGACATGACATTATTTGCTTCTGATCTCCCTCACGTGTGCCATTCAAGTGATCATGACTCGTGAATAAGAATGCCTAAGACAATTAATGACTCAGATCTCTCAATAACAGCATATTCAATTCTTATTGGGTCAGTGTTTGATGGAATGTTTTTCCTTTTAGAATGGAATAATACATACTTTGTTTTCTTAAAATTCAATATTAGCTTGTACATCTGAACCAGTCGTTTAATGTTTGTAATCAGGTGATCTGCCGCGCAGCGTAGCATGCAGGGCACCTATTGATTTCGTCAGAATCTGTCTTTTTTTTTAGGTCATCTGCCGCGTAGCGTAGCAGAGCATATCTGATTTCGTCAGAATCTATCTTTTCCTCCTTTCTTTCTGTATGGATTTGGTTCGCCTTATATCTCATGAATGACATGGTTAATGACAATGTCAATGACATTTTTATGACATGTGCCATATGTATGAAACAGCATGATTATTTTCCCCCTTTTCTCTTTTTGTTTTGTTTTGTTTTTTGTTTAAGCCGCCAAATTGGGGGGGGGGGGGGGAGGGGCGGCTGTGCCCCCTCTTGAATCCTCGCCTGGTTAAAAAGGAATTCCTTGAACGCTATTGGCACCAAAACTCGGTAGCCTAGCTGTAGCTAGAGCTGGGGTAATACTGGAGCGCCTTGAGCATCTTGCGTGGTGATGTTAATGTTAGCCTTTAAAATATCCAATATAGGCCTATATATATCTATATATCAATATATTTATCATTATATTGTTGTTTTTATTGGTGTTGTTGCTGTCGTTGATGTTATTTTTATTTGTATTTGTATTATTACTATTACTGTATTATCATTATTATTATTATTATCATTAATGTAATTGTTATCATTATTATCATTATTGTTTTTGTTGTTGTTGCGACATTGAATTAAAACGCATTTTAGTAATGAAAGAATAGGTATGAGAGATTATATTACTTTAGGAATGCATTACACGTATTCTATGAGCGAGTATCCTGGTTTGCAGCTCTTTTCTGTTCAGTCGTGCGTTGCACAATTTCTCGGAAATGATTGTAGTTAGCATCATACACATTGGTCTAATTGTGCAGTCAATTTCTACAACATAGAAAGCCTATATAATACATGTTTATAACCAGGCAAGTGTATATATAAGTTGATTTTCTACAGATTTATACTCATCGCTACATACTTGGTGGTGGAGTTGACACGACCCGGATGTTATCCAAGGCTACACGACCGGAAGACGAACTCCATTCTGCGATGAAGGCTACCTACGAAGGAGAGGACAATTATTTATTAAACGTGACTTTGAGCAAATGAAAATTATTCATAAAATCTACAAGGAGCTGGGGTAACACTCTCCAAAGCTCTTTGGAAGCGCATAGGGGCGTTTTTTTATAATTGTTTTAATAATTATCATTATTATCATTATTATCATTATTATTAGTAGTATTATTATCATCATCAGCATTTTTATTATTATCATTATTATTATGGTTACCATTATTTTTTAAAATTATTATTATCATCATTATCGTCATCTACATCATCATCACCATTATTACCATAATAGTCATTATTTGTACTATCATTACCACTATCATTATTACTAATATTATTGTTATTATTATTAATGTCATCGTCATCATTATAAATTAACGCCTACCCAAGGTTCACTTCCATTGCAGTAGATTCTGATGTTTTCCACCAACTCCCAGTTGCCCTTAGACTGTAGGTTGACATCATCTATTATCAAACCACAGACAGAAATCGTCAGGATGCTCTCACCAGGATCAAAGAACTTGTAGTGGAAGGAGAGTAGTCCAGAGTTTTGCGGTAGATCAAGATTTGGTAGTTGAAACATTGCTGAGATCTGCATGTTTACTCTTTGTCCCAGTAGGAACCCGTCTATATAAAGAAAGCAAGGAGAGATAATCTGAGATATTTGGAGATGCTTGATCTAACTAGACAGAAATCTTATTAAACCTACTTACTTTTAGTTTTAGCTTAGTTTGCATTTCTTATTTCACAACACTTCATTAGATATCTTAATAAAAGATACAACTCATATTCGTAAAATTGAAGAAACACGATAATTATGTAAGATATATTCATTAAAATGAGAGTCGATGAATATCTGGCCATGTTGGACATGTGTTGTCCATGCTCGTCTACTTTGTCTTGCTTGGTCTTGATTTGATATTTTGATCGCCATGTAATTGTGTTGAACAATTCACTTAAGCCTCTGGGAGACATTTGGATTTACTTTTTACGTCATGAACTTGCTAGGACATGGATTTTCACCCCGTTTTTGATTGAGGAAATCTTGTCTTTCAACTAGGTATGTGCTTACTGTTGTCCCACATATAATACTTGTTGTGAGTATCATGTGACATTCCTCAATTCACTTTCACTTCCAGTTTATTACCCCTCTCGCTCTTCATCCTCGTTTACGGAGCTTTCTTCCCCACTCTCATTTTTATTACCATCATGTCATCAACCGGTCAAGGCTCTTCTACTGAGAGTAGTCTCTCTTCAGAGTTTTCTGATATCCATGATATCATTAAAAATATATTTCGTGAAGATGAATTTGTATCAGCTTTGGAAAAGTGCATAGAGAGAGTTCTTTCTAAGCGCCAGCGAGAGTTTGAGGAGAAGATTGAGAGGCAAGAAGGCGACATCCACGATCTAAAAGTTGCGCTGGATAAAAAGGAGGCTCAAGTTCAGTCCCTCACCACTTCCATGAAGTCATTGGGGAGCAAGATTGAGGCTTTCGAGAGTCGAGCCAACGACTTAGAGCAATATAGTCGGCGGAACTCTGTTCGGGTGTTTGGGGTGCCGGAGACATCTAAGGAGAGTACCGATGACTTGGTACTTAAGGTGGTATCAGAGCATCTCAGCTGTCCTATGACCAAGGCCAACATCGACAGGTCACACCGTTCAGGGAAGCCCCGCACCGACGACAAGCCCCGCCCAATTTTAGTGAAGCTGTCCTTGCACAGAATGAAGGCAGAGTTGATGAAGGAGCGTCGCAAGCTGAAGGGGTCAGGTATCTCCATCCAGGAGGACTTAACTTCACTTAACCACAAAATTCTGATGAAATTGGCGACCCATCCAAAGGTGGAAGCGGCTTGGTCGATTGATGGAAGAGTCATGGCTGCCCTCAAGACCAACGAAGAGGGGGTTCAAGTCAAAAAACTTTTCTCATCTTTGCAGCAAGCTGCGACTTTGTAACTCTTTATTTTTCTTTTTACTTCCAAGTGCCTCTCCTAGAGGTTTGCATTTTTACCCGTGCGTTATCTAACGTTCTTTACACCTTTTGTTTTCCCTCTTACATTTATATATATATATATATATATATATATATATATATATATATTCTCTCTGTTTATTACGTCTTGTTTTCTTTATACATCTTTCTTTTTCCCTTTTTATGCCTTATTTCTCTTTCACTTTTTACTATGTGCACTTGCACTTTTTTTTATCAATATACTCTGTACATCTCTATATATTTTTATGTTCATGTCGTTCTGAGTGTGTCTGTGTGTGTGTTCTTGTATGTGAATGAATGTGATGGCTATCCGCAAACTGCTTTGTTTTATCTCTCTGTTTTGGTATTTGATATTTTTTATGACCGCTTCAGATCTGTTGTTTTTATATACTGTTTACATCTAATCTTTCCTCATGGATGATGATTTTGAAGATATTAATGATGCTGTTGTTAATGAGTGTAGCTATATCAACTGCAGCGATTTCCAGTTTAATGGCGATAAAAAACTTTCTCTGATGCATATTAACTCCAGAAGTCTTTTTAAAAACTTTGATGATCTGGTAGTATTACTATCCTGTATAGAACATAATTTCTCTGTTATTGGTATTTCAGAAACCTGGTTCAAACCATCTACAGATGTAGCTATGTTTGATATTCCAGGATATTCATTTGTTCAAGTCTGTCGATCAAATAAGAAAGGTGGTGGAGTAGCATGTTATGTCCGAGACGGGCTTGATTACAAGATACGTAATGATCTATCTATGGCTAATGCTTATTATGAATGTGTATTTTTAGAAATTAGTATTGCAAACAAAAAGTCGATTGTCGGATGCATTTATAGAGCACCTGGTAATGACATTAGATCATTTATTGATGGCTTTGATCATGAAATGCAAATACTGAGTAAAGAAAAGAATGACATTTATATTATGGGTGACTTTAATATCAATTTGATAAATGTTGATGTAGATGAAAAGGTAAAAGATTTTGTTGACTTTATGTTTTCGTTTGGGTTGCTTTCCCTAATCACTAAACCGACTCGTATCACGTCATCTTCAGCAACCTTAATCGATAATATATTTACAAACTGTGTTCAAGACCATTTCTATTCTGGAATATTCTGTTCTGATTTCTCTGATCACATGCCAATTTGTAGCATTAACAAAGGCAATGCAGTCACTACAGGAAAGGTACACAATAAATTATTTAGACGTGTGATTACTGATGAAAGAATGAATAATTTCCAACGCACGCGATCTTCTTCAAGTTGATTGGTCTAGTTTATATAGCTTGTTTGATGCAAATGTTTCTTATGACTATTTTAGTGATATTTTTTCCAACTTATATAATTTACATTTCCCTTTAGTTGAATTGAGTGTGAAGAAGAAATGCAGGAAACCATGGATTACTCCAAGTCTTCTGAAATCTATTAATCAGAAACATAAGCTTTATCATACATATATTAAGAACCAAAATGAGATTAATCAGAAAAGTTATGTTGACTATAAAAACTTGTTGACAAACCTTGTTCGTCAAAGTAAGAAGGATTATTATGATAATGTTTTTCGAACTACTCAGAATGATATTAGAAAGACTTGGTCTCATATTAATGGTTTGCTTGGGAGGGGGAAGAAGACGCCACTTCCAAATGATATGTATCATAATGATTTACTGTTAAAATCAGACTTACAAAAAGCAAAATATTTTAATGAATATTTCATTGATTTGCCCTCTAAAATAAACAAGGAAATTCCTCCTGTCCAAACATCATACAAACAATTTTTGTCAGTGCAGAATCACTCCTCGTCCTTGTACTTTAGACCAACGTCTGTTCATGAAATTTCTAACTTTGTTTTAACTCTAAAACCATCCAAGGCATGCGGTTCTGACGACATTTCCCCAAAAGTCATTAAAACTTGTATTCAATGCATTGTTGAACCCTTGTGTGATATTTTTAATAAGTCCTTGTTTCAGGGTATTGTCCCAAACAAATTGAAAATAGCTAAAGTAATCCCTGTATTCAAGAAGAATGATCGTAAGAACATTGAGAATTATAGACCAATTGCTTTGTTACCCATATTTTCAAAAATTCTAGAGAAAATAGTGTATAAAAGGTTGGATGACTTCCTTCGACTTCATGATATTCTGATCCCACAACAATTTGGCTTTCGAAAGAATTGCTCTACAAGTATGGGTGTCTTGAATTTGGTAAACACTATTATAAATGCAATTGATGCTGGGAAGTTTTGTCTTGGTGTGTTTTTGGATTTATCGAAAGCATTCGACACTATTGATCATGATATATTATTAAGCAAGCTTGAGCATTATGGCATTCGTGGGATAGCTTTGAAATGGTTTAAAAATTACTTACATAATCGATTACAGTATGTAGTGGTTAATGGAGTTAAATCACAATCTAGGAAGGTAAAATATGGCGTACCCCAAGGCTCAGTCCTGGGCCCCTTATTGTTCTTGATTTATATTAATGATATTATAAACTCATCTCAGTTGTTTACTTATTCACTTTTTGCTGATGATACTTGCTTGCTCTCTCACCACAAAGACATGCATAATCTGATTTTGTCTGCAAATAATGAAGTTCACAATATATTTAAGTGGTTTTGTTGCAACAAACTTTTGTTAAATGCTAGTAAGACTCAATATGTTGTTTTTAGATCAAGGGGCAAAAGAATCCCAGATAATATTGACCCCCTGACAATAGGTGGTCATCTGATCAACCGGAGTCAAAATGTAAGGTTTCTTGGAGTTACAGTTGATGATCATTTAACTTGGAAAGATCACCTCAGCAATGTTTGTACCAAGGTCTCGAGGAGTGTTGGTGTGATTTTTAAGTTACGCTTTTTTTTACCAGAGCAAACTTTAGTAACTCTTTATAATGCTATCATTATGCCTCACTTAACTTATTGTAATGTTGCATGGGGAAATACGTATAGGAGCCATATAAACAAGTTAATAGTCCTTCAGAAGAAAGCTATCAGGCTCATTACAAATTCAAATTACAGAAGTCCAAGTAATCCTTTATTTGTGCAACTTCAGATGTTGCCTCTTGATGAATTAGTCTCCATGAATTGTTTGATATTCATGTACAAATCTCAATCTGCTCAAAATAATTCATTTTTAAAAGATGCGTTTATTGTTAATTCGACTGTCCATTCGTACAACACACGTCAGAGAAATCTTATCCATCAGCCGTTTGCGAGAACACAAACTGCTTCGAACTCTTTTGTAATTAATTGTATCAAAGAATGGAATAAGTTGCCACAAAACATCAGATCCAGTCCAACACTACCTATGTTTAAACATACATGTCGAGAATATCTTTTTGAGAGATTACAAAATATGTTAAAGTAAATCCTGGAAAGCCATGTGTGTATGTGTGTATGTGGGTGTGTCTGTGTGTGTGTGCGTGGGTGTGTATGTGTATGTGTGTTATCTTTTTTTTCTGTTCCCATATTTACTCATTAGTTATCATTGTAAATATGTTTTTGTCATCGGTTATTCTAAATACTGTTATTTTGTTTTTGTTTATGTACCTTTTAAGGGGCCCCTTATCACAAGCTCTGCTTCTCCGGGGTCCCAAACCTATCATGTTTTTTATTTCTTTTGTGTCAATTGATTGTAAAATGTTGTGTTTGATTGGTTTGAATAAACTTGAACTTGAACTTGAACTTGAATGACACTACATTCTAAAAAGGAAGAGAGGGGAACAAATCAGTGACATAGGTAGTTACAGGCGCGTGCGCAGGGGGTGGGGTGGGGGTTGAACCCCCCTTCAGTTTTTTTTTATGTGTGTATTTTTTAGCAACCCCCCCCCCTTTGTGATTTTCGCTTATTCAGCGGCTGGCTGAGTCGTTGCGAAATTTTCGGCCCGATTTAAAAATGTTAACCCCCCCCCCTTGAAAAAATCCTCCGTACACTACTGGGTATTAAAGACGAAATTGGTTGTGAAATACGAGGAAATCTAGCGAAGGGCAGGGCTTTTATGGGTAGATTACTTTGGGTGAAAAAGAAAAGACCAGGGGCCGTTTCTCGAAATCGCCATACGTCTAACTTCTCGGACATCCCACTAAAACGTGTGTTTATAGAATTAACACGCGGATCTATCGGTTGTCCAAGAACTAAGACTTCTGATGGTTTCAAGAAACTGGCCGCTGAAGAGTATACGAACCATCATTGCCTCCTTGTGGTGCATTGCCATTGCTGCCATGGCCACTGACCGCTCCCCAGGCAGGTGGGCTGGCCTGTTCAATACCACATTCGGTCAACGTATTAGACCAAAATGCATTTTCCCCGAAAGAACAGTACCATGAGTCTACAAAGCAAAGCAAAGCGAAAACCATTATTTGAAGAAAGAAAAAGAATCACATTTACATGTAGACCAATAGCAGTTGCTCTCTCTCTCTCTCTCCCTCCTTCTCCCCTC
The DNA here is from genome assembly GCA_035222895.1 of Strongylocentrotus droebachiensis. Classification (NCBI taxonomy): domain Eukaryota; kingdom Metazoa; phylum Echinodermata; class Echinoidea; order Camarodonta; family Strongylocentrotidae; genus Strongylocentrotus; species Strongylocentrotus droebachiensis. Next base: position 167,323 of record JAVYIG010002578.1, read on the forward strand.
CCTCTCTCATTCTTAGTCTCTTTTCGTACATTAGTAGGAGACTCTTGTGGCAAATGTCATTCTATCAGCGAATCATCTATACAACATGAATGATTCCGACCTTAACTTGACATAACTGATTCAATTCAATTCAATTTAGTTCAATAAAAAGTTTATGACACATGCATCAACAAAATATTGGGAGATAAAATCCATCGCAGCGACGGAAAAAAAAGAACAACAAGAAGGAAAGGAAAGAAAAACGAAGGAAAAGGGGAATGCAGAAATGAAAATACTGACCAGCTTATGAACGATGAAACGTTAATATTATCACTAGTGTCAGTACACGCTGAATACGATAATAGACCATAACATTATGGCAGTTTTTGCTGTTGATTTGAAATTATCTCACAAAACTCTGCCTGCATCAACGAAATATTGACTTGTATTCGATCATGAAATGCAAAACACTGATTTGTATTGACAATGTCTGGATAAAAATACTCGAACAAGGAAGAATTAGTCGCGATAAAATCCACTTGATTTTACTTATTCACGTCACGACTGGAAAAGGAAGGATGTGTCATGTATGTTTTATATTGTAGGTGTAGACTTAAAGGGGAGTCTACCCTAATATTCATTTTATTTAAATAAAATCAGGAAAAGGGAAAACAGATCAGAAAAAGTTTTTCGAGGAAATCCGAATGAAAAATAAGAAAGTTGTTCATATTGCAATCAAACGTAAATTGGCGATTACAAGACATACCTATCGAACGCCATTCACATTTTCTCTACTTTAAACACAAATATGAATTAATGTTTTCTGTAGTGAAGAATATATTCAACTACATGCAACCCGAATATAATTATTACCTAGATGTCTTTCACACCCTCTTTTTTATTAAATGAAATACTTCATCGAAAAACCCAAGAAAATCGAAATTGATATAAATACTACTATAAGGAGAGCTACTGAGCAATTGTAAGAGATGCTCGGACTTTACGTCACAGATTTTCCATTTGAATGTGTTAATGAATATAAGTTTCTTATCTCTTATTGGACATTCCATGAATCATTTTTGCTGCAGGTTGAATGTCTCATTCAAACAAGGGATTTTTCCTCCTACATGAATCCCTTTATTTCTACATTGTCACTCTGTTGTAATGAATGGTCACCTTTGGCCTCGAAAGTAACTATTTTGTAGTCAGGGGTGAAAGAAAACAGAGTATGAAACAGATCGAATCCATTTAATCAATTCTAGCTTAATTCTGGTTGATTAGAAACCATCTTATGGGCAATTACTATTATACGTCATTTTTTAGGATATTAATATATTTATGTGTGTGTGTGTGTGTGTGTGTGTGTGTAAGAAAGGTGTATGCTACCTGTTTTTCTCACAGAGCAAGAAGGAGCGAGGGATTGGGCGGGAGAGAGAGAGAGAGAGAGAGAAAGAGAAGAGATATGTATATATACACTGTTGGTTATTAAGGTGTAATAATTATTTTTACCCCCAATTTATGGAATGATTTTGACAATGATTTATTCCTAATAGATCTAGATAATAGTACACATTCTCAGATTTTATTGAATAATAATATGTGAGTGTTTGTTTTGCGTGACTGCTAAAGCATGCATGTGTGTGCTACTATGCAAATCAACTAGGGGACCTATGTCCTTAAGTATGTGTATATGATATCCGTCATGAAAGTCTGTGGCGTAACAAAAAATGGACAAAGAGCGTGTGGAGTTTCCTTGGGAAGGCGATAGGGCGGAATGATCTATTATAATTATTGTGAGGAGGTGGTCAAGTGGCTCTATCCTATGTTATATCTCTATCTTGATACACCCACTGTGACATCTAACAATACCGGCTACTAACCAGAATGCCTGACATAGCATTCTTCCAATAGGTTCTACTTTATTTACTTATAGCCCAAGCAATCTCCTCCTTTACCTGCCATATTCGGCCTATTGTTTCATTGTACGAATACAATATTATTAAAAGCAGTCTCGAACCTCGATTTATGTTATATCTCAAATGAAGATTGAAATACAGTACTTGAGAACGTTGTTATTCTCGAAACCAAAGTACAGGCAGGAAAGATGCGAGTGTTGATGGCTCGCAACTAATATTGTGACAAATGCTGCACAGAGGCAACGATTTCCTCTCCTATTTGTTATGTTCTCCCCTCCCCCGAAGACCTAGGTTATATGACCATCCAAAGAACATGAATTGACATTACTGAGTTAGTTCAATTCAATTTCATTCAATAAAAGGTTAACGTAAACATGCATAAACATAAATATTGGGAGATAGAATCCATCGCGGCTAATAATATGTCAACTCTGTCGAAATGACAAAAGGCAAAATTACAACAACGAAAAAGAACATGAAGAAGGAAAGAAAAGAAAAACACTCACCAGCATATGAACAACGTAACTGTGCAGTTATCACTAGTGTCAGTACACACTGAATACGATACATAGGCCATAACATCATGGCAGTTTTGCTGTAGATTTGAAATTATCTCATAAAAGTCTGTCTGAATACAAAATACTCGAACAAGGAACAACTATTCACGAACAAAGCCACTTGGTTCTACTTGAACGAAAAGAATAAATAAATATTTGTTTAGTGCGCTAGCTGAGCGAATTTTGTGACTAGCTTCCTCAATCGTGAATGCTAATATTTGCTATCAATATGACGAGTCTAATCGAAACCATATTTAGGAATAATAATTCATGATAATAGTTTCACTTTGTATAGCGCTATCTGCAACGTTTCAATTTTTATTGTGCTTTTAATCACCCGGTCGTAAGATTCAATTGCCTCTTTCCGCAAAGGGGTCCATCTTCATAAGGAATTCCAACAGGAAGCTCCCAGAAATAGAAATTCTACTTACCCTAGACAGAGACCTACCAACCCGGACCTAACCCTTACCACATATAAAATCCTGAACGACCCTTGCCCTCCACGAATTCATATTGCAAACACATACACTATATAGGGACAATAAGGACTTTTAGATTTGCACGTCGTTATAGTGGACTGCTACATGTCAGCCGACGTGAAAATCTAAAAGTCCCCAATAATGACAACTTTTCTCATCACTGATATTTCTGCAGGAACTGACTGCTGATCTCAAACTCCAACGGAGGGAGAAGAAGATGATTGAATGATATCGTAGTTTAATGTACGACGTCGTGATACACAAACAAAATTATTAATTGAATGCCAGTATGTAAGAATCTAATTTCTAATACATTGAAAAAAGATTAAAAGACTCGTTGGACAAAAGAGACTTAATCCTATGAGTGTCACATGTTTTTTAAGTTCCATTATACTCCAATTAAACGATGTATTTAATCATCATGCAGCATTTTTTTGGAAATATGTCTATTTAAAGATATGGTTATAATTATTATTGTTTTTAAATGATATCAAATTATTATCATTTCTGTCATTACGCTTAACCACGCATGATACACGATACAGGGCAACGATTCACGAAACCGTCTTACGTACAATTTCACTGACATGCAAACACGTATGTTGTTATCTAAATGCGTTTCAATGGGATGTCGGTGAAGTTGTACTTGAGACAGTTTCGTGAAACAGCGCCCGGATCGTTCTTTCATTGATGAAAAAACACGCACTACTGTAAAAGGAAGGATGTGTGATGTGTGTTTAATATTGTACGTGTAGACAGGGGGAGTCTACCCTTGTATATACTTTTAAATAAAAGCAGGGGAAAAAGACAGATCAGACAAAGTTGAGGAATCTCCGATTGAAAAAGTAGAAAGGTTTTTCAAATTGCAATCAACCTTAAATTAGCGATTACCAGACATACCTATAAAACACTATTCCCATTTGCTCTACCTTGAACAAAATATGAACTATATTTTTTTTGAAGGGAAGGATATACTCATTTCTACATGCAACCCGAATACATTCATTACATAGATGTTTTACACAACCCCTTTTTAAAGTAAAAATCGAATGCTTCGTCGAAAACCCAAGAAAATTAAAATTCATGAAATTATTAGTACAGCTATTGAGCAATTGGAAGAGATGCTCGAAGTTTACGTCACAGATTTTCCATTTGAATGTGTTAATGATCATAACTTCCTTATCTCGTATCGGACATTCAATGTACCATTTTTGCTGCAATTGTTAAAATCAACACAGCAACTTAGTATCAAGGTGAATTTCCCATTCAAACAATGAATTTTCCTCCTACATGTACATGAATCCCATTATTTCTTCATTGTCACTCTTTAGTGATTTTGGCCTCGAAAGTAACTGTATTTGTAGTCAGTGGTGAAGGAAAACAGAATATGAAACAGATCGAATATCTTTAATAGATCCTAGTTGAAATCCGGTTGATTCGAAACAATCTTATGGGCATTTATTATTATACGTCATTTTTTTTAGGATATAAACATAATTATGTGTGTATGTGCGTGTGTGTGTGTGTGTGTGAGTGTGTGTGTGTAAGAGAGGTGTAGGCTATCTTTTTCTCAAAGAGAAAACAGGAGCGAGGAGTTGGGGCGGGAGAGAGAGAGAGAGAGAGAGTGAGAGAAAGAGAAGAGAGAGAATATTTATAACTTCCTAATCTCTTACCGGAGATTCCATGAACCATTTTTGCTGCTAATGTTAAAATCTCCACCAGCAACCTAATGTCATGGTAAATCTCCCATTTAAACAAGGGATTTTCCCTTCTACATGAATCCCATTATTGTAAGGACTTTTCTTTTTTAATCCTTAATGGTCGCGGTTAGTAAAGTCGAGAGAAGGAATTAGTTAGTCGAGGAACGAGTGAGTAAGTCGAGGGAACGAGTTATAAAGAAACAAAATGTCATGTCACCTTAAGGGCTCCGTATTCTCATAATCAATTGCATCAGAAGCTTTATACACAAAATAGATTGTTATAATAGTAATAATTCATTCGTTGTTTTTTCTTTTTTACTTATATATTGTTTCAAATAACAGGATAACAAGAACAGTTGCCTGCAGTTTTTTAAAAAAAAAAACAATGAGAGGCTATTGCCAAACTCACCTTCTGCTAGTACAGCCAAGCCAACACACATCAGAGCAACGACAACAGCCTTCATGATGATGGTAGATGTGGATAATACTTTGATCTTTTTGCTATTGCTTAGCCTGCTTTTACAGGTTTAGGACACACTGTTACTGTCCTCTTAACCTGGTATTAACGCTCAGTATTAAGTTAATAACTGTAGCTTCGGAATTCCAACGAACTCAATATCCCAATGTGTAGAACCACGAGATATCGCAAATCTGTGATCCCTACCATTGTACGGTTGATAAACTCAGATTTGAAATAAGCTTGAAAGAATAATAATCCATTCGTTTCGTTTGATTGTATCAATTCAAATTTCAAAATATACCTGTATTTTTAAAATGTGTAATCCAACAATGCAATTCTGTTAATCACATCTAGTTTGTTGCCGAATTTTCCCTCTTTTTTAACAGCTACTTTTTTTGTAAATTCAATTTTCAATAATAATTATATATCTTAATATGGATCTTAAAGCAAATACATGTGTATTAACCATGTTTTGCCTAATTCTGAAAAGTTTTTTATATTTAAATATCTATAATGAATATACTAATGACATTGCGGTTTGTGCTCTAGGATTCATTGTTTCATTTTGTAGTCGGTTTAAGTTGGTCTCAAAAATTATGCTTCATTTACATTGTACGGTATATATTTCTAATATAGTTTATTAACACTTTATCCGATTATTTCTCTAGTTCTCCATTTCAGCCTATTTATCTGTCCTACTCTTTATCTGTCCCTTTTATTATGTAGTCTCCTCGCCAGCTTCTCTTTCTCATTTCTCTACGCCCTCTCTCTCTCTCTCTCCCCCTCTCTGTAATTGTCTTACCAGTCCTTCTGATCTTCTGGTACATTTGTCTTATTGCCTTCTGTTACGCGATCGTTCTCATTCAATTATCCTTTAGTCATCCGTTTCAATCTCTTCTCTTGTTTCTCTTCTTTTCTTTGATCATATCCTTGATTATTCATTGTGAATTGCCATTTATATGTATATGTTACGCTTTTGTATGTATCTTTTGTAAATTCAATTTCTTTCAGCCTCTGGCTGCTATTTGAATGTTTTTTAATCAATAAACCATATCAAATCAAATCAAAATCAAATACAACATGTATCAATCCCTCATTGACCTGGATGATGCGTATTCTGTACCAGATCAATGTATTTTACATTGGCAAAAGAAATGATGGTATGATACAGAGAGAGAGAGAGAGAGAATAATTGCAGTTTCTTTTCGACATTGGCTTTTTAGCCATCTTAATATAAAAGGTGCTCGAGTGGGCGCCGACTTAAAATACATGTATAAATGAGTCAAACATACGCAATCACTCTATTTATTACCAAATAATATCATAAAAATCCAACACCAACCCCAACATAAAGTGTTATCAACCTGTGATATAAAAACGAAATTTAGATCGTTCTTGTCCTGTATTGATTTTAGAGATATCAGAATTGATGAAAAGGGCACAAGCTGTCATTTTGATCTATCAAAGGACTGAAAAATAATAGTCTGATTTAGTGTGATTTCAATAATTTCTTCTTTTTTATTTTTGTTCTTCTTTTATCTTAAACATAATTTAAGATAATGGCGATTGTTGCATTTGAAACTGCTTAAAGCATTATTCTGCTTGACTTTCTTTCTCAGTAGTAGTTTTAATTTTTTTTTGTTAATCACAAAAGTTCCTGGTATGAATTTAAGATATCAATATCAAATTCATAATTATTGGAACCAACATGATATTCACTCTCAGCTGCTCGAATTCGTGTTAATGAGTTATTTAATGGTTGCAATTATTTTACCTAGAAAAGGTTGAAAAAAGAAAAATTTCGTGGTAATTTTATTACGTAATTAAAAAACATAGTAAAATGATTTTAAAGGCTCACTGAACTACTTGTAGCTACTTTCTCCCTCTATAAATAAAACAATGCCTAATCGGTGCCCATTGGTCCCCCATGATCCTCTTTTTCTTATATTAATTGAGAGTTGAGTTGATGAGATAGCCACCTGCCAGTGACCGTCCTGGGTGGTATAATCCCTCCTAGCCAAATTAGTACAGACGGCCTTTAAACTAGTATGTTTGACAACGTTCATTCATAATACCTTGATATCAGTTTTAATATGCAATAATTCAAGAATGGCTGAGCGACAGAAAACAAACTTGCTATTGTTGTATATGAAAAGAAACTTGCGAAAAGTCATTTTATTATGTGACATATAATGACGAAATCAAAAGAGGTGCAAAATATCTCTACGTTCTACATGTTACATTTAAATATTGCGTGCATGAGTTTTGAGCGAATACAAATTCTAGTTTCAATCTTGCGACAGTCTTTCGAATTGCCGCCACGCCTCTACTGTGCCTCATTCAGTCAGAAACAACCTCTGAAAAACAGTTAAATACGCCGAAAACGGCGTATACCGCACGTAGTACCGCACGATGAATATAAAGCCCTCAACTTCGAATGTGAGGCAATGTGAAGAAAAGACCCAGCAACGTCAACCTGCAGTTACTAAAATTTTTCAATCGAAAATTATGTAATGGGTCAATTATCTTCGAAGTCCTGAAAGGTTACGTCCTATAATATACCTTTTCAAAGGAGAATTTTTTTTAATGAAATATATCCACAAAATATATTTCTTTTTAAATAATGCCTCAATCACACCTTTGCGTATTTGGCTTGCGTATTGCTGCGTATGTATGGCAAGCCGTTTTAACATTTGTTCCCTTTTCTTGATATCAAGAAATGATTTTCTGTTGTACAGCAATGTTAATTCTTGATCTCAAGAATTCGATTTCTTGATATCAAGAGTTCAATTTTTGATACAGTATCAAGAAATAGGATTAAATGTTAAACAGCTTGCTATAAATACGCAGCAATACGCAAGCCAAATAGGCAAAGGTGTGACCGAGGGATAATGGCCTACACCAAGAACAGGTCGAAAACGCAAGATTTTCCTCATGCCTCTTGTACAAAAAGCCTCGCATTGAACGACGAGGACTCTGCAAAGATGCTTTCTTTTTGGCGTATTTACCTGTGCTCGTTTTCCGACGTCGAGTCTGAGGGTCATAACATAAGTCGTCATTAACTTGGCGTAGGATTGCGTCAGTAACCATGGTGACTAGTGTGTTCTTTGTCGTAACAAAATGTCTTTGCCAAAAGAACAGTAAAAATCACGATGGCCGAATAAAATCGGTGAACCTTTTTTTATCGTGACAAGATAATACGACCCGTATTACTATATTACACAAAACAAAAAGTAGCCTACTTCTCTTTCTATTATAACACGTGACTTTTGTAAAGGTGTGAGAACACTTCAAAACGATCTTTTCAAATGAGCTTAATGTCTCTATAAGATTAATCTAAAGATTGACAAATAAATCATTATAAAAAGCTCTAAAAAAAAACGAACATTCAAGAATTCAATGATTTTATGTGATCAGTTTTCATCCAGGATTATGTAAACACCATCCTCGTTATCATTACAAGCTCTTACTGAATCTGCAGATTGATACACATGAGATTCAATGTTTTCTACAGACCCTCCTCGTTCCTCCTGCGTAAGGGATTTAGGTATACGCAAAGAGTAGTATCCTTCACTGCCGGGGATTTTCGAGGATCCCATACCATCCTGTGATCGGGGTATACGCGAAGAGTAGTTTACATAAGAGCCAGCGGTTGTTCGGCCTTGTGGGTCACGATCTATGACAATGTATCCATCTTCGTCGGTCCTTCTGGCCGAAACTGGACCTTGGACCAGGCCTACATCTTGCATGTCTGGGTAGTTGTAGTCATGGTCCGAAGAGCTGTTCTTCAAAGGAACGGCCTGGAATGGGACGAGGTACTCATGGGATAGTTCAGGATCTGCCGTGGTTGCCGAAGAAACTTTCTTGTCAGGATCTTCGTAGAGAACTTCTCCTACCAAGGTCTCAAGAGGGCTCTTCATTGAAGGATTAGTCCCTGAAGAGCAATGCATTCTATGTGATATAGACATCGCATTTAAAGACCGAGATGTTGCGCCATGGGCACTACTATGCCGAAGGGCCCTGTCTCGGTGTTGTCCATTAGCTTTCTCCGTCACTATGACAGGTGATTCTCCAGCGTGCTTCATGCGGTGATATGTCAGTATACCTACAACAATGATGATCAGGAAAATGACGACCGGGATACAGATTTTAATGGCAATGTGAACCGATGGACCCACGGCTTCTACTGTAGAAAGGCCTAGATAAATAAATAAATTGGTAAATACATAAATTAATCAATTTATATAGCCGTTTGATTTAAACAGGGTAACACTCTCAGTATCAAAACTGTTTTCCTGAAAGGCCCTTTACAAATTATAGGTTAAAAATACAGAGAAAACAAAGTTTAATTCAATCATACCATAACATGGATTATTTGTGTTTGTTTCTTGTTTTGATACAGCATGATATAAACACGAAAAATATTTCATGTGAAAAAGTAACGGCAAAATAGTGATGATATTGTTATGATAATGCTGATAATTATATTAAAAAAATCCTATCAAAACTACCACTACTACTACTACCAATAATAATAACAATAATAATAACATAATATCAACATCAATATCAATGATAATATCTATGATAATAACTATTACAAATATGCCCCAGTTTGCTGCGACATGTTTGAACGAGCCTTATTATAAAATGTTAGAAGTTTTACGAGACCGAAATTGTCTATCTAGTGTGTGGGATGTCGGTTCTGGGGCTGTTGCCTTCCTTTGCCGATCACACAATTTTGATTGAATATGTTAATACTACTTCTGACTTATCTACGGTGATGTCACTGATGAAGATCATAAAACCAAATGAAATATCACACATTTACCATGAGCCATAACCATTTTTAAGTGGTGTATTAATATTCAAGCACGATCCAATGTACGATAGGCATGCATCATTATAGTGGTTACCGGCTACCTAATCGGCTGGGGATTGAGACCAAGGGTTCAGTGAAAGTGGTATCCACCAATGCAGTCGTTATTGAATCACTATCTGTTGATCGTGGTGAAGGCCTTGTCCACTCCGATGTCGTCACGGTGGTCGACGTGTGCTCCGAGGTGTTCGTACGGTTTTTCATCGTGGTGTTCATTGTCCGCTTCGTGCTGGTAGACGATTTGAAAGTGGCTGTTGCTGTTGTTGCTCTAGTAGTTGTAGCTTTGTCATGAGACAGGAATGAATCAAGATGACACATATATACGTATCAAGCGTATAGTGATGATATACATCAACAAGCCTAGATAAGATTTTTAAGGCACAACATCCTCTTTTTTAATCAAAAGCTCATGGTGCACTAGTGCAAAAGATAAAAAATATACACATCAGTACTATTTGAGTAGTATTTTTTTTTACTAATTAGTGTTGTTGTTCTTCTTCTTTATATTATTGTCATTATTAGTATTATTATTAATATTATAATTGTTACTATTAATGTTTTTATTACCACTATCGTTATCATTGTTTTTGTTGTTGTTGCGGTAATGAATTAAAGCGAAAAGTAGTAATGACAGAATAGGTATGAGCGTTTATGTATATAGGAATACATTACACGTATTTTTAGTACTTTTAGTATAAATATTATTCTTTGAGCTAGGATTCTGGTTTGCAGCTCTTTCCTGTTCAGTCGTGCGTTTCATGTACGTTCTTGGAAATAATTGTTGTCATTATCATACACATTGGCCTAATTGTGCAGTCAATTTCTACCACAAAGTAGGCCTATAAAATACATCTATCAGGTAAGTCTGTATTAGGTAGGGGTTTTCTACAGATTCAGATTTATACTCATCACTACATACTTGGTGGTGGAGTTGACACGACCCGGAAGTTATCCAAGGCTACACGACCGGAGGACGAACTCCATTCTGCGATGAAGGTTACCTACGAAGGAGAGGAATTGATTCATGAAACGTAAATTTGAGCAAATTATTCATAAAATCTACCAGGAGCGTAAGCTGGGGTAACACTCTCCTAAGCTCTTTGGAAGTGCATAGGGACGTTACATTATTATTATTATCATCGCTATTATCATAATTATTATTAGTAGTAGTAGTATTATTAGTGTCATCCTCAGCATTTTTATCATTATCATTAGTATTATCATTATTATTATCATTATTATTATTATCATTATTATTAGTAGTATTATTATTATTATCATCATCATTATCACCATTATTACCATAATTGTCATTAATTTAATTATCATTATCACTATCATTATTACTAATATTATTGTTATCATTATTATTGTTATTCCTGTTATTAGTAGTGTTATTATTATTATTATAATTAATGTCATCGTCATCATCATAAATTTACGCGTACCGTAGGTTCACGTCCATTGCAGTAGATTATGATGCCTTTGACGAACTCCCAGTTGTCATTAGACTGTTGGGTGACATCGTGCATTATCAAACCACAGACAGAAATCGTCAGGCTGCTCTCACCAGGATCAAAGAACTTGTAGTGGAAGGAGAGTAGTCCAGAGTTGTGTTGTAGATTGAGATTGGGTAGTTGGAATAATGCTTGGATCTGCATTTTTTCTCCTCGACCTGTCGTAAGTAGGAACCCATCTATATAAAGAAATCAAGGAGAGATAATCTGAGATATTTAGAGGTGATTGGTTTAACTAGACAAAAATCTTATTAAACCTATTTAGTTTTATTTTAGCTTAGTTCATCTTTCATACTTCACAATATTTCATAAAATATCATACATTATAATAAATGATACATTTCATAAAAGGTACACAAATCGAAGGAACACAATAATTTTATACGATATATCTTTCAAATTTGATGACAATACATCATAATAAGAAAATGAGGGGGATAACATCCCTACAGGATTAGATAGCAGCGCTCAAAATACACGGAGGCGATGGGCGATTCGCCCCCGTGAGCTCCATAATCGCCCCCGTCAGGTTGCTCACGGGGGCGATTGAAAAATTAAAAATCGCCCCCGTGGAATTATAAATTAAAGATTATCTTTTCTGATATAACTTTAACACAATATTGAGTATCAATTTTCAAACCTTAAACCAATGAATTGGAACTTAGATGGCGCTTTCTCTCCCATCTCTACGAGTATTACCGATGAAAACAACGGAAGCTCGCAGTGCAGCTAGTGCGGCCCTCAGCAGTGGCTATACTGCGCCGGTAGTACCGGTGTGCACGCTGACGCCCAATATCTGCTGGAGCTGGAGACGATCGCGCAAGGACTGAAACATGGAGAAGTTTTTCGTTGTGAAAAGTGTGAATCCTCTGAAATCTGACTATTCTAAAAGGCCAGCAAATAATGTAACTCGACCAGTAAATCAATATTGAGAAGGAGATCACCAAGGATGTTGCAGGGTGTAAAGTTGTGTAATGTTTTATTACACGACTTAACACAACCCGTGTTTAAGTAGTGAACCATTCAATGTTGTGTAAAGTCGTTACACAACGAATTTGCAGTGCACACACATGTAAATCTGAGATTGTTCATTAATATTATGTTATTAAATACAGTTTGCAGAATCATCTGTAAATAACTATGTTAAGCATTTACAGTCTATAAAAAAAAGTTCCATAAATTAATACATCTCTGTGTTTGGATCAAGCAAAACAAATGCGTTTCCGGAAGCGAGAAAAAAAATATGGAAAGAGGGGAAGGTCGAAATCTGTTTACGTGCAATACTTTTACAACTATATTATGTCAAAGTCATGTTAATCCAGATAAGGTTATTCGAGGAATAAACTTTTAGATTCATATTTAAATCCCAATAAATAATATGTAGTCAAAATTAAATATAGTAAGGTACAATCGACATGTCTACGGGTGCTTCCACTAAATGACATGACTTGAAAAAATAATAGAAAAGCACGCACGTGCAACGAGGACAAAATAAGAATAATGTAACGGACCAGCCCGTTACAGGTAGTTATCTTGCAGAAAACGTAGAGGGCAGTAAGCTTTTGGGGCGTAAGGGCTCAGAGCGCGATTACGGACGCACCATGCGTAAAGCAGCTCTCAGAGCGTCTCAGATCCTATAAATAGCGGTATTGAGCTGAGATATCGTCACTTCGACGCTGGCTCTCGTCTTGGTCGGATAGCGAACTCTCCGCTTTCCTCCAGCTGAGCTAAAGTAAGGAAAAGGACTGGAAGCGAGAAATAGAGTTCCTACAAAGGCAATCCCTGCCTTTACTACTTGTTGAGATTAATATAGGTAATTGGTGTCGGTGTTAACTATGATAACGTGTTGGAGAAGTTGACTTATGTTTGTATTAATAAAGTATACAGTTAAACAATCCATCGTTTCATAACGTGTAATTAGTTGAGTCTCCATAGACTGATGTAATTTCATAGAGAATACACGTCCAGCTATCCAAAACACCTTTCATCTCCACACTCATATACTTTGGGAAAACGGAGCCACGTCAGGGTCTCTAAACTACAAGCCAAATAGAAACCGCTCGCATTATTCAGGATGGCAAATTCTTCGTCAGATGACAGTGATACAGGCAAGGGACAAGCCAGCCCTCCAGCATCCAGGACCCGTTCTAGGATGGAGGGCCGTAACAATAAGATAACAGCCCAGTATATACATCATCCATCTTTCGAAACTAACTTCGAGGGTGGCGCTTATTTTCTCTTTCGATTTATAATTATAGAATTATAATCAGGAAATATAGAAATAAGCTTACCAGTACCATAAGGCTATCCAAAAAATTATATTTTTCAAACAAACTAAAAAATGCTGAAGGTAACATATCATCTACATGGAATGTCATTAAAGAACTGCTTAATAAGAAAAGTCGTACACCTACTCAACAAACCTTTAATATAAATGGTCACAAAGTAGATGAGCCAGATGAAATAGCAAATTTGTTTAATGAATATTTTGTTAACATAGGCCCTGACCAGGCTTCCAAAATCGATAGACATAACCATGACTTTAAGGAATTTCTCCCAGAATCAACTTACCCTTCGCTCTTTTTATATCCGACAGATTTTATTGAAATAATAAGTATTGTTCGCTCATTAAAATCCAGTCATTCTCATAGCTATGATGAAGTTAGCACCCATTTGCTTAAAAAAATTATAGGCAGTATCTTATCACCTCTAGTTCACATTTTCAATCTTTCGATGTCTTCTGGTGTGTTCCAGCCTCTTTTAAGACGGCTAAAGTCATACCAATCTATACAAAAAATGACCCCCCTTCTATGTCGAACTATCGACCAATATCCATATTACCAAGTTTCTCTAAAATCCTCGAAAGAATTGTTTACAACAGATTATATAAATTTTTAACTCAAAACGACTCGCTGAACCCAGATCAGTTTGGTTTCAGGAAGTTCCATTCAACTGATTTAGCACTACTCCAACTATTCGATAGAGTATCAAATGCCTTGGCTGATCATAAACATGTCATAGGCATATTCATGGATCTCAGCAAGGCATTTGATACTCTTGATCACACTATATTATTGTATAAATTAAAGCATTACGGTGTACGAGGTAAAGCACTTGATTGGTTCGAAAATTACTTGTCATCAAGAAAAAAATATACTTTATTCAATTCAGTTTCTTCTAACGTATCATCTATTAAATGTGGAGTTCCGCAAGGCTCCATACTTGGGCCACTATTATTTTTGATATATGTCAACGATATTTCTAATGTTTCACCAATTCTACAGTATATATTATTTGCCGATGATACAAATGTATTTTTATTCACATTCCGATTTAAATTCGATGATCGCAACCATGAACACTGAATTACCTAAGTTATCATAATGGTTCAAAAGCAACATATTATCATTGAACCTAAAGAAGACCAATTTTATTCACTTTAGAAACTCAAGAAATCACAATATTTATAACTTTGAGCTGCTTGTCGATAATGTTCCAATAGAAAAAAAGTCATCAACGAAATTATTAGGTGTATATATAAATGAAAAATGTAACTGGAATGATCATGTGAATTATATCTCTACCCCTATTTCTCGCAATATTGGTATACTATTTAAGCTAAAATACTTTTTGCCAACACATGTGCTTAGTATGCTATATAATACACTGGTTTTACCATATATTTCTTACTGCAATATCATATGGGCTACTCATAAGTGCAATACTAATCGTATATTACTGTTACAGAAAAAAGCAATTCGAGTTTGTACCGATGCAGGTTATCGCGACCACACTGACCCTTTATTTGCCACATTAAAAACTCTAAAAATAAGTGATATACACTACATGCAAAAATCTGTGTTCATGTTTCGACTTAAATCCGGCAATCTTCCCCCATCACTAGTCATTTTATTCCAACATAATTTTAATTTTGATTCCTACCCAACCAGGCATTCCAATGACTATCACCTATTTAACGCCAAAACAGCCTTAGCTCAAAACTCAATTAGACATTCTGGCCCTGATACCTGGAATGCACTACCCCCTGAAATAAAAACGATGAATACAATGCTATCCTTTAAAAGAGCGGTGAAAAAGTTTCTTATTGCTCATTATCTTTAAATCCATCAACAAAATAAATTCTCCTCGTTTACCCATCGTTACAAAACTCGATAATTTTCTGTACTGTTTACTTTTTTGCTTCCATTTATTGAAACGTTGATTATAACCTTCCATGACCTGGTATGAATACACGTATGAATAAAGAGTGGCCTACTTGGGATACTGAATAAACACTGTCTTCTATACAAACATTTCAAGGCTCTGACTCGCAGGCCCAGGTTTAAAACCAGCTGGCTGATCTTACTTTCACATTCTTACTGTCCGAACCTTGAGAGTCTTCTCATTCTATTGTATCCCAAGTTGGCCACTCAGTATTCAAATTTGCATCTCTTTTCTTATTTAAAATCTTTATATATCAATTTGAAATCGAACTACCACATAAGTCTGTGAATATTGATGTGCATCCCCTCTCTCTTTTCTCTTCTTTTTTCTGTCTTTTCCCCCTTTTTACCAATATTTTGTTCCTCCATATTTGTATTATTATGTATCCTTTGAGGGTAGTCATACTATCAAGCTTTGCTTATTTTGTCAACCCTCCTGTTTGATGTTCTCGATTAGTTACACCCAGCCTTACCTTATTCTACATATATTCTTTTGTCATGTGTAAATTTGCAATATTTGTTTGTTATATATTTGTAAAAATGCAAAAGAAAAAGAAAATCAAACAGAAATAAATAAATCAAATCAAATCAAATCAAATCAATAATTAAATAGAAAACAGGATGAGCTCAGAGTTTTTATGTTAACCATTACCATTAAAACCATTTTTTTTCTTCTTCCGCGAAATCAGGGGAGGGGGGGGGGGTCTGGTCTAGGTCTCTACTTTTCTGAAGAGGAGTGTTAATTACACTTGTGTAATAAGATTGACAAGGTCTTCATGTCTTTTGTCCTTTCTGCTATTTATTCTGAATAGTGTAGTTGTGTTTTGTGGCCAAGTTTCTATTTCGACATCACCCCCGCGTGAGAACAGTGAAGATATATATTTTCGAGCTCAAGTACTTCCTTATTTCAGCTTTTAATCAACTACAAAGGCGATATGGGCGCGACAAAAAAAATTAACAAAATAGGCTAAAGTTCAGTCGATTGCAACGGTTTTTCACTCTGGCATTCACGAGTGTTCATAAAATTATATAATACTTGTATATGTTTAAGAGAACTAGTCCTAACAAACAAAGTAAACTCCAATTTGACTATACTACATTGCGACGATCATATCCGCTATACAGATTGAGTAATACGTATGTATACGGGCTTGGACCAGAAATTTCGTACAAAGGGAAAAGATCTGACCATTAGCTGCATGTTATAACTTGTAAAGTTGTAAGAGAAATAATGCCGACTATTAATGATAATGATGAAATAGCAAATAATTTAGGAGTTTCATGGGTACCACCAATTCAATGGAAAAAGAGCCCCCGTCTGTACTAAAAAAGCCCCCGTGAGAAGGCTCACGGGGGCGCTTTTTATTTTGGAAGAGCCCCCGTGGACAAAAAATTAATTTGAGCCCTGTTAGATAGGTACATTTGACAAATTGGAGATGAGATATGAGGAAATAATGTGAAAAGCATGGCTTCGGTGAATAGATTCCCTTGGGTAAAAATGGAACGCAATTTTTGAACTGGGTTCATTTCATTTTTCATTCCATTTCATTTATTTCCACGATAAAAGAAAATAAATATCAAAGACTTTCACATTACAAATCATTATGAGCATTGAAAACTAACAATTATTAATTATCCAAAAACGGCTCAGTTAATATTTTTCACTTATAAAAGTGGTAACTAAATAAATGCTTGCTTTAATGGGAAGAAAACCACAGAAAGCAAAGCTTGTAGTTCAGGTTCCCTAACGTAAATGTCACAGTATTATTGAATAATATTTTTTTTTATTAAAGACATATAAGATATAAGTCCGACGGAACACACATCTGTAAGAACACACTCAGTAAGTATTCCTCTCTCAAAATACAAAGAAAGTTATTATAAATTTGAGTATGATCATAGAGTATAGAATATAGAAACATGTTAGAAATTGGCGGAATCAACCTGGCAATAGGGCTTGTGTTATTGGGGGGGGGGGGACAAAAAAGAGATCACAAACCATCTCTGTTTCCCTGAGGTGCCTTTCCATTGCGACCATGGCCACTGACCGCTCCCCAGGCAGGTGACGAGCTGCTGTGCTTAATACCACATTCGGTCAATCCAGCACCTGACGTAAATGTACGTGCCCCAAAATCACAGGTTAAGTCTACAAAGCAAAAGGAAAAAGATTCAAATTTGCCTTTCTTCTCTCAATTCACTTACGTCTGCATAAGGGTATCCTAAAGGACTTTAAACATTTTTGATACATAATGAATTAATTTAACCTGTACATAAATAACGAATTGAGCTGTCTCTGTCATTTTTTAGTCTTTTCATTGATTAGTAAGAGACTTTCGTGGTAAATGTCCTTTTATCGGCGAATCATTAATAAAAACAAAATTATTCAATTCAATTTAATTCAATAAAAGGTTTATATAAACATGCAAATACAAATAACATACACAAAAATTGGGAGATAAAATGCATCGCGTCTGATTTTAAATCAACGCAATTGTAATGACAAAAGGTTATAAAAAAAAGAAAGAATACGAACAAGGAGAGAAAAAAGGGAAAAAGACAAAGGAAAGCAGAAATGAAAACACTCATCGGCATATGAACGATGTGACGTTATTATCACTATTGTCAGTACACACTGAATTCGATACATAGACAATACCATTATGACAGTTTTTGATGTTGATTTGTAATTATCTCACACAACTCTGCCTGCATCAACGTAAGACGAGGTATATATTGACTTGTATTCTATCATGAAATGCAAAGCACGGATCTGTATTGACAATGTCTGGATAAAAATACTCGAACAATACTCGAACAAGAAAGAACTATAGTCGCGAATAAATCCACTTGATTTTTTTACTTACTCACGACTGGAAAAGGAAGGATGTGTCATGTGAGTTTTATATTGTCGGTGTGGACTTAAAGGGGGAGTCTACCCTGATATTCATTTCTCATTAATAAAAGGAGGAAAAAGAAAAACAAGATCAGAGAAAGTTTGAGGAAAATCCGAATGAAAAATAAGAATTTTTTGAAATTGCAATCAAACGTAAATTGGCGATTACAAGACATACCTATCGGACACCATTTCCATCTGCTCTACAATGAAAGCCAAATATGAATTACTGTTTTCTGTAGTGAAACATATAGTCATTACTACATCCAACCCGAATATATAATTATTATCAAGATATCTTTCACAACCCCTTTTTTTTAAATCAAATCCTTCATCGAAAAACCCAAGAAAATCCAAATTGATATAAATATTACTATAAGTAGACCTACTGAACAATTGGAAGAGATGCTCGGAGTTTTACGTCACAGATTTTCCATTTGTGTTAATGATTATAACTGAATATTCATAACTTTCTTATCTCTTATCAAAAATTCAATGAACCACTTTTGCTGCTA
This sequence comes from Strongylocentrotus droebachiensis, assembly GCA_035222895.1. Classification (NCBI taxonomy): domain Eukaryota; kingdom Metazoa; phylum Echinodermata; class Echinoidea; order Camarodonta; family Strongylocentrotidae; genus Strongylocentrotus; species Strongylocentrotus droebachiensis. The sequence continues at coordinate 186,441 of JAVYIG010002578.1, forward strand.
TCGTTAAACTAACCACAGCAACTTAGTACAAATTAGTTTTAGTATCACGGTGAATCTCCCATTTAAACAAGGAATTTTCCCCCCTACACGAATCCCATTATTTCTACATCGTCACTCTGTTGTAATGACTGGTCACTTTTGGCCTCGAAAGTAACTGTATTTGTAGTTAGTGGTGAAAGAAAACAGAATATGAAACAGATCGAATCCATTTAATCAATTCTAGCTTAATTCCGGTTGATTCGAAACCATCTTATGGGCAATTATTATTATATGTCATGTTTTAGGATATAAACATATTCATGTGTGTGTGCGTGTGTGTGCGTGTGTGTGTGTGTGTGTGTGTAAGAAAGGTGTATGATACCTGTTTTTCTCACAGAGAAAGAAGGAGCGAGGGGTTGGGCGGGAGAGAGAGAGAGAGAAAGAGAAGAGATATGTATATATACACTGTTGGTTATTAAGGTGAAATAATTATTTTTACCCCAGTTTATGGAATGATTTCGACAATGATTTATTCCTATAGATCTAGATAATAGTATACATTCTCAGACTGTATTGAATAATAATGTGTGAGTGTTTGTTTTGCGTAACTGCTAAAGTATGCATGTGTGTGCTACCATGCTAATCACCATGATATCCGTCATTATAGTCTGTGGCGTAACAAAAAAATGGACAAAGAGCGTGTGGAGTTTCCTTGGGAAAGCGATAGGGCGGAATGGACTATTACATTTCTTGTGAGGAGGGGGTCAGGTGGCTCCATTTTATGCTTGATACCCACTGACATCTAACAATACCGGCTACTAACCAGTATACCTGACATAGCCTTACAACAGGTTCTACTTGACTTACTTATAGCACAAGCAATCTCTTCCTTTACCCGCTATATTTGGCCTATTGTCTCCATTGGTTTGTCATTGTACGAATACAATATTATTAAAAGCAGTCTCTACCCTCGATTTAGATTGAAATATAGTACTTTAGAATGTTGTTATTCTCAAAACCAAAGTACAGGCAGGAAAGATGCGAGTGTTGATGGCTCGCAACTAATATTGTGACAAATGCTGCACAGAGGCAACGATTTCCCCTCCTATTTGTTATGTTCTCCCCTCCCCCGAAGGCCTAGGCTATATGACCATCCATAAAACATGAATTGACATTTCTGAGTTAACTCAGTTCAATTTAATTCATTAAAGGTTAAAGTAAACATGCATAAGCATAAATATTGGGAGATAGAATCCATCGCGGCTAATAATATGTCAACTCTGTCGAAATGACAAAAGGCAAAATTACAACAACGAAAAGGAACATGAAGAAGGAAAGAAAAGAAAAACACTTACCAGCATATGAACAACGTAACTGTGCAGTTATCACTAGTGTCAGTACACACTGGATACGATACATAGACCATAACATCATGGCAGTTTTGCTGTTGATTTGAAATTATCTCACAAAACTTTGTCGGAATACAAAATACTCGAACAAGGAAGAACTATAGTCACGAACAAAGCCACTTGGTTCTACTTGAACGAAAAGAGTAAAATAAAAATCGTTTTTTAGTGCGGTAGCTGATCGAATTATGTGACTAGCTTCCTCAATCGTGAATGCTAATATTTGCTGTCAATATGACGAGTCTAATCGAAACCATATTTAGAAATAATACATGATGATAATAGTTTCATTTTTTATAGCGCTATTTGCAACGTTTCAATTTTGATTGTGTTTTCAATCACCCTGTCGTAGGAATTAATTGCTTTTTTCTGCACAGTGGTCCATCTTCATAAGGAATGCAAACCGGAAGCTCCCAGAAAAAGGCATCCTACATACCCTACGCAGATACAACCTACAACTAATCCTTCCATCCAACCCAGACATAACCCTTACCACATAATAACATCCAATAACGACCCTTGCTTTCCACAAATTCATACTGCAAATACATACACTACTCTCATTTGTACTCCTCTTATACAAGACAATAACGACAGCCATTCTCATCACCGATATCTATGCAGGAACTGACTGCTGATCTCTAACTCCAACGGAGGTAGAAGAAGAACAAGAACAAGACTGTGTTGGATCGAAGTCTTATTGGCCCGAATTCACAAAGGAGGTTTATGTGCGTCATACGACGCGTTTCGACGCGTTGTTACAAACCTTGGTTTGTAAAAAACAAAAGGAGGTTTGTCGAAACAAAAGGAGGTTTGTCGACAAACCTCCTTTGTGAATTCAGGCCATTATGTACGACATCGTGATACACAAAACGTTTTTGTAATTAAATGCCAGTATGTTAGAATCTAATTTCTAATACATTGAGAAAGGTTTATTAAAAAGACTTATAGGACAAATAAGATTATTTTCTATAAACTGTCACGTGTTTTAAAATTCAACTGTATCAATCACTCATCCCCTCCATACTGCTTTATGGGGCAGAATCCTGGACAGTAAGAAAAGAAGATAGCAACAGGCTTCAAGTGTTTGAAATGGCATGCCTCCTTCGCATAATGGGGGTGACAAGACTAGACAAGATCCGAAACACACACATCAAAGAATCCCTCAACCTCGAACAAGATGTCATGGACAAAATCTCTACTAAAAGACTCAAATATTTTGGCCACGTCCTAAGAATGAAAACCACAAGATATCCACACATTGCTGTTGAAGGAAATGTCACAGGAAATCGACCCAGGGGCCGTCCACACAAAAGATGGCTTGACTGCATCTCAGAGGACGGCAAAGCAAGATCCATACCAAGGCTGACAGGTGCATCAAGACTGGCTGCGGACAGAAAGACTTGGCATACCATCACCATACAGAAGCCATCACGAGGCCCCTTGCCTTCGTGGACGGCATAAGTAAGCCAAGCGATTACCTTCATCACCATGAAGCGGCACTTAACTGGAAGAAGTAAGTGGTACGCCAGTTATACCATGCATTCAAATCTCCATGCAGCATAAATTGCAAAAAATTGTCAATATAAAGATATAGTTATAATTGGGGATTCTACCCTGATATTATATTATACATTATCAGTATTATAATTATTAGTATTACTATCATTATCGTTATTATATTTTATTATTATCATTATTATTGAAATCTTTTTAATAAAAGCAGGAAAAAGATAAAAATATCAGAGAAAGCTTGATAAAAATCCGATTGAAAAATCCGATTTCTTTCTTCATATTGGGACCAAACGTAAATTGGCGATTACCAAACATACCTATCGAATACCACTCCCATTTGGTCTACCTTAAACGCGAATGTGAATCACCGTTTTACGTAGTAAAAGAATGTATTCATTACTACATGCAACCCCGATATAATTAATATCAAGATGATTTCAAATTCTACATTTAAAAACTCATTTAAATATAAATTTATGAAAATATAAGTAGAACTACAGAGCAATGGGAATAGAAGCTCGGAGTTATAACGTCAAAGATTTTCCATTTGGGTTAATGATTACAACTTTGAATGTTCATACATTTTAAGTTGTCTAAAAAGGTGCTGGGGTGCCTGGTATACACTTAGGTAACCTATCAAAAAGTATAATTACACAACAATTATGTGCGCTTTCTTTGTACTTTTGTCGGAAAAAACATAGTAATCCAACACAATATCGTCTCTTTTCGCGTTGGGGAAGAGCAAAATAAAAAAGGGAGTTTCAATCAGTACTCTATATTGACCACTTATCTTTATGTTATTTATTATGTATTATTAGAAAAAACAGCTTGTACTTTATTTGAAATGTATATGTAACGTGAGAAATATGAGAATAAATGAAATAAAATGGAATTAAATTGCACTTCGGCCGCTCTTGCAAGCCCTCAATCGTTCCATTGTGGTCAGGTTCCATAATAATTATGATCAACTTAGTATTAGTGTCAGGGTGAATCTCCAATTTAACAAGGCATTTTCCCTCCTACATGAATGTTCATTGTCACTCTGTTGTAATGACCTCTTTTTGCAAGTCTGAATGTGTAGTTAGTGGTGAAACGGATCGAATCTATTTTATTAATCCTAGCTATAGAAAATTATTATCATACGTCAAGGTACTTAAAATATATTACTTAGAACAGTGGAATATCCAGACTTTGGCCTCAGGAGGGGTAAATATTCTCTGCTTATATAGTTCGGTAAGGAAAACATTTTTGAAGTTATAAACATTATGTGGGTTGGTGTGTGTGTGTGTATGTGTGTGTGGGTTTGTGCGCGCGCGCGGTCGTGGGCGTGTAATAGAGGTGTAAGTTACAGTACCTTTTTTTCTCACAGAGAAAGAAGGAGCGACGGGGTTGGGGCGGGAGAGAGAAGAGAGAGAGAGAAACAATAAGAGAGAGAGAGAGAGAGAGAGAGAGAGAGAGAAAAGAGAGAGAGAGTGAAGATATATATATAGAGAGAGAGATAAAAGAGAGAGAGAGAGTGAAGATATATATATATAGAGAGAGAGAAAGAGAGAGTAACTGAGACCTGGGAAAAGGTGGGGTGACAGAAAAAGAGAATGCGAGGGTATGTGGACATGATGTCAGTCATGATAGTTTGTGGCGTATCAAAAAATGTCAAAATCAGTGTGTAGAGGCCCTCCGACAAGGCCAATACACAATTATAATTCTTTGGGGAGGGGGTCAACTGCCTCCAACCTATAGTATGCTGGATACACCCACTGACATCTAACAAAACCGGCTACCAACCAGAATGTCTGACATAGCATCCTCAAAATAGGTTTTACTTGATTTACCTTTACCTACCTTTTACGGCTGATTGTCTCCGTTGGTTTGTCATTATACGAATGAAATATTTTGAAAAGCAGTCTCGAACCTCGATTCATTTTATATCTCAAATGAAGATTGAAATACAGTACTTGAGAACGTTGTTATTCACAAAGCCAAAGTACAGAGAGGAAAGTTGCGAGTGTTAACGACTCATTAACTAATTTTGTAACAAGTGCTGCATAGACGAAACGATTTCCCCCTCCTATTTGTTATGTCCCCCTCCCCCTCACCCGAAGGCCTATATGAACATCCAAAAAACATGAATTGAAATTCCTGAGTCAATTCAATTCAATTTAATTCAATAAAAAGGTTTAAGTAAACATGCATAAACAAAAGTATTAGGAGATAAAATCCATCGCGTCTGACAATATCTAAACTCTGTCGAAATGACAAAAGGCAAAATTACAACAACGAAAAAGAACAAGAAGAAAGAAAGAAAAGAAAAACACTCACCAGCATATGTACAACGTAACTGTGCAGTTAACACTAGTGTCAGTACACACTGAACACGATACATAGACCATAACATCATGGCAGTTTTGCTGTTGATTTGAAATTATCTCACAAAAGTCTGTCTGAATACAAAATACTCGAACAAGGAAGAACTTGTTTCTACTTGAACGAAAAGAGTAAAATAAATATCTTTTTAGTGCGCTAGCTGAGCGAATTTCGTGACTAGCTTCCTCAATCGTGAATGCTAATATTTGCTATCAATATGATGAGTCTAATCGAAACCATATTTATGAATAATACACAATGATAATAGTTTCCTTTTGTGTCGCGCTATCTGCAACGTTTCAATTTTTATTGAGTTTTTGCACAGGGGTCCATCTTCATACAGAATGCCAACAGGAAGCTCCCAAAAATAGACATTCTACTTACCCTAGACAGAGACCTACAAACCCAGACCTAACCCTTACCACATATAAAATCCTTAACGACCCTTGTCCTCTCGAATTCATACTGCAAAAACATACACTACTCTCATCGGTATCCCAGGAGCACGCCCTCATATACAAGACAATAGGGAGTTTTAGATATGCACGTCGACTGCTACGTGTGACGTCCTTTTAAAGCACAGCGCCTTAAAAGGACGTGACACGTAGCAGTCCACTATGCCGGCATGCAAATCTAAAAGTCCCTAATAACGACAACCTTTCTTATCACTGATATTTCTGCAGGAACTGACTGCTGATCTCAAACTCCAACGGAGGGAGAAGAAGAAGACTAAATCGTATCGTAGTCGTAGTCTTATATGTACGACATCGTGATACACAAGTTTGTTAATTGAACACCAATATATAAGAAACCAATTTTTAACATATTGAGAAAGATATACCATATAAACTATCACATGTTTTTAAATTCTATTATACGCCAATCATACGATTCATTTAATCTCCATGCAGCATATTTGTGAAAATATGTCACTATCATTATCGTTATAACTATTTGAAATAAATTGATTCATACAATTATTATCAGTTCTGTCATTACGCTTAACCATTCATGCTACACGACCGATGTAAGGCAACTTTTCACGAAACCGTCATACGTACAACTTCACTGACGTGCCATACACGTATATTGTAAATCAAATGCGTTTTAATGGGATGTCGGTGAAGTTGTACATGTGATGATTTCGTGAAACAATGCCTGAATTGTTTTTCCATTGATGAAAATACACACACGACTGAAAAAGGAAGGATGTGTCATGTGTCTTTTGTATTGTAGGTGTAGACTTAAAGGGGGAGTCTACCCTTTTGTTCGATTATTTTATTTTATTTAATATTATTCTTATTCTTATTATTATTTTTATTATTATTATTATTCAATTCTTTTTAATAAAAGCAGGAAAAGAAAAAAAATCAGAAAACGTTTGTTGAAAATCCGATTGAAAAATATGCCTTTTCTCCCCTTCAACCAAACGTAAATTGGCGATTACCAGACATACCTATCGACCACCATTCCCATCTGCTCGACCTTAAACACAAATATGAATTAGCGTTTTATGCAGTAATAGAATATATTCATTACTAAATGCAACCATAATATAATTATTACCTAGATGTTTTTCACAACTCCTTTTTCAAGTATAAATCGAATTCTTCATCGAAATCCCAAAGAAAATCAAACTTTATGAAAATATTTATATTATTAGAGCTACTGAGCGATTGGAAGAGGTGCTCGTAGTTTACGTCACAGATTTTTTCATTTGTGTTAATGATTATAACTGTGAATATTCATAACTTTCTTATCTCTTATCGGAAATTCCATGAACCATTTGTGCTGATATTGTTAAAATCACCACTTAATATTAGTTTCAGGGTCAATCTCCCATTTAAACAAGGGATTTTTCCTCCTACATGAATCACATTATTTCTTCCTTGTCACTATGTCGTAATGACCGGTCATTCTTTGCCTCGAAAGTAACTGTATTTGTAGTAAATGGTGAAAAAAAATAGAGTTCGAAACGTATCGAATATATTTAATTAATTCTAGCTTAAATCCGGTTGATTCAAAACCATTTTATGAGGAACTGTTATTATACATATATTATATAATATTATTATTTAGGATATACACATAATAATGTGTATGCAGGTGCGTGCGTGTGTGCGTGTGTATGTTCGTGCGTGCGTGCGTGTGTGTGCGTGTATATGTGTGTGTGTGTGTGTGTGTGTGCGTCAAAAAACTGTCCCCGTCCCCAGCCCCCAAAGCCCCAAAGCCCCCCTCCCCCGCCCACAACAACAATTATTTTAGCACCTTACCTACTAACGTCCATATCATACAGCCAAGCCAGGTCTCCTTTCGCTCGAGGTCACGTTAAGCCCCGCCCAGTTATACCGTTCTAGTTCGACTAGTTGTACTAGTTACGTCCACATAAAACACATTCCGTGATTAGGCGTGATTAGTTATACGTCGTATAACGAAACGCATGCCCCCTGTCCACACACACAACATTTTCCGTGATTAGGGGTGATTAGCTATACCGTTTCGCGATAGTTATACAGATTCGCGATAGTTATACGATGAAATTGTGTGTGTGGACACTCACTAACGATACGTCATATAACGAAACGTCGTATAACGAAACACAGGTTTGGGCATCGTTTCGAACTAGAACTCAATAAAGAATCATGCCTAATCACGCCTAATCACGGAAGGTGTTGTGTGTGGACGTAACTAGTGTAACTAGTGTAACTAACTAGGTGGGGCTTAACGTGACCTCGCGCGAAAGGAGACCTGACCTCTCATTTCCGCTTCCATTTCCCTTTCCTTCTTTCATTGCTGAAAAACAACTCTCGTCGAATTGGAAAAAATCTTCATGCTTAATTTATGATGTCGACATTGCTAGAACTGAGGAAATGACGCCGAAGTCCGAATCTAATAGTTAAAATTGATTTCTTTATGTATACAGAACCGTTCGTCAGTCTAGACTATAGCACCAGCGTAACACTTTTGGAGTAGGCCTATATCTAAGTTGTCCAGCTCTGAATTTGGAAGTTTGTTTACAACTAGACTATATCCTAGTGAACAAAAAGTGGAGAAATAGTGTGAAAGACTGTCAAGCTTACAACTCTTTTGGCCCCTTGAACCCGGACCATCGAATTGTCTCCACCAAAATGCAACTAAGCTTGAGAAGCAATAAGAAGGTAAAAGCCAAATTAAATAAAATCTTCCTCATGACTGGCAGCTCTTTAAATCAGATTGTAGTATTAAGGAAGCATATACAGTGCCAGTGGAGGTTAACAACAGATTTGAGGCATTGTATCAAGATATCGAGAATCCTACAGCGAATGAGATCTACTCTGCTCTAATAGAAGCTCACGAAGGAGCAGCCACGAAACACGTACCAAAGAGAAAGGGCAAGAAGAAACGGGTGCCATGGGAAAACGAAAAGATCAGGGAGAAACGGAAATGCCTTAAAGTAGCATATAATAAAAAGAATGGCGCACCAACTGCCGAACATGCAGAAACACTTGACAAAGCCAAGAAAGATCTCCAGGATGCATACGATGAAGAGCAGTCAAACTACATAGCTCAAAAATGCACGGATATCGAGATTGGTGCAGTCCAACAGCAGACTAGGAAAGTATGGGATATTGTAAAAGAGATCACTGGAATGACCTCGGCCCCAATGGATCAGCTTAGAGAGACTAAACCAGTGGAAAAATCATTTTTCTAATCTTCTTGGTCAACCTCCACCGGATAGCAACAACCCAGTAAGGAAGATGGTCCAAAAGACACTTCCAATTATTATTTTTTTTACCATTGCAGAACTCAAAGTGGCAGTTACCTCCCTCTCCAATAATAAATGCCCAGGTGTGGATGGAATCCCAGCAGAGGTATGGAAGTATGGTGCCCTTGACCAGCAGCTTTTGGAAGTGTGTAACAGAACACTTATCCATGGCGAGAAATCAGGCTTGTGGTCTAGGAGCATAATAATCCCTGTACCCCAAAAAAGGAGATCTCAGTACCCTCAAAACTATCGTGGGATAGCATTGACCCCAGTAGCTGCAAAAGTATTCAAAAAAATGCTTTTTAATAGAATCCGTCCTCATCTGGAACCCCTTCTCCGCAAGAACCAGAATGGATTCCGTCCAGGAAGATCTACAGTAGCGGACACTTTTTTTTTTTTTTGGGAGGTCAAAAAAAAATCGCAACGACTCAGCCGGCCGAAAAGTCGCTCAGTGGGGGGGGGGGGGGGGGGGGGGGGGGGGGGGGGGGGGGGGGGGGTAAGCGGACACTTTTTTTTTTTTTTGGTCTCAAAATTTCAAAATTTGACATTTTTTTTCGTTGGGGGGGGGGGTATTATTTAGGTTAGCCGTGGGTATAATTTTTTTTTTTTTTTTTTTTTTTTTTTATGATTAAAAAAAAAAAAAAAAAAAAAAAAGCCAAAGGGGGGGGGGGGGTGGGGGGGAGGGGGTTTACATACATTAAAATACCAAAGGGGGGTGTTTGAACCCCCAAACCCCCCCCCCCTTGCGTACGCCCCTGAGTAGGGGTGATGTACAAAGATACCACAGCTCAAGTGCGTTCACCAGATGGAGAGACTGACTCCTTCACCATCTTAGCAGGAGTGCTTCAAGGAGATACCTTAGCACCATACCTATTCATCATAGCACTGGATTATGCTCTAAGAATGGCTACTGAAGGGTTCGAGGATCTAGGCTTCAACCTACAGGAAAGGAAAAGTAGCAGATATCCTGCTGTAATGATCACAGATAACGACTTTGCTGATGCTATTGCACTAATTTCAGACAATCTGGAAAAGGCACAGGAGCTCCTAGAACAAGTAGAGTCTGCAGCAAGCCAAGTCGGTCTACAAATAAACAGTACGAAGACAGAATTCATGTTGTACAACCTTCGTGAAGGCGAGATCTGTACTTCTGACAGGACAAAGTTAAAGCAGGTCCAAAACTTTCAGTACCTTGGCTCGTGGGTTGATCAGTCAAAACAAGATCTGAATATCCGAAAGGCAAAAGCCTGGACTGCTTTGAACAAGCTGACAGCCATCTGGAAATCAAACCTTGGTAGAAAACTGAAAGTCCGATTCTTTAGGGCTACATTGTAAACTGTACTGCTCTATGGATCAGAAGCCAGGACTTTGACAAGTAGCCTGGAAAAACAACTGGATGATTGCTATACAAGACTCTTGAGAGCAGCACAAAATGTCAACTGGAGGGACCATATGACCAATATAGAATTGTATAGGGACATTACACCGATCTCAGCCAGACTGAGAGAACGCCGCCTCCGTTTGTAGCTGAAGAAGAAGCTTCTATAAAACGATTATGGGTAGATAATTGTTTTTTCAGCCATAAAGCGTCAAATGCCAGAGGTTTGGGGAAGGGGTGCAATTTAATGTAAATAAAATTGAGCGATCAAAAGAAGGGAATTTTGTTGCGTTAGATCTACAGATATATAGCTATGACACAACATTAATATCCTTGTATGGTCCTAATCACGATAATGTTAGTTTTTATGCAGATATAGAAAGACTTGCTTTGGATTTTGATAATCCATTAACAATTTTATGCGGAGATTGGAACAATGTCACAGAAGCTCGAAGGAGAACTATCCATTGATGAAGTTCATCAGGCACTTATAAATATGAAAAATAGTAAATCACCTGGTCTAGATGGATACACCGTTTAATTTTTCAAACATTTTTGGAAAGAATTACACATATTTTTAGTGAGATATTTGAATTCTGCTTATTCATCCGGAATGTTCTATACACAGAAGTGAGGAGTCATCTCTTTAATTCCCAAAGGAAAAAAAGATAGATATTATTTGAAAAATTGGAGACCCATATCTTTATTGAACGCGGTGCATAAATTAAGTTCCGCTTGTATCGCAAACAAATTAAAGAACGTACTTCCTTTTCTTATACATGAAAATCAGAAAGGCTTTATGTCAGGGCGCTTCATTGGAGAGAATATCCATTTGTTATATGATTTATTATTGTATACTGATATCAATGACATTCCTGGTTTATTGCTGCTTATAGATTTTAAAAAAGCATTTGATTCTATTTATCATGATTTTATTAGAAAAGTATCGCACTTTTTTAAGTTTGGTCCCTCTATTGTAAAATGGGTTAATGTATTCTATGAAAATGCTCAATCCTGTGTATTAATCAATGGCCACCTGTCTCCAAGATTTTCAATAGAGCGAGGTTGTCGTCAAGGAGATCCCATGTCAGCTCTTATCTTTCTATTATGCGCCGAAATACTAGGTCTTTTGTTTAGAAATTCCAATTCCATTGTTGGATTAAGCTTACCTGGTAGACAACTTAAAATAATTCAATATGCAGATGATACTCTTCTAACATTGAACGGGTCAGTGATGGAATTAAACAGTGCATTAAACATTTTAGATAAATATAATGCAATGTCTGGTTTAAAAGTTAATAATCAGAAGACACATGCGATTTGGATTGGAGGATTTAAAAACAAGAAAGATGGTGTTCTTTTGAATAGAAATCTAAATTGGGTGTTTGATGATTATTGCAGATATTTAGGTATAGACCTTTGTACGGATTTGCCCAAACTGGTAATTAACAATTATAATGACAAATTTAAAGAAATCAAAAGTCAAATGACATCGTGGTTAAGGTGATACTTAACTGTTCTTGGAAGAATCACTGTCGTCAAGTCATTGTTGGTATCCAAATTAAACTACCTTTTTTGTCCCTCCCTAATCCTGGTGAAAATCTTTTGAAAGATATAAATGCTCACTTTTATAGATTTATATGGGGGGAGAAACCTAATAAAATAAGTAGAAATCAAATGTCACAAAGTTCCTCAGACGGAGGGGTTAAAATGATAGATATACACACAAATTGCCAATCATTACAAATTTCCTGGATTAAGAGATTAGTAATTGTCTCAATAGATAGCAATATCCTCTGTCTTTTGCAATCTTTCATGCCTGAACTGCAAGATTTAAAATTATATATGGGAAACAATTATTTTCGGGAACTGGCAGGTAAAACAAAGAATCTTTTTTGGAAAGAAATGTTCATGGCTTATACTACGCTCTTGTCCATGCATTATGATAACTTTTCTTGCCAACCCTTATGGAATAATGAGTGAATTAAAATAGGCAATTGCTCAATATATAATAAAAAATTGTGTCAAAAGGGAGTTCGTTTTGTCAATGATATTTTAGACACAAATGGTGATTTTTTTTCTCTCTGGAACACTTCCAAGAAAATTATAATATTCAAATAAATTTTCTTTTTTATCGTGGATTATGCGATGCAATTAGACAAGGGTTTATCAATTGTACTATTTTTAACAAGGTGCCACAACCTCTTTTCCCAGATACAATAGCATTTGTTATGAAACGTATTAAAGGATGTTCACATATCTATGCAATTTTATTAAAGAGAAGAAAAGGACTATGTAAAAGTTTTCTTAATGGAAATGTATTTTCGACCTGAATGATGAGATTTGGAAAACATATTGTTCTATTGGATTTAATTGTACCATTGTCCATTGATGTGGGCTTATGATGGTTTCAGTTTAAAGTTTTGCAACGCATATTATATACGAACGATCTACTATTTAAAATGAATTTAGTCCCAAGAAAAGAATGTACATTTTGTAATGAACATATTGAAACAGTTATGCATCTGCTATGTGATTGTACGCACGTTAAACATATTTGGGGTAGGTTAGAGCACTGGATTAATACTGGAACCGGAAATAAATTAACATTTTAATTACAAGATAAATTATTTGGTTTAAGAGGTTCAAATAATTATGCATTGAATTGTATACTGATTGTCAAGGGTGTCGATTTGTATCCGTGGTTGGGGGGGGGGGGGGGGGGGGGTGATAGGTGCCAAAATATTTTCGGCAATGGATCAAAGCAACCAAGCGTGTGGCAGGTTGCATCCCCTCCCTAAGCGCGTAGCCAAGGGGTTGGGTGCAGGGAGGGAGGAGTTTCCCCCTCCACCGCGAAGCGCGGAAGCTTTGACGTTTCATTAAATTATTAGAGAAAGAAGACGATTCGATGTACCATTCTCGACTCTTAATCCTTGTTTGAATCAAGTTCCCCTGCTCTGACGTTTCATTAGATTATTAAAGAAAGAATACGATTCGATGTACCGGTTCAATAAATTATTACTCTTAATCCTTGTCTGTATTTGTTTTCGCCCATCCCGCGCGAAGCGCGGAAGCTTTACCGTTTCATTTAATTATTAGAGAAGGAAGACGATTCGTTGTATCGTGTCCTTGTCTGAATTCAGTTTTCCCCTTCCCGCGCGAAGCGGGAAAGCTTTGACGTTTTATTTGATTATTACTCTTAATCCACATCTGAAATCATTTCGCCCATCCCGCGCGTAGCGCGGAAGCTTTCACGTTTCATTAAATTATTAGAAACGGTAACTAATTAGGCCCATTAGTGACTTTACAAAATATATGCTCTTCCTGGCTATTTTGGAATGTGTCAGTTTGCAACAGAAATGGAGAAACGCGAATTTGTTGAAAATCATGTGATATCACGAACATTTATAAATTACTTGTATGAAATTGAAAATAAGTCATGGTTGGATTTTATTGGGGGGGGGGGGGGGGCTAGCGCCCCAAGCCCCCCCCCCCCCCCCCTCCACCAGTACGCCAGTGACATAGGCCTACATCAGCTTTTAAATAAAACAAAAATAAGTTGTAATCTTTCTCAAAAACTGAAAAATGTTTTAGGAAATATCAGGAAATAAAATGAGTGAAAAAAATAAACATCAAGATACAATGACGTGAATTTTAAAAAGGGTGAACGGAAACAACATAACAACTAGTGAACTATCTTATAAGTCATACTGAAGTCCGAAAATCGTTGTCCTTGTCTCGGATCTCATCACGAATTCGTCACAGAGTTCAACATTTAGCTCGTTGCTTTTTAACGCTGCGGCTTTGCATTTGGCGCACTGCATTTCTATGATGCTGTTGATTGAACAAATTGAATAAATTCATAAATTCCTGATGTAGCCGTATGCGCGAGAATTCAATTTATTCTTGTCTCATGGTATGGTATGGTATTTATTGAAACATGTATCGCAGTTACATATACTGAATTGCACATGGATATACATTGCATTTAACAAAATTTAAAACAGTATAATTTACATAATTATAAGTACACGTATTACGTCACATAAAGGAAAGAGGTTAAAAAGGGAAAGGGAGAAAGAGAGAGAGAGATAAAGGAGAGAGGGGGAGGAGGAGAGAGGGAAGGAAAGTAAGAAAAATAGAAAGAAAGGATAAGAGACCGAGAGATATAGTGAAGAAAGAGAAAGAGCAGGAAAGATAGAAAGATGGAGAAAGAGAGAAAGAGAGAGAGAGAGAGGAAGGAGAGAGAAAGAGAAAGAGAAAGAGAAAGAAGTACATGTAAGAGAGAGAGAGAGCGGCAAGAGGTAAAGAAGGGGAGGAGAGAAGGGGAACTTGCCAACAATTAAAAATTACATACAAATTGACGATAAAAAGATAAAAGTATGCATTGCAACATTGACATTACGAATAGTACTAATAAGAAGAACAAAAATCTGACTGACATGAGCGCTATACAAGAACCCACCATTATTATTGTTATTATGGTTTACCTAAACAATGATTGGTAAGTTGTAAAATGTATAAATGAACATGTTTTCTTTTTTAACGCAGATGATAGTAAAAACATTTTAAAAAGTATAACCTGTTTAAGAAAATATTTATATATAACAACTAAATACAGGCGGATATAGCAGAGAAGCGAGATTCAAAAGAAGTAATTGCAGACCTGCGTAATCTAATAGTGTTAAGATAAAATAACGAGCAACCAGAGGCAATTTAAAATAATACATGTAATTATGAAATCGACAGTATACAATACGAAGAGTAAAGATAATTAACTGATAAATTGAGTAAAGCGTATTGAAAATATTTACATTATTTTTTTAAATTTAGCAATAATATAATTGTTCAGTCCAAGATATTTAATTGAATCTGAAATATAATGCATTTAGATTCGGCGAATTGTAGATTGGTTCAGGCAAAGATTGCAATTTGAAAATGAATTATAATGAGCAAATTGTGATTTAAAAGAGGCTTTAGGTAACTGGCAATAATTCATATAAAGAAAAAAAAACATAGGAAAGAAATGAGGTTACTAAAGCTGACCTTATTTGTATCTTGATACAGAAATTGAAGTTATATTGACAAAAGTACATATAATTCACAAAGTTTGGCAGTATTATGCTATCAAAAAAGTTGAACAAACCGGATGCCACATCATGGCTGGTTCAAAAGCCTTACTAGATAGGGTAAAGCACTTTTTCTGTAGCGTTCTGTCCTACACTTGCTTTCACGTAGCCTATTACTATGTCTCAATTGTCTTCGAGAACACTGGCTTTCAGGTAACCACTCACGAAAGTTACAGTAGAGGGACCTAGCAAAGTTTAGACAGAGCTCTTCTCTTCTGTCTCTCAGAGAGGACAGGTTACACACTGTGAGAGCCTGACGGCAGGATTCATATCTTAGTCCTAATATTGTCCGCAGGGCACGCTTCTGGATTGACTCTATTTGAGCTTCCTGGTTTAGCGTTAGTGAGGAATGCCATACTACACAACAGTATTCTAGCACCGGTCTTATGTAGGACGTAAAAACTGTGATCAAATCATGAAGTGGCATAGAGAAACGTTTGAGCATCCGTAGCAGATAGAGTTTTTTGGCTGCTTTTGATGTAATGCAGTTGATGTGTTCCAACCACCGAAGATCACTGCTAAGGACGACGCCAAGGAATTTCACGTGTTGCTTGTCCGGGATTTGATTTTCGCCGATCATAACTTCCGCTGGTGGGAGCTGTCGACGAGCAAATGATACCCTCATGAGTTGGCATTTGGATGGGTTTAGACGCATATTCGAGTCCTTACACCATTCTTCAAATACAGACAATGTAGCATTAAGACAACTTGGTGAATTTGATCGGCGTGTTTCTGCAACAGTTTGGTCATCTACATACTTCAACCTAGAGCAGTCAGAGGACTGGAGGGCATCGTTGACAGTGGCTAAGAAAACCAAAGGTCCAAGTCGCGTCCCTTGAGGAACACCGACTGAAGTGGCGAGTTTTGTTGAAAGTTGGTCTTTATACCGCACTTGCTGAGTTCGCTCACCAAGGAAGCTGCATAACCAAGGAAGTAACGATGGCCGTGCACCCATTGTGTAGATTTTTGTAATTGCGACGTTATGGTTTACTAAGTCGAAGGCTTTGGAAAAATCCGTAAGCACCACACTCGTAATTGATCCAGGTTTGTCAGCATTAGAATGGAGGTATTCCAGCAGGCTTAAAAGGTAATGGCTCGTTGACCAACCAGGACGATTGCCGAACTGCTGAGGATCGATTTCGTGAGATATGTCATTCAAGATCATTTTAGATGCAAACAGTTCCAACAGCTTCGCGAAGAAGTCAGTCAGGGCGACAGGGCGCAACTTCTGTAACGTCGCAGGAGTTTCTTTGGGAACAGGAACAATGATGGACCTCTTCCAATGACTTGGAACCCTGCTTTGTTGAAACGACGCTTTAAAGATGTCGCAGAGAGGTGAGCTGAGTTCCACTGCGAATTCCCGAATCAAACGTGGTGAGATTTTTCTCGGGAGACTGTCCAGGGTTGTATGGTTGGCAAAGTGTCCAGCTGAATCGGTCTGAACGCAGGAATTTCGTTCAAATCAAGGGATGGGGTGTCCTTTCCGATGCTTACGAAGTACGAGTTTATGGCATTTGCTATTGCCAACGTGTCCAAAGAATTGATATCTGGCAAGGAAATAGACGTGTCTTGTTGCCTATTCGAAGTCATCAGTTTGATATATTTATACCATGATGCGGGGTTTTCGCGTTTCAGATGTTGGACGCGGTCCTTATAAAACACTCTTTTCGCACGAGTGATCGCTTGCTGCACTTTGTTTCGAAGACTACGCCAATTCGGGGAGCCTGAGTGGAAGGCCCTTTGTCGTTGATGTATTAGGTCTTTGACCTTATCCATCATATGCAGCTTTACGGACTTGGTTGGGAAGTGAGTGTTGATTGCCGCGTTCAAATCATTGTAGAACACCTCACATTTGCGTTCTACATCCGTTTCTTGATAAACACTTATCCAATCGTGGTGTGTTATCCAACTGCCGAATTCGCGCACATCCGATTGACGCATCGGTCTGACAGTTTTCTGTCTGACTTCATTTCTCCTGGATGATTTGCTGTTTTGGCCTCCATATGACTCCATTATGGTCGCTCATTCCACTATTGGGGCAATAATTTGTATGACAGAGGTCTCATATACGGTTGTCACATTTACTTCATATATATGTATGTATTATGAAAATGAGATAGCAAAATGTGTATATTGATGGTCATCTTGCGAGTAATAACAATTAAATACTCTCATCGGGCTCTCATCATTAACTTTTCTCTTCATTTTTTTTTTATGGTAAATTATTGGGGGGGGGGGGATGATTGTACAAGGCATCCCCCCACCTGAAATATTGGGGGGGGGATATACCCCCCCCCCGCATTTATGTTTCATTCTTCCCTTTGTACTTCAGTTTAGGTGATATTCTTTAAATCATAATACACACCTTGACTATGAAGATTACTGTTAGTTATTATCTAATGATTTAGGTAAGGTTACAAATATTTTACTTGTGTAGTATCAATATTTACAGACATATCCTTGTTATTGTTTACACACCACTTTAATTTTGTTGCAAATAAGACATTAGTAAGCGTAATTGTTTTTATAATGCACAAGATAAATGTGATATGGAAATTAAGTTTCACCAAAGCGTACAAAATGATTTAAAATAAGCAAACGAATTGTTATGTCACCTTGAATATCAATAAATATCACACAAAATGCAACACTTGCAAACTAAAGTTTACATCTGTCTTTTCTTTTTTATTGTATACATGGGTTTATTTTTACAAAGACCGGTTAAGTAACATATTCAAATTTTAAGCATACTTTTTAAAGAGCGGTTGTTCTTGACACCCTGAAAGACTTTTCAGGGCTTGCCTATTATAGCAACGAGTGATGTATTCATGTCGGATTATGAGTATTGTAGTTCATTCATTAACAACAAGTTCATGGAATAACTAGTCACTAGGTCCACAGGAAAGAAACATCCCTAAATTGGAATATGTCAAGATGGGGATCACACCAACCTTGTTCTCACTACGTTCTGCAACCGTCCTAGAAAATCTAAAAACGGGTTGTGGTCGGGGTAGAATGTTTAAATAATGTCTATAATACGATCATAGTGCGTTCATAAACAGTCCTCAATACGTCCATCTCGTTTGTGTCCCGTCAACAGTTCATATCAAGCTCAGATCGGGTAGATTTGCCATTTCCAGGCAGTCCAAGCCATTCCGTAGTCAGTTTAAAAACGTTATGAACTAGTTCTACCTCGTTCGCAATACGTCCAAACCAATTGTAACTAGTTTGTAACCCGACCACCCCGTTCATAGACAGCTCAACTCGTCCTCATCTCGTTCTTAGTGCATTCGAACGCGCTCCTAGAGCATGTGCAATCCTGGCTCGGAGGCTATAAAACCCGGCGCTTTCTTTCCATTCCTCATTCCCGTTCAACTTCAACGCTTCAAGCTGTGCAGATCAAGACATTCAAGTGAAGCCCCCATCACACCAAACTAGTTCTCACTACGTTCTGGGAAATGTTGCCAAACGGGCTAAAAACTATGTGTGAACGAAGTGAACGTAGTATCAACTGTTTACGGTCTTTTTAAGAACTTCATGAACGGGCTCGGACTGGCTTGGACGGGAAGGGTGCTCTAAAACTTTGAGCCTGTTCAAGATTTTCCCCGTCCTGCAATTAGTCGGAGTGACAATGTACTTAAAACGAGATGGACGTACTACGAACGGAATTGCCGTACTATGAAGGGAAATGCCGTACTTCGATCTTACTAGGAACGTGTTACATCAATCTGTAATCCATTCATGCAGGGAAATGAACTATCGGGAATATGTGAAAGCAATTTCATGGCAATAACTTAAAAACTTCATGTTAAATTGAAAGATTTATAAAAAAAAAAAGTTACTTTTGAACTAAAACTGTGAATATGTAGGATGGTGCTGTTAAATGTAGGACATTTATAACCTTATTTTGTATACCGGAATTCGATATTTTACTGAGGTATTCTTCAATGTATTATCTTTCAACTGGGAAAAAAAAAGGGGGGGAATCACCCAAAATGAATTTTGGCTCATACTTTGGTTCTTCTTTGCTCACTGTGCCCCGCCGCCGCTGATGATCGCATCTCACATTGACACACGGAGATTCCTGACGGGAACGAGCAACATATTCCACTGAGATTGTCGCAAGTGATGTTTTACAGATCAGATGATGAATGACTAAACTAGAGAATTATGCGAGATATTTTGAAATGATCTAGTGATATCTTAAACATGTGTGAAGACAGAAAAGCCTAGGTGGGGTGTGGGACACATCTTATAAAACAGTGTTTTATCCCAAATCATTGAATTGAATGTATCAAATGAAATGTATTGCATATGCTTTTTGCAGAGGCAAAGTCACGCACACACACAAAACCACGCGCACAAATTTTCGTTGATATTTGATATTCGATAGCCTATTTGATATGTGGTGGCATGATTAATTTTGTTAGGAATGTTCTTTGGATCTGCAAAGACCGAAATACCCAAATCCCAATTATTTTATTCAAACATCACATAAGCAACTTTAGCGCAAGTCGATTTTTGCACTATCGCAAAAATGCCTCCTGTTCATCCTAGCGTGAACACATACCACAAAAAGTGATACTAAATGATTCGGGTAAAACACTCTTTCAAAAGATGTATACTAATTTACTGTTCATAGATTATTGTTTAAATAATTAGCAATTTTCTAGGTGTAAACTTTTTTTGACTCACACTGTACTACTGTATTACTAATAATGATAATAGTAACAACAAAAACAACAACAATGAGGAAAATAATAATAATAATAATAATAATAATAACATAATATTAATACCAATGATAATATTAATAATCATAATAATTATAATGATAAGGCAACTAGATATTGACGCTTTATAAAATTTGTTAAACTGAGTCTTGAGTATAGAGTAGTCAATAGAATAAGAAAAAGGTTCTGGATTTTGGTCTGTCTGTATACCCTTGACTTGATTTTAATTATTTTCATATTCAAACGATCAAGTTACGTCTTCAATTCTTACTGGACTATACACATGGCCATCAATATAATTGTTTTTATATGGCGCAAAATCCAATAAAATATTGCTCAATGCGCTTTATTATGTCAAATCAGTACCAAACAGACAACCAACGATGATAACAGCAAAAGAAATTTAAATAAACATTCAGTTATTGAAGAAGTGTGTCCTTAGGTTCTTCTTTAAAGAGTCAATCGAAGTGCGGACAAAAGAAGGAATAGTGTACCATATATTTGGGCAGTAATTAAAGTAACTACACTCCACCGATTTCGAGTTGATACTAGGTAACTGGATGAGCGACAGACAATTTGAAGAGCGGAGTTGATATTGTGATCAGGTTACTGTGTTCAGAAGAATGAATATATAATTTAGTGCACTGTTATTTAGGCGTTTGTATACTGCCAGTGAAAATTTATATTTGATACGCTTTTTCGACGGTAACCAGGGCAATTGTGTGAGCAAGGATGATGCAGATTCTTGCCTCTTATATAACGCTTGGTATCATATGGAAGTCATCTTTATCTACTGATTGGTAAAGAATGTTCACCACCATTTCTTCGGTTCCATAATCGCCGCTTGACGCTTGGTCGCGTTGTTGAACTGGATTTGCACCTACAATTTAAAGAGAAGGTACACTCTAGATGAAAGTGAAACAAATAATTGTTAACTCTATCATTATTTCTATTGCCCTGTGAAATAAAATGATAGAACATTTTGTTTGGTATCTATAGAAAAAGGAGCCATTCCTGAGCTGCTCTCAACAAATGTGACTAGAAATCATTATGGACTATAGACCATTATAAAAGTTTCACCTATCCATGTAATAATATCTTTTGTTACTGCAATATTAATGTTCAATAATCTTAACAATATGGTTCTTGAAGTTGTTGATAAATATTTTTACTTGCCTCCTATAACGCTTGGTATCGTTTCGAAGTCATCTCTATCTACTGATTGGTATAGAATGTTCGCCACCATTTCTTCGGTTCCATAATCGCCGTCCGGCACTTGGTCGCTTTGTTGAACTGGATTAACACCTATAATTTACAGAAAAGGTTAACTCCAAGTGAAAGTGAAAAAACTAATTGTAAACTCTATCATTAATGCTATTCCCTTGTGAAATAACATGATAGAAGAAATATCTACAGAGAAGGAGCCACTCCCGAGATGCTATCAACAAATCTGACTAGAAACCATTATGAAAATTTCACCTATCCATGAATGAATACATTTTGTAACTGCAATATTAATGTTAAAACTACTTTACAATATGCTTCCTGAAGTTTTTAATAATAATTTCACTTTGAATTTTTCAGTCCATAATTATAATTATAATAATAAGTATACCATTCCGATATCATTTAAGAATAGTTAGACAGTGAACCAATTTAATCTAAATTATCAATTTCTTTCGGTTTTATGGAATAACATTCCTATATAATATAAAAATAGTTAGACAGTGAACCAATTTACTCGTCTAAATTATCAATTTCTTTTGGATAAATTCTAATTACTCATAATGTCAATGTTTATGCAATGCTTCCTCCTATTTTCTCCATTTTCTTTGTATTTTTGTAATCTTGATTTTATGTAAATTATGTTATTGTCAGGTTATTATTTTGTATATTTTGTGAGGATCATTTTTGACAGGCCATTTATGTGCTTTTCGTGATCCTCCCACTTCAGATAGCCTGAGGCATACAGCAAGATTATTTCGATTGGAAGAAAAAAAAGGGTATGCTCGAACCTTCAGGTATTGTGTCATAGGTACTAGAAATCGCCGTTTGGTTGTCGACCCCGTAGTCATTCTCCAGGTTATGATTCAGCGACCTCGTCATTGTAATCTCTTGATCCTTACGATTCACCTTTGAACTTCTTTAACAACAGAAACGTGATTTTTTTAAATAAAATCAGGTATAAGCAAAATAATGAACAACAACAAAAATACGTGAAGGAAAAAGAAGTATATGATTAAAAATTCAAATTGTGCACATCACGTAAAGAAGAGATTGAGATCAATCCGGATTGCAATGTAAAACCAAATAGGAAATTTTCTTCCGTTTTATGTTTGTCAATTGTTTAGAAATGGAGACCGTTCATTTACAGATAACCTTGCATTTCCAATAGCGTTTTAATTATACAAAGGTGTTACAAGTTATAAAATGGTAAAACTTTATTGATAAACCCAAAATAGGGATGGCACTTTTATAACACTGTATAGTTAAACCCTTTTTAAAACGTGTTTTAAATGTGTTTTTTTTTTAAAGATTAAAAAAAATAAAAATAAAAAAACATCCCGTAGACATGTGTGTTTTACATGCATATTGTTTCTCAATGTGTTAGTATTTTCTTGCTTGCATTATTTGTTTTTGCACTTATTTCATCATTGTCATGATTTCACAATTTTAAAGTGTGAATTTACAAGGGTGGTTCATTTATCTTCTTTCCTCGTCATTTCCCCCTTCTCACTTTCCCTTTCTCTCTTTTCTTTCTTTTTCTATGCCACCCCCCCCCCCCCCGTAGCTACGCCGCTGTTGTCATTGACAACAATTTTTCTTTCGAAGTAACAGGGACTCAGATTTTCAAATAAAAAGGGGTAACTTACCTTGATTTTCTTCGTTTGATGATCACGGCGAGTAGGACGATGACTATGATTATGCCCACGACAGTCAGACTCACAGCGACGACCGTCCCCGGCCTCTTCTTCGCTTCTGATTGATTAAAGCATGAAAATGGATTATGAAGATTAGTTTTGGTCTTGCATTTCGATAAAACGACATTACGAACAGACCAACTGCAACAAGATCGACAAAAGAAAGAAATACGATAAGATAATATTGAAATTGGTGTATCCTAAAGGTCCGGTCCCACTGCACTTACGGATGCAAAGAGAATGTAAAACGTAAAAAAATCTTGCCATCCGTTGGAAAACGCTATGCATCCGTTGTGTACTCATCGCATACGTGTTTCATACGCTCTATCCATCGAGCATCCGTCCACTGTGATTTCATCCGCGCCAAAAGTTTTGAGCTGCACAAAACTTTTAGAACAGATGAACTTCCGCCGTGTACGAGGTAAATCCGCGACAAATACGAGCAACAAACGTTTTATGTCCGTTATCATCCGTTAAACGTCCGCTGTATCCTCTCTGCATCATCTGGGCATCCTCGCAACTCACATCCGCTGCAGCTGAAAACGGAAAGAGGGAGGAAAGATAAAGTACATGGAACGTCTATACATCGTTAGTAGCACGGAAATAGAAAGGATGTAAGCGTATACATCTCGTATATAAAGTATTCAAAGCTGTCATCCACTTCCATCCGCTTTCATCCGCTAGGCTTCCGATGAACATCCGTTTAACATCCCCGCTACCTACTACCAACGTCCGTTATTTTCCGTTCTTTTTTCGCAAATTTTCGCAAATTTTGTCCATTTCTGGAGCGGACGAAAACGGATGGAGCCACCCCGGAAATTTTGCTTGTCCGCTGTGTCCTTTATGCATACGTTTTGTGTCCATCGGCCAGTGGGACCGGGCCATAAGGAACAGGAAACTGACAGGCCGATAAAACAAAGAAACCTATAAGGAAGGATGAGGAATATCGGGCTCACGTGCTGTCAGTTTCACTGGCCCGTCGGTCTACTGCACTCTAAAGGCTTGTTTAGAAATGGCGCGGTACACCGCCGCAAAAAAGCCGCCGCGGTTCTCTTTTTATCGTGTAAAAGAATGGTAACTACGCGCAACAAATGACTTTCGCTTTTTCACTGAGCTCTATACACTTAACGTCATCATAGAAAATAAAACAAAACTGTCGCGGCAAACTCGCGGCATATCTGAACGAGCTTTAAGAAGGTGTCAGAATTAGGTCCACGAAACCGACATTGTCGAAAGAGTGGGTTGTCGGTTTTGGGGCTGTCTGTCTTGCAATGCCGATCATAAAATTTTGATTGAATAAGTTAATAATACTTTTGAATTACCTACGGTGGGGTTACTGATGAAGAACATAAAACCAAATAAAATACCACACATTTACCATAAGCCATAACTATTTAAAAGTGGTGTATTTGATAACATTCATGCACAATCCAATGTACGATAGGCATGCATCATTATAGTGTTTACCGGCTACCTAATCGGCTGGGGATTGAGACCAAGGGTTCAATGAAAGTGGTATCCACCAATGCAGTTGTCGCTGAATCACTACCTGATGATCGTGGTGAAGACCTTGTCCACTCCGATGTCGCCACGCTGGTCGTCGTGAGCTCCGTGGTGTTCGTAAGATGTTTCGTCGTGGTGTTCATTATCTGCTTCGTGCTGGTAGACGATTTGAAGGTTGTTGTTGTTGTTGCTTTAGTAGTTGTAGCTTTGTAATGAGACAGAGATTAGTCAAGAAAATACAAATACATATCATGCGCATATGGATTTAACAGCATCAAAGATAATTTAAAGTAATGATAGATAACAGGGGAAACAAGAGGCCTAGATAACATGCGCCAAATACATTTTTAAATTAAATACTCAAGGTGTATTTCAAAGGACAAAATATATACACAAAAGTACTATTTGAGGAGGATACAACAGCATGAAAGAGAAAGAAGAAGAAAAAGACGATGAATTATAAGCCAAATCAAACAGATAATGTAGAGGTGTCGTAGTCGAGTGGTCTAAATCCTTTAATGTAGACACTAATGTCGTGGATTCGAGACCCGGCGTGGCACTGCTGTCCTTTGGCGAGACAGTAATCTTAGTTTACTACTCTCTACCCAGGTCTTACTCCCCCCGCCCCTAGCTGAAGAAAATTTCAATTTTTAAACTCAATTTACGCGATTATTTTGGTATATACTTTTTGTTCTCATTTTCATTATATTGGCTTTATTATTTCTCTACAGTTGAACAAAAAAAACTTGTTTAAAATTTACCGACTGCCCTAAATCCCTGACCATTTCAGAAAACTATGACTGAATCGTGGCTGGAGTTGGAGTTTTCAAAATTGATATTATTTGACCGGTCCATTAAGCTGAATTTGTAACGGTAACTGCGCGGTACACCGCGGTGTTTTTTTGCGTGCCGTTTTATTATTATCTATTATTTTTTCCCGCAACTCCCTCCAAAGTCATCGCATTTCTAGTTAAAATGTATTAAACTTAATTGCGTCACCACACTGCAGTCACGCCGCAATCGTTGAGCAGTACGTGCGGTGCGACAAATAACCGCATTGCAATGCTAATATGAACGCACCTTTACTTTTGCACAACTTCCGGTAAACTTAGCTGTTTATCATGGCATTGACGTACTCAGGGGGTGGGGGAGTTCCAATGAAAAGCAAAACTTGGAAAAATTAGGAAGAAAACGGAGAGATTCGAGAAGAAAAGTTAAAAATCTGGTAAAATAGGGAATCGAATCGGGAATAAAAATGAACTCCTCGAAGTCCGTGGCTTGCCCAGGCTGCAGTAAAAATACTCTAACCCATCTATTAAAAAAAAAAAAAAATTATTTTCCCCTTTTCTCTTTTTGTTAAGTCGCCAAAGGAGAAGGGGGTATGGGCCGACTGTGCCCCCGCCTGAATCCGCGCCTGTGTTGAAAGCTTGACACCGAAAAAAACGTTTTGTTAAACATAATTATCTTAATCTTTAACAAAAATTATACTAATTTTCTTTTAACTTAAAACATAATTTTACTAAAAATTGTATGAATGGGTTTGTTCTGCCAGATTTCAATATATATATATATATATACAAATGAGAGATAGACTTTCTAATTGTAATCGAAATTTGCTCAAACTTGACCTCTTCCTCTCTTTTTTCTGCTTTTCAGGGTGGACTTCCCCTTTTAGGTTTTAACGTCCCCAAGACCTTTTGCGAACATCTTGAGCGCACTATGGCCCGTATTTTCCGAACATTTGAACATTTAAAACCGACGACTAGTTTATGTTTTTGTTCAAAATAATAATCAGGTATTCTGCGCACCTCCCCTATGTTAAACGTGATTTTAGGACCAGGGTCGGGTTTAACTTAATTAGAAAAAGTGCGGTCCAATGATTATTTGGGTCTAGATTCCCGTATTTTGAAGTTTTTTTTTTGTAATTTGCTGCGAGAAGCGTAGCAGAGCATCTTGATTTCGTCAGAATCTATCTTTTTGTACTTGTTCCCTTCCTATTCAAATAAAAAGGGCACTGAAGTGGGTGGGGGAGGTGTACACGCTATTTTTTCCTTCAACATTGGTATATACCCTTACTACATTATCAAGGATGACTTTACAAAAATTCTCTTTACTTGGTCCGAGATATTGCTTCACCAATCACCACCATGCTTTGCAGTTGGGTGTGATAGTCTGCACACACAGACTCCGATTTGACACGTTACCACAAATCCTGAAGCATTGAGCAGAGTCTAGATCTGCCAGTCTCTGGCAGCATCAAATCAGATAGGTAGAGCATTTGCAGTACGCCCTCAGCTTTGTCTAACTGGGCAGACGCTGTTACGCACAGCGACTGATACGTACTGTGTATTTTTAGTATAAATATTATTTTTTTGATCGGGGATCCTGGTTTGCAGCTCTTTCCTGTTTAGTCGTGCGTTTCCTGTACGTTCTCGAAAATTATTGTAGTCATTATCATACACATTGGCCTAATTATGCAGTCAATTTCTACAACATAGTAGGCCTATAGAATACATGTATCAGGCAGGTTTTTATTTGGTGGGGATTTTCTTTGCAGATTTATACTCATCACTACATACTTGGTGGTGAAGTTGGCACGACCCACATGTTATCCACGGCTACGCGACCGGAGGAAGGGCTCCATGTTGCAGTGAAGGTTACCTTGGAAGGACAGGAGTAAATTCATGAAACATTGAATTTGAGTAAAGGAAAATTATTCATTACAATCTACGGGAGAGAGCAAAATGACACCAAATTAACTTCGAATTAATGTTTAATAGAACATATATGATTGGTCGAAAATGATAGCTGAAATAAAATCAAGTTAGCCTATTACTTTAAAAAAAAATGTTTAATGATAGTGCACAAAACAACATAAATGACTTGATTAATTTGATCTATTAAAAATTGAACATTATGTTTAAGAAGTAACACTTTCTCTTGAGCGAGGGAATAACATAAGAAATCATTTCTAGTATGTAGACTGAATTTTTTTCTTCCCCTTCTTAGTATTATGGTTACTTCGTTTCACTGGTTTTGAATAATTTGACAAAAATCAAATACTGGGGAAATGATCTTTGAACCTTATATGATAACGTGCACAAGGGAATTCCCCTGTTTGTGTGATCAGTTAGTGAAGAAGAATAAGTCATACATATGTATTTATTTTGTATTTGTTTATTTACCTTAAATATTACAACTTGATTCCGTGTCAGCCGCACACTTCGATTGTATCGACTGTTATTAGTTTCCTAAAGCGGCATCCAAAATATGATTTACTTTCCAATATACTAAAACAAGATTTTGTATAAGTTGAATAGTGTCTTGCCTATAATGTCCAGCAATTTTTCTACCTTACTTTTTCAAGTTTACATGTAAAGATTTTATAAATACTTTATCATCATCATCATGATCATCGCAATTATTACTATAATTGTCATTATTTGTATTATTATTATTATTATTATTATTATTATTATTATTATTACCACCATCATTATTACTAATGTTATTGTTATTATTTGTATTATTGTAATTATTGTAATTATTATTATTAATATTGTTATGAGCATCATCATTATTATCATTATTATCAATTTACGCCTACCCAAGGTTCACGTCCATTACAGTAGATTATGATGCCTTCCACAAATTTCCAGTTGCCATCAGACTGTAGGATGACATCACTGTTTATCAAACCACAGACAGAAATCGTCAGGATGCTCTCCCCAGGATCAAAAAACTTGTAGTGGAAGGAGAGTAATCCAGATTTTTGCGGTAGATTCAGATTTGGTAGTTGGAATATTGCTGAGATCTGCGTGTTTACTCCTCGATCTTTCGTAAGTAGGAACCCATCTATATAAAGAAAGCAAGGAGAGATAATCTGAGATATTTAGAGGTGATTGATTTAACTAGACAGAAATCTTATTTAACCTATTTAGTTTTAGTTTGAGCTCAGTTTGTATTTCTTATTTTGAGAACGCACGCACACTCACAAACGCCGGCCCCCACACACAGTATATACTCACACAACACACTCACAAAATCATACACAAAGATCATTTAAAAACTTTTTCATTTTAAGTTTTACCTTAAGATTTTTTTGAGGCCGCCATCCTATTCAAGCATCGCTTATGATTGCGGTCTCCTGCACCTTTTCAACAGATAGCTTGGATAATACTTTAAATGTATAATAATATGTTATAGAAATATTAAGTTTCGTTATTATAATATGTACATATGTGAAGAAAAAAAAATTGACATGAATTTATTATTGTTTGTATGTTTTTGTATTATACCTCACGTTTATATGTTCTTTGTTATTCAGTTATTATATTTGGAAAATTGCAGAAATGAAATCAAAATAAATTCAAAAACTTCATAGCATACACAAATAAATTGAAGGAGCACCATAATTATGTTAGATATATCTTTAAAAGTTGATGACAATACATCATAATAAGAAAGAGAAGGGAAACATCAGTACAGGATGAAATATGTATTAAGGACAAATTAATTTAATTTTATCTAGCGAAGGGCATAGCTTCTATGGGTAGATAGATTCCTTTAGGTGAAAAAAAAATTCAGGGGGCAGTTTTTAGAAATCGCCATAGATCTAACTTTTTGGACTTTCCATTGAAACGTGTGTTTATAGAATTAACACGCGGATCTATCGGTTGTTCACGAACTTAGACTTCTAAAGGTTTCGAGAAACTGGCCGCTGAAGATTATACGAACCATCAATGCCAGCCTGTGGTGCATTGCCATTGCCATGGCCATGGCCACTGACCGCTCCCCAGGCCGGTGGGCTGGCCTGTTCAATACCACATTCGGTCAACGTATTAGACCAAAATGCATTTTCCCCGAAAGAACAGTACCATGAGTCTACAAAGCAAAGCAAAGCGAAAACCATTATTTAAAGAAAGAAAAAAAAAATCACATTTACATGTAGACCAATAGCAGTTGCTCTCTCTCTCTCTCCCTCCCTCTCCCTCTCTCATTCTTAGTCTCTTTTCGTACATTAGTAGGAGACTCTTATGGCAAATGTCATTCTATCAGCGAATCATCTATACAACATGAATGATTCCGACCTTAACTTGACATAAGTGATTCAATTCAATTTAATTTAATTCAATAAAAGGTTTATGACACATGCATCAACAAAATATTGAGAGATAAAATCCATCGCACCGACGGCAAAAAAAAAAACAATAAGAAGGAAAGGAAAGAAAAACGAAGGAAAAGGGGAATGCAGAAATGAAAATACTGACCAGCATATGAACGATGAAACGTTAATATTATCACTAGTGTCATTACACACTGAATACGATACATAGACCATAACATCATGACAGTTTTTGTTGATTCGATATTATCTCACAAAACTCTGCCTGCATCAACGAAAGACGAAGTATTGACTTGTATTCTATCATGAAATGTAAAGCATGCATCTGTATTGACAATGTCTGGATAAACATACTCGAACAAGAAAGAACTATAGTCGCGAATAAATCCACTTGAGTTTACTTACTCACGACTGGAACAGGAAGGAAGTGTCATGTGTGGTTTATATTTTAGGAGTAGAATCAAAGGGGGATTCTACCCTGATATTCAATTCTTTTTGATAAAAGCAGGAACAGATCAAAACAAGTTCGAGGAAATCCGAAATGAAAAATATGTAAGTTGTTCATATTGCAATCAAATGTAAATTGGCGATTACAAGACATACCTATTGAACGCCATTCACATTTGATCTACTTTAAACACAAATATGAATTAATGTTTTCTGTAGTGAAGAATATATTCTTTACTACTTGCAACCTGAATATAATTATTTCCAAGATGTTTTTCACAAACCCTTTTTTATTAAATCAAATCCTTCATCGAAAAACCCAAGAAAATCGAAATTCATATAAATATTACTATAAGTAGAGCTACTGAACGATTGGAAGAGATGCTCGGATTTTAGGTCATCGAACCTCGATTTATTTTATATCTCAAATGGAGATTGAAAAACAGTGCTTGTGAACGTTGTTATTCTCAAAACCAAAGTACAGGCAGGAAAGGTGCGAGTGTTGATGGCTCGCAACTAATATTGTGACAAACGCTGCACAGAAGGAACGATTTCCCCTCCCATTTGTTATGTTCCCCCCCGGAAGACCTAGGCTATATGACCATCTATAAAACATGAATATATACTGAGTTAGTTCAATTCAATCTCATTCAATAAAAGGTTAAAGTAAACATGCATAAACATAAATATTGGGAGATCCCTCGAGGTTGATAATATGTCAACTCTGTCGAAATGACAAAAGGCAAAATTACAACAACGAAAAAGAACATGAAGAAGGAAAGAAAAGAAAAACACTCACCAGCATATGAACAACGTAACTGTGCAGTTATCACTAGTGTCAGTACACACTGAATACGATACATAGCCCATAACATCATGGCAGTTTTGCTGTTGATTTGAAATTATCTCACAAAACTCTGTCTGCATACAAAATACTCGAACAAGGAAGAACTATAGTTACGGACAAAGCCACTTTAGTGCGGTAGCTGAGTGAATTTTGTGACTAGCTTCCTCAATCGTGAATGCTAATATTTGCTATCAATATGACGAGTCTAATCGAAACCATATTTAGGAATAATAAACAAAGATAATAGTTTCATTTTGCATAACGCTATCTGCAACGTGTCAATTTCATTGTGTTTTTAATTACCCGGTCGTAAGATTCAATTGCTTCTTCCCGCACAGGAGTGCATCTTCTTAAGGAATGATAACAGGAAGCTCCCAGAAATAGAAATTCTACTTACCCGGAACTAACCCTTACCACATATAATATCCTTAACGACCCTTGCCCTCCATTAATTCATACTGCAAATACATACGCTACTCTCATCGGTATCACATGAGCAAGCCCTCATATACAAGACGATAGGGACTTTTAGATTTGCACGTCGACATAGTGGACTGCTACGTGTCACATCCTAGCGCCTTAAAAGGACGTGACACGTAGCAGTCCACTATACCGACGTGCAAATCTAAAAGTCCCTAATAACGACAACCTTTCTCATCACTGATATTTCTGCTGGAACTGACTGCTGATCTCTAACTCCAACGGAGGGAGAAAAAGAAGACTAAATCGTATCGTAGTCTTATATGTACGACATCGTGATACACAAGTTTGTTAATTGAACACCAATATATAAGAAACCAATTTTTAACATATTGAGAAAGATATACCATATAAACTGTCACATGTTTTTAAATTCTATTATACGCCAATCATACGATTCATTTAATCTCCATGCAGCATATTTGTGAAAATATGTCACTATCATTAAGGTTATAACTATTTAAAATAAATTGATTTATACAATTATTATCAGTTCTGTCATTACGCTTAACCATGCATGATACACGATGTAAGGCAACGTTTCACGAAACCGTCATACGTACAACTTCACTGACATGCCATTAAACACGTATATTGTAGTTCAAATGCGTTTTAATGGGATGTCGGTGAAGTTGTACATGTGATGATTTCGTGAAACAATGCCTGAATTGTTTTTCCATTGATGAAAATACACATACGACTGAAAAAGGAAGGATGTGTCATGTGTGTTTCTTTTTTACCATTGCAGAACTCAAAGTGGCAGTTACCTCCCTCTCCAATAATAAATGCCCAGGTGTGGATGGAATCCCAGCAGAGGTATGGAAGTCTGGTGCCCTTGACCAGCAGCTTGCCCTGTACCCAGAAAATGAGATCTCAGTACCCCTCAAAACTATCGTGGGATAGCATTGACCCCAGTAGTTGCAAAAGTATTCAACAAAATGCTTTTTAATAGAATCCGTCCTCACCTGGAACCCCTTCTCCGCAAGAACCAGAATGAATTCCGTCCAGGAAGATCTACAGTAGCGCAAATTCTAACTTTACGAAGACTGGTGGAAGGTATTAAAGCAAAGCATCTGACAGCAGTGCTTACTTTCGTGGATTTTAAGAAGGCCTTTGATTCAATCAATAGAAAGAAGATGTTAGAGATCTTAAGAGCCTATGGAAAACCACACACAAAATTTACAGCAGTAGGGGTGATGTACAAAGATACCACAGCTCAAGTGCGTTCACCAGATGGAGAGACTGACTCCTTCACCATCTTAGCAGGAGTGCTTCAAGGAGATACCTTAGCACCATACCTATTCATCATAGCACTGGATTATGCTCTAAGAATGGTTACTGAAGGGTTTGAGGATCTAGGCTTCATCCTACAGGAAAGGAAAAATAGCAGATATTCTGCTGTAATGATCACAGATAACAAGTAGAGTCTGCAGCAAGCCAAGTCGGTCTACAAATAAACAGTACTAAGACAGAATTCATGTTGTACAACCTTCGTGAAGGCGAGATCTGTACTGCTGACAGGACAAAGTTAAAGCAGGTCCAAAACTTTCAGTACCTTGGCACGTGGGTTGATCAGTCAAAACAAGATCTGAATATCCGAAAGGCAAAAGCCTGGACTGCTTTGAACAAGCTGACAGCCATCTGGAAATCAAACCTTGGTAGAAAACTGAAAGTCCGATTCTTTAGGGCTACAGTGGAAACTGTACTGCTCTATGGATCAGAGGCCAGGACTTTGACAAGTAGCCTGGAAAAACAACTGGATGGTTTCTATACAAGACTCTTGAGAGCAGCACTAAATATCAACTGGAGGGACCATATGACCAATATAGAATTGTATAGGGACATTACACCGATCTCAGCCAGACTGAGAGACCGCCGCCTCCGTTTGTAGCTGAAGAAGAAGCTTCTATAAAACGATTATGGGGAGATAATATTTTTTTTCCAGCCATAAAGTGTCAAATGCCAGAGGTGTTGCTATTTTGTTTGGGGAAGGGGTGCAATTTAATGTAAATAAAATTTAGCGATCAAAAAAGGGAATTTTGTTGCGTTAGATCTACAGATATATAGTTATAACAAAACATTAATATCCTTGTATGGTCCTAATCACGATAATGTTAGTTTTTATGCAGATAGAAAGACTTGCTTTGGATTTTGATAATCCATTAACAATTTTATGCGGAGATTGGAACTTGGTTCAAGATTTTGATAAAGATACATATAATTATATTCCTCTTAATAATCCTAATGCCAAGAAAAAAGTCGATCAAATGAAGAATGATTTAGATTTGATAGACCCATGGAGAGAATTACATGTCCAGGAAAAAAAATTACATGGCGTCAACCTACTCCCTTTAAGGCGGCTAGATGGGATTATTTTTTGGTCTCCACGGAACTACTGTCACTCGTTGTCACTAAAATAGAGATTTTACCTGGGTACAGATCCGATCATTCCCTGGTCAAGCTATCTTTGAATTTTTAAATCATTGTAGGGTAGGTCGAGGTTACTGGAAATTCAATAATTCGTTAATTCGTTGTTAAGGGATGATAGTTATGTTGAAAAAATTTAAAGATGTCATTCAACAAACGATCGAGACCTATTCAGTCCCATATAATAACAATTCAAATAGATTAGAGGTAGAAGGACAAGATACACAATATGAATTTACTGTAAATGATCAGTTATTTTTGATACGTTGTTGACCATAATTAGAGGTGAAACAATTTTATACGCAGCCAGACAGAAAAAAATATTGGTAAATTTAGAATATGATTTAGAGAAAGAAATTCTAGAATTGGAGAAGGCATTGATATAAAAAAACGGACAAAAATAGAGCTTTGGTTATATTAAATGAAAAGAAAGTTCAGTTAGAATCAATAAGAAAAGAAAAAATGGAAGGAATAAAGATGAGGTCTAAAATTAAATGGATGGAATATGGCGAGAAACCATCGAAATATTTTTTGAATTTAGAAAAAAGAAATGCTGTGAATAAACGTATATGCAAATTGGTCACTACTGAAAACAAGGAGATAACATCGCAGGATGACATTATATCAGAAATTGTATTATTCTACTCTAAATTGTATAAAAATAATCCTGTTGTTGATGTAGACTTAAATACAATATTATATGATCCAGATATAAGTAAATTAACCGCTTCAAGGTCACAGAAGCTCGGAGGAGAACTATCTATTGATGAAGTTCATCAAGCACTTATAAATATGAAAAATAATAAATCACCTGGTCTAGATGGATACACCGTCAAATTTTTCAAACATTTTTGGAAAGAATTACACATATTTGTAGTGAGATATTTGAACTCTGCATATTCATCCGGAATGTCCTATACACAGAAGTTACGAGTCATCTCTTTAATTCCCAAAGGAAAAAAAGACATTATTTGAAAAATTGGAGACCCATATCTTTATTGAACGTGGTGTATAAATTAGGTTCCGCTTGAATAGCAAACAGATTAAAGAACGTACTTCCTTTTCTTATATATGAAAATCAGAAAGGCTTTATGTCAGGGCGCTTCATTGGAGAGAATATCCGTTTGTTATATGATTTATTATTATATACCGATATCAATGACATTCCTGGTTTATTGCTGCTTATAGATTTTGAAAAAGCATTTGATTCTATTTCTCATGATTTTATTAGAAAAATATTGCACTTTTAAAGTTTGGTCCCTCTATTGTAAAATTGGTTAATGTATTCTATGAAAATGCTCAATCCTGTGTATTAATCAATGGACACCTGTCTCCAAGATTTTCAAAAGAGCGAGGTTGTCGTCAAGGAGATCCCATGCCAGCTCTTATCTTTCTATTATGAACATGTACGGATTTGCCCAAACTGGTAATTCACAATTATAATGAAAAATTTAAAGAAATCAAAAGTCAAATGACATCGTTGTTAAGGCAATACTTAACTGTTCTTGGAAGAATCACTGTGGTCAAGTCATTGTTGGTATCCAAATTAAACTACCTTTTTTTGTCCCTCCCTAATCGTGGTGAAAATCTTTTGAAAGATATAAATGCTCACTTTTATAGATTTATATGGGGGGAGAAATCTGATAAAATAAGTAGAAATCAAATGTCACAAAGTTACTCAGACAGAGGGGTTAAAATGATAAGTATATACACACATTGCCAATCATTAAAAATTTCCTGGATTAAGAGATTAGTAATTGGCTCAATAGATAGCAATATCTTCTGTCTTTTGCAATCTTTCTTGCCTGAATTCCAAGATTTAAAATTATATATGGGAAACAATTTTTTTTCGGGAACTGGCAGGTAAAACAAATAATCTTTTTCGGAAAGAAATGTTCATGGCTTATACTACGCTCTTGTCCATGCATTATGATAACATTTCTTGCCAACCCTTATGGAATAATGAGTGCATTAAAATAGGCAATAGCTCAATATATAATAAAAAATTGTGTCAAAAGGGAGTTCGTTTTGTCAATAATATTTTAGACACAAATGGTGATTTTTTTTTTCTCTCTGGAACACTTCCAAGAAAAGTATAATATTCAAATAAATTTTCTTTTCTATCGTGGATTATGCGATGCAATTAGACAAGGGTTTAACAATTGTACTATTTTTAACAAGGTGCCACAACCTCTTTTCCCAGATACAATAACATTTGTTATGAAACGTATTAAAGGATGTTCACATATCTATGCAATTTTATTAAAGAGAAGGAAAGGACTATGTAAAAGTTTTCTTAAATGGAAATGCATTTTCGACCTGTATGATAAGAGTTGGGAAACATATTGTTCTATTGGATTTAATTGTACCATTGATGTGGGCTTACGATGGTTTCAGTTTAAAGTTTTGCAACGCATATTATATACGAACGATCTACTATTTAAAATAAATTTAGTCACAAAAATAGAATGTACATTTTGTAATGAACATATTGAAACAGTTATGCATCTGCTATGTGATTGTACGCATGTTAAACATATTTGGGATAGGTTAGAGCACTGGATTAATACTGGAACCGGAAAAAAAAAAAAATTTTCATTACAAGATAAATTATTTGGTTTATAATAATAATTATGCATTGAATTGTATACTGATTGTGGTGCGACAGATGGCGTATACTTGCAAAATAAAGAAACAGTTGCCCTACTTTGATAATATTAGAGTTTTGATTATAAATTACTACAAAAACGAAAAGTATATTGCAAATTCTAATTGTAGAAATAATAAATTCACAAGAAAATGGTTTCAATTCAGGAATTTGTTTACTTAAAATTATATTTTTTCTGTATTTGTTTTTCTTGCCATGAGTGTCAGAAATGAATTATTAATTTGTTAATTTGTGTTAACTCAACAGTTCATCAATACTTGTATCTTGAAAAGCCAATTTTATTTATGTTCAAATGAAAATCAATAAAATCCCTGTGGAGGGAAAAAATATGAAAACAAAAAATATGGAAAACATGAATTACAGTATTTTGGATCGCACAAACAGAAATATGTCAATTTATACAGTGCCTGCATACAGCTATACGATGGAACCCAGCTGTCAAAATGTATTTAATAATATTGCAGTTATACCCCCTTTTGTTGACCAAAGGAAATACATTACTTCTTCCATGTGGATATATGTTGATATTACAATGTTTACATGGCAAATATGTAAATATTACAACACAGGCATTTATGTTTCATTCTTCCCTTTGTACTTCAGTTTAGGTGATATTCTTTAAATCAAGTACACACCTTGACTATGAAGATTACTGTTAGTTATTATTTAATGATTTAGGTAGTTATTATCTAATGATTTAGGTAAGGTTACATATATTTTACTTGTGTAGTATCAACATTTACAGACATATCATTGTTATTGTTTACACACCACTTTAATTTTGTTGCAAATAAGACATTAGTAAGCGTAATTGTTTTTATAATGCACAAGATAAATGGGATATGGAAATTAAGTTTCACCAAAGCGTACAAAATGATTTAAAATAAGCAAACGAATTGTTATGTCACCTTGAATATCAATAAATATCACACAAAATGCAACACTTGCAAACTAAAGTTTACATCTGTCTTTTCTTTTTTATTGTATACATGGGTTTATTTTTACAAAGACCGGTTAAGTAACATATTCAAAATTTTAAGCATACTTTTTAAAGAACGATTGTTCTTGAGAACCTGAAAGACTTTTCAGGGCTTGCCTGTTATAGCAACAAGTGATGTATTCATGTCGGATTACGAGTATCGTAGTTCATTCATTAACAACAAGTTCATGGAATAACTGGTCACTAGGTCCACAAGAAAGAAACATCAATAAATTTGAATATGTAAAGATGGGGATCACACCAAACTAGTTCTCACTACGTTCTGCAACCGTCCTAGAAAATCTAAAAACGGATTGAGGTCGGGGTAGAATGTGTTAATAATGTCTATAATACGATCATAGTGCGTTCATAAACAGTCCTCAATACGTCCATCTCGTTTGTGCCCCGTCAACAGTTCATATCAAGCTCAGATCGGGTAGATTTGCCATTTCCAGGCAGTCCAAGCCATTCTGTAGTCAGTTTAAAAACGTTATTAACTAGTTCTACCTCGTTCGCAATACGTCCAAACCCATTGTAACTAGTTTGTAACCCGACCACCCCGTTCATAGACAGCTCAACTCG
Organism: Strongylocentrotus droebachiensis; assembly: GCA_035222895.1. Taxonomy (NCBI): domain Eukaryota; kingdom Metazoa; phylum Echinodermata; class Echinoidea; order Camarodonta; family Strongylocentrotidae; genus Strongylocentrotus; species Strongylocentrotus droebachiensis. Next base: position 224,669 of record JAVYIG010002578.1, read on the forward strand.
TCCTCATCTCGTTCTTAGTGCGTTCGAACGCGCTCCTAAAGCATGTGCAATCCCGTCCTGGCTCGGAGGCTATAAAACCCAGCGCTTTCTTTCCATTCCTCATTCCCATTCAACTTCAACGCTTTAAGCTGTGCAGATCAAGACATTCAAGTAAAGCCCCCATCACACCAAACTAGTTCTCACTACGTTCTGGAAAATGTTGCCAAACTGGCTAAAAAAACTGTGTGTGAACGAAGTGAACGCAGTAGCAACTGGTTACGGTCTTTTTAAGAACTTCATGGACGGGCTCGGACTGGCTTGGACGGGAAGGGTGCTCTAGAACTTTGAACCTGTTCAAAATTTCCCCTTCCATCAATTAGTCGGAGTGACAACGTACTTAAAACGAGATGGACGTACTACGAGCGGAATTGCCGTACTATGAAGGGAAATTCCGTATTTCGATCTTTAAGAACGTGTTACATCCATATGTAATCCATTCATGCATGGAAATGAATTATCAGGAATATGTGAGAGCAATTTATAATCAATAACTCAAAAAAAATATTGCTCAATGCACATTACATAATAAATCAGTACTAAACAGACAATCAACGATGATAACAGCAAAAGAAATTAAAATAAACATTCAGTTATTCATGAGGTGTGTCCTTAGGTGCGGACAAAAGAAGGAAGAATGTTCCATATATTTAGGCAGTAATTACAGTAACTACACACCACCGATTTCGAGTTGACACTAGGTTACTGGATGAGCAGAAGATCATTTGAAGAGCGGAGGTGATATTGTGTTCAAAAATAATTAATTAATAATTAATTAATTAATAGTTATTTAGGCGTTTGTATACTACCAATGGAAATGTATATCTAATACGCTTTTTTGAGGGCAACCAGGGCAATTGTATGAGCAAGGGCGATACAGATTCTTGCCTCATATAGCGCTAGGTATCATATCGAAGGCATCTCTATCTACTGATTGGTATAGAATGTTCACCACCATTTCTTCGGTTCCATAATCGCCGCTTGACGCATGGTCGCTTTGTTGAACTGGATTTGCACCTACAATTCAAAGAGAAGGTAAACTCTAGGTGAAAGTGAAAAAATATTGTAGACTTTATCATTATTTATATTCCCTTGTGAAATAAAATGAGAGAACAACAACAAATTATATACAGGAAAGGAGCCATTCCTGAGGTGCCATCAACAAATGTGACTAGAAATCATTATGGGCTATAAACCATTATGAACATTTCTTCTATCCATGAATCAGGGGCGGATAATACAGCCAGCGGCAAGGGAGGGGGCCAAAGAGTGTGCCCAATTCGTGAGAAAATATTTAGCGGCGAAACAGCCAGCCGGTGAATAAGCGGGGGGGGGGGGGGGGGGGGGGGGGGGGTGTAGTGAGCACTATTATTATTTTTTTTTTTTTTGGGGGGGGGGCTCTCGAAAATTTGAAAAATCGCACCCACCCCCCTCCCCTTGAGCGCCAGGGGAGGGGGCCCTTCTAAAAAAAAAGGGTAACATTAACGTGGTTTTACCTGTTTTTTTTATGGGAGGGGGCCTCCTCCCTGGATCCGCCACTGCCATGAATTAATATCTTGTGTAACTGCAGTATTAATGTTCAAACTACTTCACAATATGCTTCCTAAAGTTTTCAATCATTATTTCACTTGCCTCCTATAGCGCTCGGTTCCATGCCATCTTTATCTACTGACTGGTAGAGAATATTCACCACCATTTCTTCGGTCCCGTAATCGCCGTCCAACGCTTGGTCGCTTTGTTGAACTGGATTAACACCTACAATTTAAAGGAAAGGTTAACTCCAAGTGAAAGTGCAAAATAATTGTAAACTCTATCATTAATACTATTTCCTTGTGAAATAAAATGATAGGAGAAATATTTACAGAAAAGGAGCCATTTCCGAGGTGCTATTAACAAATGTGACTAGAATTCATAATGAACTAAAAACCATAATAACAATTTCACCTATCCATGAATTAATATATATATTTTTTAATTGCAATATTGATGTTAAAACTACTTCACGATATTCGTCCTGAAGTTTTCAACAATGATTTCACTTTACATTTTTTCTGTCCATAATTATAATAATAAGAATGCCCAAAATATTCATCCCCCATTATTTTAATCGTATTTTCATTACACAATCTTCCATCTTCTATGACGGTTCAGTTTTATGGAATAATATTCCTTTATCATTTAGGAATAGTAAGAAGGTCTACCGATTGAAGCGACTAGATAATCAATTTCTTTTTGGTAAATTATAATTACTCATAAAGTCAATTGATATTCAATGTTTCCTCCTATTTTCTCTATTTAAAAGAAATCTGTTTGTAATCTTGATTGTATGCAAATTATGTTATTGCCAGGTTATTATTTTGTATATTTTGTGAAGATCATTTTTTAAAAGCCATATATATGCTTTTCGTGATCCTTTAATTTCAGATATCCTATTATACATGTTTCCATTTTTAAGATTGTGTAATGTTTTTTTTTTCTTGACGTGGAAGTAAATGCAATGTTATTAACCAGCAGCATCAGTAATCCATCTTTATTGCATCGTTCAGATAGGGGTTGGGAACAAAACAAGTTTGTGTACTGAGGAATACAGCAATAATATTGCGATAGGAAGAAAACAAGGGTATGCTCGAACCTTCGGATATTGTGTCATAGGTACTAGACATCGCCGTTTGGTTGTCGATCCCGTAGTGATTCTCCGTGTTATGATTTAGCGACCTCGTCATTGTAATCTCTTGACCCTCACGAATGACCTTTGAACTTGTTTAACAACAGAAACGTGATTTTTTTAAATAAAATCAGTTATAAGCAAAATATTGAATAATAACAAAAAAGGTGAAGGATAAACAAGTATATGATTAAAAATGCAAATTATGCACATTACGTAAAGAACGGATTGAGATCAATCCGGATTGAAATGTAAAACCAAACAGGAATTTCCTCTTCCGTTTTATGTTTGTCAATTGTTTAGAAATGGAGACCATTCATTTCCAGATCACCTTGCTTTTCTAATAGCATTTTAATTATACCAAGGTGTTACAAGTTATGAAATGGTTACACTTTATTGATAACCCCAAAACAGGGAAGGCATGTTTAAAACACTGTATTTTTAAACACTTTTTAAAACGTGTTTTAAATGGTTTTTTTTTAAAGATAAAAAAAAATTAAAAAAACATCCCGTAGACATGTTTGTTTTACATGCATATTTTGTCTCAATGTGTTAGTATTTTCTTGCTTGCATTATTTGTTTTTGCACTTATTTCATCATTGTCATGATTCCACAATAATTGTAAAATGTGAATTTACAAGGGTGGTTTATCTTCTCTCTTCGTCATTTCCCCCTTCTCACTTTCCCTTTCTTTTTTTCTTTCCTTTTCTTTGCTAACCGTGCCCCCCCCCCGTAGCTACGCCGCTGTTGTCATTGGCAACAATTGTATAAGAAACATGGACTCAGATTCTCAAATAAACAGGGGTAGCTTACCTTAATTTTCTACGTTTGATGATCACGGCGAGTAGGACGATGACTATGATTATGACCACGACAGTCAAACTGATAGCAACGACTGTCCTCGACTTATTCTTCGCTTCTGATTGATTAAAAGCATGAAAATGGATTACGAACATTAGTTTGGGTCTTGCATTTCGATAAAACGACATTACGAACAGACCAACTGCAAGAAGATCGACAAAAGAAAGAAATACAATAAGATAATATTAAAATTGGTGTTTTCAAAGGAATACGAAACTGACAGGCCGATAAAACAAAGAAACCTATAAGGAAGGATGAGAAATATCGGGCTCACGTGCTGTCAGTTTCACTGGCCCGTCGGTCTACTGCACTCCTAAGGCTTGTAAAGATATGGTGCGGTCAACCGCCGCAAAAAACCGCCGCGGTTCTTTTTTAACGTTTTAATGAATGGCAACGAGACCGAAATTGTCGTAAGAGTGGGTTGTAGGTTTTGGGGCTGTCTATCTTGCAATGCCGATCATAACATTTTGATTGAATAAGTTAATAATACTTTAGAATTACATACGGTAATGTTATCGATGAAGAACATAAAACTAAATAAAATACCACACATTTACCATAAGCCCTAACCATTTTAAATTGGTGTATTAATATTCATGCACAATCCAATGTACGAAAGGCATGCATCATTATAGTGATTACCGGCTACCTAATCGGCTGGGGATTGAGACCAAGGGTTCAGTGAAAGTGAAATCCACCAATGCAGTCGTCGCTGAATCACTACCTGATGATCGTGGTGAAGACCTTGTCCACTCCGAAGTCGTCACGGCGGTCGTCGTGAGCTCCGTGGTGTTCGTACGATGTTTCGTCGTGGTGTTCATTGTCCGCTTCGTGCTGGTAGACGATTTGAAGGTGGTTGTTGATGTTGCTGAAGTAGTTGTAGCTTTGTAATGAGACAGAGATGAGTCAAGATAAATCAAATACGTATCATGCACATATGGATTTAACAGCATTAAAGATTATTATTATGATGATGAACAGGGAAAAAAAGAGGCCTAGATAACATGCGCAAAGTACATTTTGAGATTAAATACTCAAGGAGTATTTCGAAAGATGAAATATATACACAAAAGTACTATTTGAGTAGGATAAAACATCATGAAAGAGAAAGGAGAAGAAAAAAGACAATTAATTTAAGCCAAATAAAACAGAAAATGGAGAGGTGTCGCAGTCGCGTGATCTAAGCTCTTCAATATAGACACTGATGTCGTGGATTCGAGACCCTACGTGGCAGTGGCACTGGTGTCTTTTGGCGAGACAGTAATCTTCGTTTCCACTCCCCCCCCCCAGGTTGCAGCCCCCCCCACCCCGCCCCTATCTGAAATTTATTTTAAATTTTCAATCTCAATTCACGCGATTATTTTGGTGTATACATTTTGTCCACATTTTTATTATATTGGCTTTATTATTTCTCTACAGTTGAAAAGAAAACTTGTGAAAATGTTACGGACTGCCCTAAATCCCTGACCATATCAGAAAACTAGGACTGAATCGTGGCTGGAGTAAGAGTTTTCAAAGTTGATGTAAATTTGAGCTGAATTCATACTCGAAACGCAACGGTACATGCATGGTCGACTGGTTAAGTCGCCGGACTGTCGATCACAAGGTCCACGGTTCGAGACCCACCGCGGGACTAATTTCCTTTGGCAAGACATTGATCTCCATTTGTCACACTCAACCCAGGTGATGTTAATGGGTACCTGGCAGAAATTTATTCTTTGAAATGCTAGAGCGCCGCAATGGCAGCACAGCTAAAGCCGGGGTAATAATCTCCAAGTTTGGAAGCGCTTAGTGATTCTAATAAGCGCTATATAAAAAACTGAGTATTATTATTATTATTATTATTATTATTATTATAATATCGATTATTTTCTGCCGCAACTCACTCCAAATGTCATCGCATTTTAAGTTAAAATGTATCTAACTTCGTTGCGGCACCACTCTGCAGTCACGCCGCAATCGTTGAGCAGTACGTGCGGTGCGACAACGCACCGCATTGCAATGCTGGTATGAACGGACGTTTCCATATGTAAGGAAAAACGCAGCTCTTTTTTCAAACCTTTCTGATAATAATCCTAACAGTAATTTATCCATATTACCGTATAGTAACATACATTTTGCTGTATTTGTGTATCATATACCAAATTTAGTCTGAATAGGTTATTTATAATGCATGGCATTATTGAATGACATGAAATTATTTGCTTCTGATCTCCCTCACATGTGCCATTCAAGGGACTCGTGAATAAGAATGCCTAAGACAATTAATGACTCAGTTCTCTCATTAACAGCATTTTCAATTCTTAAATTTCAATAATAGTTTGTACATCTGAACCAGTCGTTTAACGTTTGTAATCAGGTGATCTGCTGCGTAGCGTAGCATGCAAGGCACCTACTGATTTCGTTAGAATCTATCCTTTTTTTTAGGTGATCTGCCGCGTAGCGTAGCAGAGCATCTCTGATTTCGTCAGAATCTACCCTTTCCCCTTTCTGTTTGTATGGATTTGGGTTGTTTTATATTGTAGTGAATTTATGCTCCATTATAGTGTCAACGAACTTTATGTAATGTTTTGATATTGCCTTGTTGTGCCGACAACTTTTGAGAACTTTACGCTGATAATTTATGCAGTTTTCCTGCGACGTCGTATGTTTCACATTCTTGACACATTTTGGCACCTGCCTATCTCGTCGCCATGGTTTGTTTTCGTAATGTGACCAATCACAGCTTCCGCTGGTCACGTTTTCGCCACGGAGCTGGGGTTTTTCGTTAGTTAGCCTGCATGATCTCGTAAGATCATCACGTATTGGATTGATTCACTTTTATAGCGATCTTCGCGATTTTTCATCCAGCAGCTACGGCGACATAGTGTAGCGTTTTCCGTTGGATTTTCACTAGTACACGCATGTGATTTCTTCACGACAACTGTTAATAGCGAACTGCTTGTTTTCTCTTCGCGACTCGACATCTCGTAACTTCAATTCTGACACTTATTTCACTTGGAATACGCGGTTTATTTACAACGCGCCAGTGGTTATTTTCGTGTACTTTCTTCCTGGGCTAGCATATTTTGATTTACGCTTGTGCTAGTCCGAGGTGTTTATATTTACGTTACTTCATTTTTGCCACAACTTAAGAAGAACGCGATCCGCTTCTCGTACTTTAGCCGAGGCCTCCGGTTATTAGATAGCGTTTGTATTACCAACTCTTGCCACAACTAGACTCCACTTCTTCAGTCTTCAGTCTAGTATTTTGTATATAGTCGTCGGGGACATTTACTACGAACACTCCCTCTGTTCCCCAACATTTAGGAGTGTCAATTTCTACAATTCTTCTTCAACGTGTTACACTCGACATTGTATATTGATCAACACACATCGCGATCGCCATTGTCATCTTCATACTACATATATAGGATCACTCTCAAGTTTCTACACAACAAAAGACAGTGGTGAGTAAAAGTCTAGCTCGTACTCATTATAGTCAGCATAGAATTTTTACAATATCTCATGAATGACATGGTTAATGACAATGTAAATGACATTTTCATGACATGTGCCATATGGATGAAACAGCATGATTATTTTCCCCTTTTCTCTTCTTGTTTTGTTTTTGTTTTTGTTTTGTTTCGTTTAAGCCACCAAATGGGGGGGGGGGGGGGAGGGGCGGCTGTGCCCCCGCCTGAATCCGCGCCTGATTCAAAAGGAATTCATTGAATGCTGTTAACATAAAAATATCGGTAGCCTAGCTATAGCTAGAGCTGGGGTAATACTGGAGCGCCTTGAACATCTTGTTTGGTGGAAATGTTGGCCTTTAAAATATCCAATATATATATATATATATATATATATATATATATAAATATGTTCATCATTATTACTGTTGTTTTATTAGTATTTTTGCTGCAGTTTATATTATCTTTATTTTTATTTTTATTATTACTATTATTGTATTATTATTATTATTATTATTATTATTATTATTATTATTATTATTATTACTAATGTAATTATCATTATTATTATTATAATTGGTTTTGTTGTTGTTGCGACAATGAATTAAAGCGAAAAGTAGTAATGAGAGGATAGGTATGAGAGATAATACTACTATAGAAATACATTACACATACAGTGTGATCAGATATAAATAATATTCCTTGAGCGAGGCTCCTGGTTTGCAGCTCTTTCCTGTTGAGTCGTGCGTTTCCTGTACGTTCTTGGAAATGATTGTAGTCATTATTGTACACATTGGCCTAATTGTGCAGTCAATTTCTACAACATAGTAGGCCTACAGCATACATGTATCAGGCAAGTTTGTATGAGGTGGGTATTTCTCTACTGATTCATACTCATCACTACATACTTGGTGGTGGAGTTGACACGACCCGGATGTTATCCACGGCTACGCGACCGGAGGAAGTGCTCCATGTTGCAGTGAAGTTTACCTAGGAAGGAGAGGAGTATTCATTAAACGTGAATTTGAGCAAAGGAAAATTATTCATTACAATTTACGGGAGAGATTAAAATGACACCAAATTAACTTCGAATTAATGTTTAATAGAACATACATGATCGGTTGAAAATGATAGCTGAAATAAAATCGAGTTAGCCTATTACTTTAAAAACTTTTAGTTTACCTAGGAAGGAGAGGAGTATTCATTAAACGTGAATTTGAGCAAAGGAAAATTATTCATTACAATTTACGGGAGAGATTAAAATGACACCAAATTAACTTCGAATTAATGTTTAATAGAACATACATGATCGGTTGAAAATGATAGCTGAAATAAAATCGAGTCAGCCTATTACTTTAAAAAAAAAAGTTTAATGATGATGCACAAAAACAACAAAAATGACTTGATTGATTTGATCTATTAAAATTGAACATTATGTTTAAGAAGTAACACTTTCTCTTGAGCGAGGGAATAAAACAAGAAATCATTTCTAGTATGTAGACTGATTTTTTTCTTCCCCTTCTTAGTAAATGGTTACTTCGTTTCACTGGTTTTGAATAATTTGACAAAAATAAAATACCGCGGAAATGATCTTTGAACTTCAAATGATAACGTGCACAAGGGAATTTCCCTGTTTGCGTGATCAGTTAGTGAAGAAGAACAAGTCATACAATTATGTTTGTTGTAATTTTTTATTTGTTTGTTTACCTTAAATATTACAGCTTGATTCCGTGTCAGCCACACACTTCGATTGTATCGATTGTTATTAGTTTTCTGAAGCGCCATCCAAAAATATGATTTACTTTCCAATATACTAAAAAAAGATGTTTGTATAAGGTGGATAGTGTCTTGCCTATAATGTCCAGCAATTGTTTTACCTCACTTTTCCAAGTTTACATGTATAAATTTTATTAATACTTTATGTAAGAGGAAAAACACCTCGTAAACAAATGCTAAAGATTATTTACATATGTGTTGTGGTCTAGTGGATAAGCTTCCGAACCGTGAACCACAAGGTAAAGCGTTCGAATTCCTGCCACAGCACTACCTCCTTTGGTATGAAGTTAATCTACATTATTCACACCCCGCCCAGGTGAGGTTAATGCATGGATTTCTGGTAGGATCATACCTTGAAATGCACTAAACGCTGACAACAGCTGCAGGAGCGGAAGCCGGGGTAACACTCTCCAAAGCTCTTTGGAAGTGCATAGGGTCGTTATGTCATAATTATTATTATCATTAATATAAAAATAATAACAATAATAATTATTAGTAGTAGTATTATTATTATTATCATCAACATTATTACCATTTTTTTAATAAATGTAATGCTTTCTGGGAAATTTTCTAACTTGTTTTTCAATTACAGATCGATCAATCGATCTTATTTACTGGGTGTAAGCCACAAATATGTTTAAACTATTATTACCATTGTTTGTTATTATTATTATTACTACCATTACTACCATCATTATAACTAATAATAATGTTGTTGTTATTATTGTTGTTGTTATTATTATTTTTATTATTATCATTATTATTATTATTATTATTAATAATATCATTATTATCATTAATAATCTTCTTATTTATGTCATCGTCATCATTATGAATTTACGCCTACCGTAGGGTTATATCCGCTGCAGTAGATTATGATACCTTCCACGGTCTCCCAGTTGCCATTAGACTGAGACTGTAGGGTGACATCATATCTTATCAAATTACAGACAGAAATCGTCAGGATGCTCTCACCAGGATTAAAGAATTTGTAGTGGAAGGAGAGAAGTCCAGAGTTTTGCGGTAGTTCAAGATTCGGTAGTTGGAATATTGTTGAGATCTGCATGTTTTCCCCACGACCTGTCGTAAGTAGGAACCCATCTATATAAAGAAAGTAAGGAGAGATAATCTGACATATTAAGAGGTGATTGATTTAACTCGACAGAAAATCTTATTAAACCTATTTAGTTTTAGTTTTAGCTTAGTTCATCTTTCATAACACTTCATAAAATATCATACATTAAAATAAATGGAACAAGTCATATACGCAGAGTGAAGGAATACATTAATCATGTAAGTTATATCTTTAAAACTGGATGACAATACATCATAATAAGAAATATAGAAGGGGAAATCAGTATAGGATAAGTATATCTGACGAAATTGGAAATGAGATATGAGGGCATATAGTGAAAGGCATGGCTTCCATGGAGAGATTCCCTTGGGTGAATAAGGAATGCAATATTCGAACTTGAGACAATCTGAGTGAAAAAAATATTTGAAAATGCTGGTCAACATTCACCAGAATCGGTTTGTAGTCCGAGAGTGGAAGTTGATTAATCGTTGACCGTGAGACCATAGCACACCTGGGTTCATTTCGATTTTGATTTCATTTATTTATTTCCACAATAACAGCAACTAACTTTACAAATACCTTCATTTTACAACTCATTAACAGCATAGAAAAACTACAATTAATAATGATACAAATTTGCTCAGTTCATATTTTTCACCTGAATGGTAAGCAAATAAAAACTTGCTGTATAATGGAGGAAACCGTAGAAAACAAAGCTTTTAGTTCAGGTTCCCTAACATGAATATCACAGTGTTATTGAATAATTATTTTAAAAAGTAATACAAGGATAAAAACCCGACTGACGCATCTGTGAGAACACATTCTGCCAACATTCCCCTCTCAAAACACTAATTGTATTACAATCATTAAGAATCAACCTGGCAAGAGGGCATGTGTTATTGGGGGGGGGGGGGGAGAATACAAACCGTTCCAGCCTGTTGATGGGGCACTGCCATGGCTGCCCCATCCACTGACCGCTCCCCATGCAGGTGGTGAGCTGTGCTGTGTAATACCACAATCTGTCAACCCAGCCGATGTGAATCTTGCCCCAAAATCACAGAAGAAGTCTACAATGCAAAAGGAAAAGATTTAAATGTGCTTTTCTTATTTCAATTCACTTCACTTGGTATCCCAATGGAATCTTAACGTTTTTGATAAATAATGAATTATCTTTACCTGTACATTACTCAGATATTTAGTTGTCTCTGTCTCTCTTTCAGTCTTTTTATAACTTAGTAAGAAACTCATCCCATGGTCAATTTCTTTTTATCGGCGAATCATCAATAAAAAAAGACCCCTTTTCGCCCCTATCCTGGCATTACTGATTCAATTCAATTTAATTCAAGAAAAGGTTTATGTAAACATCCAAATATAAATAATATAAAGGGAGACAAAACGCATCGCTTCTAGTCTTAAATCAACGCAATTGTAATGACAAAGGCAAATTAAAAAGAATAAGAACAAGGGAAGAAAAGAAAAAAGGTGAAGAAAAAAAGGGAAGGCAGAAAGGAAATCACTCACCAGCATATGAACGATGTAATATAGCAATTATCACTATAGTCAGTACACACTGAATACGATACATAGACCATAAAATCGTGGCACTTTTGCTGTTGATTTGAAATTATCTCACAAAACTCTGCCTGCATCAACGAAAGACGAAGTAATGACTTGTGTTCTATCATTAAAATGCAAAACACGGATCTGTATTAACAATGTCTGGATAAAAATACTCGAAGAAGGGAGAACTACTCGCGAAAAAATCCACTTGAGTTTACTTACTCACGTCTGGAAAAGGAAGGATGTGTCATGTGTATTTTATATTGTAATCAAAGACTTAAAGGGGGAGTCTACCCTAATATTCATTTCTTTTTAATAAAACCGGGAAAAGGAAAAAAAGATCAAATAAAGTTTGAGGAAAATCCGAATGAAAATTTTTTTTTTTTTTTTAAATTGCAATCAAACGTAAATTGGCGATTACAAGACATACCTATCAGACCACCATTGCCATCTGCTCTACCATGAAAGCCAAATATGAATTACTGTTTTCTGTAGTGAAAAATATAGTCATTACTACATGCAACTCGAATATAATTATTACCAAGATGTCTTTCACAACCCGTTCTTGATTAAATCAAATCCTTCATCGAAAAACCCAAGAAAATCAACATTTATGAAAATATTACTAAAAGTAGAGCTACTGAGCAATTGGAAGAGATGCTAGGAGTTTACGTCACAGATTTTCCATTTGAATGTGTTAATGATTATAAGTTTCTTATCTCTTATCTGACATTCCATGAACCATTTTTGCAGCAGGTTGAATGTCCCATTCAAACTACATGAATCCCATTATTTCTACATTGTCACTCTGTTGTAATGACCGGTCACTTTCGGCCTCGAAAGTAACTGTATTTGTAGTCAGTGGTGCAAGAAAACAGAGTATGAAACAGATCGAATCCATTTAATCAATTTAGATTAATTCCGGTTGATTCGAAACCATCTCATGGGCAATAAATATTTTACGTCATACGTTAGGATATATACATATTTATGTGTGTTCGGCGTGCGTGCGCATTATCGATCGTCCGAGACCAACTGCAAGAAAACACACCTTTTGTCCGAGGACGAAATTTACTTCCGAGGACGTAACATGCTGTCCTCGGGAGTAATAGACGTGCAAAAGGATATTCTACGTCCGAGGACGCATCTGACCTTAAATAAGGCCTGTCCTCGGATGTTCGAAAAGAAAGAATCGACACACTTAACACTCCCGTTGGTATATCGTCGTGTGTGTCTTGAAATGTTAAGAGCGCCCCCTGCGGACACACAGATCCTCGGGATCGATCGTTGTGAGCTAGCGCGCGCGAGCTTGCAAAAATGCAGCGCAGCTAGCTGGCGCGTTTGTATTAGAAGCGCGAGACTCGACCGTGTCGTCGATGACTGATCGTGCGCGCGGGACTAGACTAGAACGGTGGCTTATTTCACGATTTGGCCCTAATATTGGAACAATGCCGGTATCACTTTATGGAGCAAAAGGGGGTGATAATTACGGCCAGTTTATTTAATTATAATTTTATTTTTAATCTTTAGTTTTCAGTTCAATCATTTAATCAGAACTAGAAGATTGGGACAGGTCTTTTTTATATTTGTTGATCGTCTGGTTGATTTGGAGAAATTAAACCAGTTCATTGAATTCAGTGTTTGGGAAGGCTCGAGGCCAGATGTTATTTGGGGCCAAGGTGAGTAAAGTTAGACCTAGTCTATTTCTGATTTACACATCTTTTTCTGGGGACTCTGGTGTGGAGATGTACTAGTGCACTGAACTTATAGTTTGCAATGTGTATGAATGTATGCATTAACAAAGTGTGGAGCCTTGAGGTGTACTGACCATGCATGGGAAATGTTGAGCCATGCAAAAATTCAAAGATTTGTATGAATATTTGCATGAGAAATGTATTAAACAGTGGCGGCGGAACATTTGGGGGAGGGCTGGGGTGTGTTGGCCCCCCCCCCCCCCCCATTGAAATCAAATCAAATTATATTGATAATGAAAACTAGAGTCTTTTTTATGTACATGTATAGATGGGGGTGCGGTGTCCGGAGACTTAACACAAATAAAATCGCCTCCTTCTGCCTTTGAATTTCACAAAAACTATGGATCAAATAACAAAAATTATTATGAGCATTTGTGATTTATAATATTGTCTTACATTATATTCAAACAAATTATGAAATCTTGCTTCCAAATTTCATGAAATTGCCGTTTTGTCCGGATACCCAACCCGTCCGGACACCCAATGACACCCAGTGACATAATATACAAAATAAAGACAACAAAACAACAAAAACAAGAACAAAAAAAAGAACAAATACTTCTCTATAGAAGTATTTCAGCCATTCCGGGTAAAGAAATTGTACACCTAAAAGTATGAATTAAAGAACAATTATTTAGGCATTAATTTTGCTGCATGATATCATCTGCTATTTCTAATTAAGTTCTACACACGTATTGTTAATATATTTTTCATCAGATTTTGTTTACACAGAGAGGGTTCATTTTGAACCCCTCCAAAAAGTTCCGTAACTCGACTTTGAGGGGATATCTTTTTTGTTACGGAAACTGTTTAGTGGTATATAAATGGAGAGATTCATTTCCTTTTGATAATGATATGCCATCTGTTCTGATTGTGGAATCACGGATTATGCAGAACCCCTAGATAATATAATATAGGGAATGTAAAAATTAAAATGCTAAATATTGTTTTCTGACAAAAGTTTCAATTTTTTTCTTGGTTGAGGGACTTTGTTGGCAATTGCATAGGATGGACTGAGTTTGAATGATGTTGATGCTGATGCAGGAAAGTCCACACATTGTGTATATTTATTTGCAAAATGGACTGAATGTGTGCGGAAAAATGTTGAACTCCGTCATTAAAAACGGTCTTATGTTTTGGACAAGTTTGAGATATTGGTATAGTTTTAAATT
>JAVYIG010002579.1:0-238886 GCA_035222895.1 Strongylocentrotus droebachiensis
CCTTAAACCCCTGAGCTTGCGGGGTCGGACAAGGTATCAAAATGTGTTTATCTGACCGCAGGCGCGTAGCCAGGGTGGGTGTGGGGGGGGGGGGGTCCCCAAATCGAAGAGGGCGTAGGAAGAAAAAGGAGCAGACAAAGAACACCTTTGAAAAAGGATTAAGAGTATAGAGAACGGTACAGCATGGAGGAGGGATGGAGGGGAAACTAAATTCCGACGAGGATTAAGAGTCGAGAACTGTACCAACGAAACGTCTATTTTCGAGGAACGGTACAATAATCGTCTTCTTTCTCTAATGACTTAATGAAATTAAAAACTTCCGGGGGGAACCTGAATTCAGACGAGGATTAAGAGTCGAGAACTGTACAACGAAACGTCTTCTTTCGAATGATTAATTGAAACGTAAAAGCTTCCGCGCTTAGCGCGGGAGGGGGGGGGAACTGAATTCAGACGAGGATTAAGAGTCGAGAACTGTACAGCCAAGCGTCTTCTTTCTCTCATAATCTTATGAAACTTAAAAGCTTCCGCGCTTTGGGCGGGAAGGGGGGGGGGACCTGAATTCGGACGAGGATTTAGAGTCGAGAACTGTACAACGAATCGTCTTATTTCGAATGAATCAATGAAACGTAAAAGGTTTCGCGCTTCGCGCGGGAGGGGGGGGGACTGAATTCAGACGAGGATTAAGAGTCGAGAACGGTACAACGAATCGTGTTCTTTCTCTAATGATTTAATGAAACGTAAAAGCTTCCGCGCTTCGCGCGAGAGTGGAGGGGGGAGGGGGAACCTGAATTCAGACGAGGATTAAGAGTCGAGAGGTCTCCAAAGAATCGTAAATAATTTAATAAATCGTAAAATTTTGTTGTGAAACGTCAAAGCTTCCAGCGCGAAGCGCGGGAGGGTGGGGGGAACCTGAATTCAGACGAGGATTCAGAGGCGAGAACGGTAATACGAATCTTTAATGATTTAATGTTACCTTCCGCGCTTCGCGCGGGATGTAGGGGAAAACTGATTTCAGACGAGGATTAGTGTCGAAAACGGTACAACGAATCGTCTTCTTTCTCTAATGATTAAAGGAAACTTAAAAAGCGCGGGAGGGAGGGAACCTGAATTCAGACGTGGATTAAGAGTCGAGAACTCTCCAAAGAATCGTAATAATTTATAAATCGTAAAAATTTTTCGCGCTTCGCGCGGGAGGGGAAAACTAAATTCAGACGAGAATAGTTTTTGAGAACGGTACAACGATGCTTCTTCTTTCTCTAATAATTTAGTGAAACGTCAAAACTTCCGCGTTCGCGGGAAGAGGGAGGGGGAAACTCGCCCCTTCCTGCACCGACCCCCCCCCCCCCGCATTACGTCGCTGTTGGTCACCATTACGTACCAATATTTGCTCGCATAATTTCAAATTTGGGCCCCCCCCCCCTAAGAATCCTGGATCCGCGCCTGCCTGATACTAGCACACTATTTATTAGTAAATAGCAGGCCTATATTATGAGGCTTACATGATGGATTACTTAGAATACTCGTGACACGTGCTCTTAAGAATGCCTTTAGGAGTGAACACAGACTTTACTTACCATTATTGTGGAGTGAGACTTTGGATGTCTTTATGATAAGGCTATATAGCGTGTGCGCCCCAATGACCAATCACTCAGACGTGTAAATGATCGACGACTATCGTCTCGAGCGATTTTCCACTCGGGTGTTCGGTGAAAGAGTGTCGTTATACGCAAGGGGTCGCCCCCCCCCCCACCCCTCCCCCACTGTTATGCTTGACTTGAACACTATTGAATAGTAGATTAACCAAGAAATAATGGAGAGGGGGAACCTTATTATTCATAAAGAGATGGTTAATCGAAGGCAAAAGTCTTTAATAATTTTGTAGTTTAACCATATTGGTTTGATGTTCTTTTTATTTGATGCGTCTTTTTCCTGTCTTTAAACAAGAAACCATAAATAATTAATTTAAGATTGATAAAGGGGATAACGATAACTCGAAGACGGCGCATAGTTCAAGACACTTACAGTTATTGTTTTTATAAATTATGTAAGTTAACTTTCCTTTAAATTATTCATTGTCTATTTTGCTGATTTGATATAGTCAGTTTCATGCCGGTACCCGCTAACAATTGAGATATAAGAAAAAGCTTTAAGGAATAACAAAATTCTGGCATTGATAACATAAGTTCATCCACCTCGCCCCCTTTCGATTCACATTGATGATACGGCCATGTACGCCGCACAAAGCCACACGGGTGGCAGAACACACAAAGGTTTAACTTAATAAATTCAGATGGTTATATCATAATGGGAATGTTCATGAAAGCATTTTGAGTTGACCCCCATGTCTCTAGTCTCTGCAAATGATGTACGCAAACTGTGCATCAATATTTTTTATTCTTTCCTCCAACTTTAAAGGGATGTAAGAACCACGATCACACGTTATTTAAACAATTGATTTTTGTTCAAGTTGTCTATACTACCAAACGTGGCATATCTATACATTTTTTTGAATAAAATGCCGTCTTCATTAGTGGTTTTTCAACATCTTTGGTATCATATTCAATGCGCAGGGACTGACAAATGCTTTGTGAATTATGAGTAGACCAAGAAAAAAAGAAGAAGACCAACTTAATATAAACCGAACACATAATCCATCATAACATGATATTGTCAGCGAAACATGTTTTGTTTACCTTAACTTGGTTTCATTAATTTTGTATGAAGTACCGATTGAATTGCACTTTTTTCTTCAAATGAACGCTTCTGGCAGTATTATTATGGTATTGCAAAAAAAATCTTAACTCTATCCAATTTCGACCACGCGTATTTGACTTCCATTGCTTTAATATAGAATAGTATTTTGCCGATGTTTCATGTCGCTACACTTTTATGGAAAAAAAATAAATATCGAAATACTGGATGAAAATTTAGCGTCAAGAAATGAAACCGAAAGATTGTAAGAGCAAAAAATAGTCTTTATGGACTATGAATGATGTCATTTTATAGGTTGCATCTTGAAAACGCTCGTTCGCTTTTGAGTTATTCTTCTTTTGATGCGTTTTACGAGGGACGTCTTCCTTTCGATGATAAAAGGCATCCAGCTTTGAGAACCATCTCTGTCTCTTTATCACATTCCCTCGTCGTTGATGTCAATCCTGCGTCGTGACTTGAGGACGAACTTTGGGGCAAAATTGGGTAAAATAACGAGAGGAAATGAGGGTCTCATGAGAAGAATGCAACCCCAAGCTGCTGGGGTAATCAATCCTCAAGACCCGATCTCTGTCTGTCTTGTCTGTCTCGTCTCAATTCAGCAACGTGATCAGGGAGATGGGTTCCTTCAGGGCCCACTTCACGATTGAGTTTTAATCTGTGCAAATTGTAGCTATAAACTGCCTCCCGGCAACATTGTGATCGGGAGATGGGTTGCTTCAGGGCCCACTTCACAATTGAGGTTTAATCCGTGCAAATTGTAGCTATAAACTGCCTCCCGGTAACACTATGATCAGGAGATGGGTTGCTTAAGGGCCCACTTCACAATCGAGTTTAATCCGTGCAAATTGTAGCTAAGTGCCTCCCGGCAACATTATCATCAGGAGATGGGTTGCTTATTTCACAATCGAGTTTCGTCGTTGCATTTCCAAAATTTAGTACTTGACCGGAATTAGACTTGAAGAGTTATGTCGGTTGTCTTCTTAGTTAAAATAACGTGGAATACCTGAGGAGCATTCACACTGAAATATCCCAACTCACTGGCTAACACAGTTTATCTGACAAAGCCGTACCTGAAATACATAAAGCAATATTATAAAACAGTTTTAGATGAAAAATGTATTGCTGAAATGATGTAGTAACCAGTGAAATATAAGCGAATGAACAGGTGAAATCAGTAGATAATATTGCCGTTGTTGTGAGACAGAAACAAACTATAGCGGTTTGGAAGGGGAAAAGGGATTTAGGGTCTGTACAAGAGCAGATAATTATGTTGATCGTGGAATTAAGTTCTTGTGTGAATGACCCCCTGATATCATTATCACTCATCGGGGTTCAATCAGTCGATCGGTTTCCTACTTTCATTTCAATCCTAGAATTAAGCCTGATTAAGAGATGTTCCTTGGAGGCAATTCAGCGAATACAAACGGGGTAGCCTGTATTATATTCGGTAGATGCAGAAGGGATATAATCGAAGACAACTGTATTTACAAACATGCTTCATTGGTAGTGTACAGACATCGGCTCTTTTCAGTCGTAATTCGTTGCAGAGAGTATTAGAAGTGAGACTTAGTAGACTACACGGTTCTAATGCACTCCATAGGCCATTACAATGTACTACTAGTATAACTCCCGTTTACACAGGCTAGGCTAGGATCAAGGCTTTGTGGATTTACTTTTAGTGTCAAATAGGGTCTGTGTTTGCAGGCTACATCTTTGGAGCGCTGATGTACACATAATTATTTAGTATTCATACATCTATCTATTGCTGAAATCTATCGGCATATCACCTGCAATTATTTCGTACTGCATGGACTATATACACCGAGGTGTGCAGATGTTGTGAGCGGTAGGGGGTAGAGCTAAACTTTAACAAATTTGATTTATTAACAAACGTGCCTCGTCTCATTTGAGTGATAATCAAATTTAATGGAATATTGAAGTACAATTTTATTTTAGTATAGTATGTATTAAATAATTGTGTATTTATTGAATAACAGCAGCAGTGGCGTGAACAAGTACATGTACAACGGTAGAGTTGGCTATGCTCCTGCCTGTCTATCGCACGTGGGCAGTAAAGGTATATCCGCCCAGCCCCCTCCCCCATCATGCAGTTCTGTTCTGGTTACGCCAGTAACGTCACTGCTCTAAAATTAAGTGTAATATGTCAGGTGATCTCTTTCAAACAATCTTTATTTACCATCGACGTGTTGATGGCCATGATTTCACTTCAAAATGTAAAATTTTCATTTCATCCACCCATTAAAAAAAAATTAAAAAAATAAAAATATATATATTTTCGATATACGAATGTACTATAGCTCCTTTGTGATTACTGGCGAATGTTTGGATAATTAAATACAGCTATCTGATAGTTAATAACATAATATCATGCCCCCCCCCCCTCTCTCTCTCTCTCTCTCTCTCTCTCCCTCCCTCTCCCTCTCTCTCTTCTAGTTACTCTTATTGGCTAATAATATGAGGCCCGCATTTGATCGTGTTTAATCAAAATGAAATTAATTTGAGATTCTCATTTTCTGCCAGGCTGAAACGCTTATAAAAGCTTTAATGATCATGACCTTTTCACGGAGGGTAGGATACATTTTTATGCCGAGTCAAAATATAATAATAGCAAATATCGACATTCAAATAGATATTGAGGTTATTTTTAGTGTAAAAATAGGCCGTTTGGAAAAAGTGAGAGGGAAAGAGCTAAAAGAGGGTAGCCAGATTTTGAATGCTTCTCATAAAGTGTTAATCGTATCTACTATCTAGTGCATGCACCGTGACAAATCCTTGTATTTCAGTAATCAGATCACAGCGCCAATACATTACCTACTATTGAATGGAATTGTAACGTTATGACCCCTCAGCTTCTTATTGTTATTCTAATCTTATTGTTGTTTATGCTTAGTGTAAGCTCCATGTTTTTGGTTAAAACCACCAAGTTTTAAAAGCTTGGGCGACAATCTTGAGTGAAAAGTCGCCATGCTGGTATAATGGTGGCAGCGGTGGGATAATACTCTACGAAACAGAGTTTCACATACTGATGCATTGTGGTGCATTGTGCTACGTCGAGTAAAGCTCGGACATTCTTTGGAGATGTCAGGGGTAAATTATGGATACGCCGAAACGAAATAGATGTCTCAACGTATCAGTTTCAGTCCTCGCAATGCTGGATTTAAAAAAACATAGCAAAAGTCAGTGATAGCAGTATGCTGTTCACAATTGAAGAGCCTATAGAATGGAAATAATTTATGCAAAATGGGTTATCATCATTATGAAGTCATCGAACGGAAAACAAAAATCAATGCTGCGTAAGGAATAAAAAACTAAAGACGAATTGCTACATCATCAGTGGTGGATAACTTGATTTTTCTCGAATTGTATATAATATATATTATAGTATATAATTATATTATGCTTCTTAATCAAACATTGGGTTTACATAATACTCTGTAATGGACTCGGTAGTAAATTTGTTGTTCTTTCAGTGCATAGTTACAATGATACTATTTTGATAAGTGCTAGTGACTATGGTTTCACTAGCGTGCTACTCAAATAATTAAATTCATGTAACCCTGGAGATGCTCCATTGTTGGATCTTGTGAACATGATTATGCTAGGCTTATCGAATATGAAACACTATTATATCCTTTCATCACGGTTTTATTATTATAGGCTTATCAAATAAATAATGCATAGTCGTGTCATTCATGTAGGTGATAACTGCCAACGGTATTGATATAATGTTTGTATTATATAGCTACCTGCTAGACACTTGCGCTGATTATAATTACAATTCTCAGTACCCTTAAAATTCATTATATTCCTTTGCTCTTGAAGTTTCGAAACCTTACACACAAAAGGTGTCCCATCAAGTTTCAATCGAAGCACCCTTCCGTGTGCAATTTATATAGGCATACAATACAAGTATATGGCATGTGCGGGCGAAATAGAAACTGGAATGTAACACTTTAATTCAGATGATTGAATAATATATTCTTCTCTTGGAACCTAAGCATAAGGCATATTTGGGGTCAGTTTCAGGGCAATGAGATTAATATTATTAAGTTCGGTATGACAGGCGGATGGTAGCTGATAAGAGATGGATAGACAGAGAGAGAGTGAGAGAGAGAGAGAGGAAGAGAGAGAAGGGGAGGGGGTGGAAGGGTGACTCGAGAAGGGGGTAGAGTGACCGAATGACATTGGGTGGGGCAGAGAGGGATTGGTTGCTTGATTATGAAATTAAAATGTATCCGTCGTAATTTGTGAATTTATGCAAAGCCTATTTTGTACAGATATACTGTACAGACAGCTACATACAGCGACGATAGAAAGTCAGGTTGCTGATAGAAGAAATAGTGAGGGGGGAGAATGATGAATGAAGGGATGAGCGGTGGAGAAGATGAGGGGTAGAGGGTGAGAGACAGAGAGAGACAGAGAGAGAGTGAGAGTGAGAGTTTGTGAGAGATTGCGATGGAGTGATGGAGGGTGAGAGATTGATACAAAATGTGGAGAAAGGTGACGAGGTAGAGGGGGAAATGTTAATTAATTATGGAAGTTAATGACGTATGAGCTATAGGTTACACCTGTACCCTTCGGTGAAGCGGAAAGGGATGTTAAACCCTGAGTTAATTGACATTATCCCCTTCTTTTCATCCAAGATCTATGCTAAATACGGTGAAGGCCATTTTCGTTATAAATATCTTGCAATTTTTACTGATCTTTTTCGAAACACGATTTCCCCTGACTGCCTAATAAGTTACAGTTTATGGCTTATTCGATGTTCAACAGAATAATGTCCCGACTACGGCCTATACTCATGTTAACATTGTCCTATTTACATAGGGTGTAGTATATTGTTAATTGACAAAAAAATGTATTTTTGAGATATTTTTATTTTTTTTATTGTTGGAATAAAATTACTTTTGTCAGAACAGAGAAAAATAATGACGAACTTATTGCAATAAACTACAAAAATCTGCTTTCGTAACCCCAGATTTCACGATATAAAGGCTGTTGATTTACATGTTTGTTTAAGCTTTGGATGGGGCGACACTAAACAGAATCATATCAATAATGCCTATAATACTGTACACAATCTCGTAATTGATAGGGAGGGGTATAGCTGCCACCAGTGTTACCCAAAACCGAAACATCAGCTATGAATCATTGGGTATCAAAATACGTGTATTTTAGTATCGAGGAATTCGATTTAAAAAATCAGGACAATTTTAGCCGAATGACGTCAAACAATGATCACAAGGGATATGATATAATTATTGTGGTACATGTATTTCCAATCCGAAACAGACATGACAGCCCTGAAATAGCCCTGTATAACCCGTTCCTTCGTTCTGCCAATACGTATTCCCCCGATATTGCAGTTTGAGCCTCTGACTTTAGGTGTCATATAAGGGATTATTTCTATTTTAGTTGAATCCACTTAAAGATTAAGATAGAATTCACTCAAGAGTAGTGTTTCAATGTCTCTTTTGACAATGGATTCCTCGTTGTTGTTATTTGAAAAATGAACGACGTTTTCTCCGGTATGACTTCGAAAAGAGTGTGTTTCCACTCCCGTATTAAACTTTACCCTACCCCGTTTTGATCCAGTGTATTTTACTATTTTCTTTAATCTTTGTTTTAAAACGGTTATTGTTTTCTACCCAGCTGTTGACTGATTTACCGACAGATGATTCTGATAGAAATTAATCCGGACACCATTTCCTGGCCCACTTTGCAGGAACGATTTGTTACCATGGCAATGATTTCTAATTGTGTAATTGTCCGATTTCCGCTTGATTAACGCACTCAATCAGCGTGATATTATTATTTTATAAGCATTTGCCACATTATTGAGAATAATTTCATACAACTCAGCGTTCCTGAGTTTTAATGACAGCTTGAATGTCGAAAAGCACAGGAAAGGATATTTTCCTCTTCCGCATGATTGTAATTCTTCAGTAAAGTTTGCAAAATGTTGAGCTTGTCATGACACTGTAACTATGGCAGGCCATTCATGCCACTGGTTGCTCTCACCATTGGTCTCTGTAGGGATGTCACAAATCTACATAATTTACATTTTTTGATAGTTCATTTAGTAGATGAGTGATGATTATTGATTTCTAAGTCCTTTAAGACCTATAGCTCGGATCTGACCATCTATCAAGTAAAGTAATACTTGTGATGTCAACTTATAATAGGTTACAAGAACTTGGAAGCGTACGAAACACCAAATGACTTAATAGATTGGACTTGTCCACATTCAGTATCGGCCACCCTTTGTATTAGAAAAGTTGTTGTATTGTGTTACCATGGTATTACCATGAACACATCGGAACATACAGGTTTCATGCCACACTTGCTATACCGGTTTTCGTCATATCGCTTCTGCGACACACATCCATAAACTTTAAGAAATTTTCTTCGTTATTGATAATGGAATAGATTTTTGTTTCCATACAGGGGTTGTACAAAAACATATTTGCAATAATATAGGGTGCATGTATGATTTCAAAAATTTCTGGAGGGAAAATAAAAATAACAATTTTTGTTAGTACAGAGCAAATGAGAGAAGAGCTCGCGAAGATACGTCACAGAGTCGCCATTTTGTTTGTTATCTTGAGCGTGGAATGCACATTTTCATGCACGTCTCAAAGCATGCTCAAAGCACTATCAGATGCATATATTTTGAATTATTTCATTGTTCCAGTAGACTCCAAATCACCCGTTTCGGTGTTAAAATGGTTGAATCCCGATCAATGATAGAGCAGGGAGGTCCCTGGATATAGCTATACCATGTCCCTATATATCCCCCTTCGTGTCCCTTTTCCCTTTTTCACTGTTCACTAAGCAAGAAACCCCTTGCCGAAATAAGCACACCGCTGGGACATACAGACAACCATGAGAATGAATTAAAATTTGGTGTTGGCTTTTTTTTTTCGCGGGGTATTGAATTCTACCATAAATCGTACGCCGCGTCAGACAGTACGGTGTCGGGTTTTCAGTCGATCGTGTGATCGCTTGGGGCTTCGCTGAGCCTGTGTTAACACCTTCTCGTTGATGAAAGGAGATCGATATTTCGCTGCTCCCCTGGGGTTATTAAAGTCATTGTATAGCCTTTGCCATCCATTCAGAATAATGTCATCGAATTCTCCCTTCTTTTCAAAGGCGACGTTCGAGTGTATGTCACAAGATATCTGGAAAGTTAGTTAAAACCTGTACGGTTTTCAACAACAAATATGACTTTTCTCCTCTTCTCTATGGAATTTGACTTCTATTTGAAAAAAAATAACGCCACTATATGACTTTGTATAAGATTTTACCTAGATCAGCGGGATACCCCCCCCCCCCCCCCCCCCCCCACATTGGTGCCTCCAGTGGTACAGCTACGGTAAAGAGTAGTCGAGTTGGTTAGTGGGTAGACTCATCTTTTTTTTTTTTTTCATTTCATTTCATTTATTTTCCACATTAAAAACCAGAAAAATATACAAGGTAAAAGATTACATTATACACATTTGACACATAGAGCAAAAGAAAACAGATACATAAGCATAAAAGAACAATGAAAATCTACATCAGTTAACAAAAACATCAACATTAAAACATAAAAAGGTGAGTAATGTAGATGGGGCTAGAAAAAGCGAAGCTTGTCGAGTCTAGCCCCGGTAGCAATGAAGGGGAAGTCCACCCTGAGAATGTGTGTGGCCAAGTAAAGGCGGAGTAAACCCATCCTCAGGGTGGACTCTCCCTTCAAATGTCTGGTTTTATAATTAGATTAAATTGACCCGATGATAACATAATTGCGATTTGAAACATAATAATAATTGTTTTTAAATTGATTAGACTATTTAGAATTGCAGAGATATTGTTTATATTTATACTTAAATTGTCGTAATGATGCAGATTGTTTGAGACTGTTATCTAAAGTAGACCATGTAAGGTAACCCTGATACTTAACACTTCTTTGGCCAGTAGCAGTTCTGTAATAAATGCTATGCAAATTCTTGGAGTTTCGGGTGTTATAACAATGTACATCACTGTTGCATCTAAACCAGTTTTGAAGTGAGTTTGGTAATAGTCCCTTTTCAGACCTGTACATAAATTCTCCCAGTTGTAACCTACCTAATTCATATACAGTCAAAACCCTTAATTGTTTAAAGATATTGTTGGTATGGGCCAAATAATGAGACTTGGCAACTATGCGTATTACACGTTTTTGCAACAAATGTAAACGATTTAACAATGTATTTGATGCATTTATCCATAGCATATTACCATATTGTAAATGAGGAAGAATTAATGAATTGTATAGCAAAAGCAGTACCTTTGACGGTAATACAAATTTCAGTTTTGACATAACTCCAGTAATTCTCGAGATCTTTAATGCAATATCATTAATATGTAAAGACCATGATAACTTGTCATCAATATTAACTCCCAAAAAGCGGGCACTATGTACTTGCTTTAAGGGCTCCACTGAATCAACAAACTTAAGAGTAAGTAAGTTCTTATCATATTGTTTATTCAATGGTGCAAAATGCATAAAATTTGTTTTCTCAATGTTTATCCTTAACCCATTCACTTTGTACCAAATATTAACCTTTTGTATTTCTTTATTCATATTATGGACAAGAGTATCTAGTTTCTTCTCGCTTAAAGAGACATTGGTGTCGTCTGCAAAAATAATGTATGACAAAGTTGAGGAAACATTCGGCAAATCATTTATATATAGAATAAACAACAGTGGCCCAATTATTGACCCTTGGGGCACTCCGCATATAACTTCTTTTTCAAGTGAAGTTGCATTATCATAAACAACATATTGTTTTCTTTCCTTCAAATAATCCTTTATCCACTGTAATGGCAAACCTCTCACACCATAGTACTCCAATTTGGATAATAAGGCTTGATGATTAATGGAATCAAAAGCTTTTGAGATATCCAATGACAAACAGAGTGAATGTTTGCTATCATCAAGGGAAGTAAGTATTTGGTCCAAAAAATAAGTCAAGGCCAATATAGTTGAATGACCAGATCTGAAGCCATATTGAAAATTCGACAAAATCTCTCGTTTCTCAATGTAAGACAATAATCGAGAGTAAAATAATTTTTCCAAGATTTTGGAGAAAACGGGCAAGAGTGACACCGGTCTATAATTACAAAACTGCTCGGGGGAGCCTTTCTTATAGATCGGAGTCACCCTCGCCAGCTTCATACTGTGAGGGAATTTACCAGTGGAGAGGGAAAGGTTAAAAATATGTACCAGTGGAGCAAGAATGAAATAGATTGATTCTTTAATGACAGAAACAGTTATATTATCATGACCAGGACTTTTACCTATTTTCAATGCCTTCACTATATCTATAATTTCATGACCTTCTATTGGTTTCAGAAACATTGACTGTTGATATTGACCATTCATGTAAGATCTACACTTCAGCATGTCAATATTACTTGTATCTGTGAACATTGTCCCAATGCCTATGAAGTATTCATTGAATTTGTTTGCAATATCAACAGGATCTGTAAGTTTCTTATTATTTTCATCACGAAAACAGTCTTGGTTCTTTCTTTTGATTCCCCTATTCAACATATTGTTAATAATATTCCAGGTTCGTTTACTACAATTACTTTCTTCAAACTGCTTTGCATAGTAAGATTCTTTTGACCTTCGAATAATTGAAGTTAAAGTATTTCGATACTGTCGGTATACTTTTTTCCTGTATGCAGAAGGGTTCTTCAAATACTTTTTGTATAGCTCTATCTTTTTCTTACATGATTTCAATATTGCTATTGTAATCCATGGTTTAGATTCCCTTTTTCGGCAACGCCTTTCTTTCAAAGGAAAACTAGAATTCTGTATGATATTAAATTCACTGAGAAATACTTCATAAGCTCTGTCACATGACTCTTCATGCATCACATATTCCCAAGAGTGTTCAGTCAGGGCAACCCTAAATTTTTCAAAGTTTGAGCGAGACATGTCTCTTGTATAAGTTTTATTGCATTGATCGCGCTTAAGCCAATCACTACGTTTTGACCGATTGAAAACAAAAATTGGAAGGTGGTCTGAAATGTCTGCCAGTAAAATACCGCTTTTTAACACTAGACTTGTGTCATTGACAAAAATATTGTCAATAAGAGTTGAACTTGACTGAACTATTCTTGTTGCCTTCGTTATGAGAGGGGCATAAGAGTGAGAAAAGACCATTTCCAAAAAAGAGTTGACATGTTGGTCAGAGTGTACATGTAGATCCAGTAAGTTTAGATTGAAATCACCTAAAAAGTAGCATGTTTTATTTTCGCGACCAACTTTCTCTAGAATATTGTTAAGATCTGATATAAAGTCAACACAGCTCTGAGAAGGAGGTCTATAAATTACTGCAATTATCAAGTTTTTACTATTACTGTGAGCTACCTCAATGAAGTAAGATTCAATATTTTCATTAAATACAGACAGATCAGTTCTTTCCTTAATATGAAATGAAGTTTTAGCAAACATTCCGACACCTCCTCCACGGGATGGTCGCCCTTTTCCATAATATTCGTAGCCAGCAAGTGACAATAGACAATCTGGACCTTTCGAAAGCCACGTTTCGCTGAGCAGAATAAAATCAACTTTACACTTTAGCAAATCTAGAAACTCAGACATAGTATCAAAGTTTTTATTGAGACTGCGGCAATTAATATGCATTAAGGATATGTATTGTTCATCCAATAACAAAATTTCGTTATTAAGTTGATCAGGTAAGTAATACTCTGTTTCTTTGTCTATTATATTGTTCATTAGGTCTGTGCCGGAGTTATCAATGGCACTATCATTGCATGATTCTAGTAAATCTTTCAAATCAAAATTAAGAATAGGTAGTTGAGATGACATAATGACAAGTACAAGTACGAACACAACTTATGAAAAAACAAAAACAAATTTTAAAATACAAGAGATGTATAAAAATATCAGGATCCAAAAATTGACCCATCTGGAATTGTCTAAAAGTTTTTAAAAATTTCACAATTTGACACAATCATTTGTTTCTTTCCGTGCACAGTGTTCCATACGGTATTATTATTTCTTCATTCACAACAGTACTACCATTCAAAACTGTACTTCTTCTCTTGATAATATGACTTGTACAGCAGAATAGATATTACGTACTTTGTCTTTAGTTGTATGTATTTGAAAAGCCCTTGTGTAATAACATACTAATGCGTTTGGACTTGGACTGATTTTCATTAATTATAATTTATTCTCCTCTCCGTTTTGTTTTGCCATTTGCACAGATCAAGTTGGGAGATTCCAGCGCTCAAGAGCGGTCAGCAGCGCTTCGTAAGCGACTCGGACGGGAAACACTACCCCTGGTACGGATGCACTACAGAAGTAGGGGTGATCGTAGGACCTACGAACTGCTACACCGTGTGCCATCTACGGATGAACGATAATTTCCACCCCTCAATCACATGGGATATTCCAGTGCGCAACAGTCACGAGGTCAAACTAACGAAGCTTGCGCGCGATCAGAGTTTTACCGTGTGGCTGATCGCGAGCAACAAGACCACTGGCCAGAAGTTTGTGCTACGTACGATAAAATGGCGGATGCAGATCAACATTGCGGTGGACGGGCGACAACCGTTAGGTCGACGTGCACATCTTTTGGACCCCATCATTCAGGAACAGCCTCAAATTCTGGAGCCAAATCAGAACGAACTACCCCCTCCCGAAGCCTTACGCGCACCCAACGCCAACAACGCGCAAACTTTAATATGGAGACCAATGACTGGGCGAGAAGTGGTCATAGTACCGCCCGTAAGCCAGTAGCGATGCCTACATGGACAATTGAACTTCTAATATTCAAACAACATTTTTTTCAATCGTCAAGAATCACAATCAAAAGGAACCTATGACTGTTTAAAAGAGCATCAAGTGCTTGATTTGATATTTAAGAGAAGACGAGAAAGAGAGCAATACGTTTATGTCACTGTCAACTGCCGAATTTTTGCTTCAGTAATCGAAATCACCATAACAAATGATTTCGAGGTATTTCAAATGAATGGATGACGTCGTTGTTTTTTGACAAACTACGTAAAAGACAGTACTTACTTAAAGTGTGATATTACTGACAAAGAATGCTCGCAACTTTCCAGCGGTTATGTGCAATCTAGCTATCAAGACTTTCTTCTCGTTGTTTTCCAGATTAGAAGTTGACCATGATAATGACCTCAAAGAAGTAAAGAAACGTAGCCTATAACGGATGATATTTAAAAGTGTAAAAGAACAACAAAATGTGTATAGTTTGGCCATATAAATTGGACAATTGAAACCGTCAGTGCCTTAGAATAATGAAGGATCTTTATTTTTATCTTTGTATTTTGAAGAATGATAAATTCTACCAATAAACGTAAAAATAGATTTATTGGCGTATGTACCACTTCTTATGTAACGTGCGCCATTTTTTTTTTACGCAGTTTGACCATGTGCTTGTCAAACTGCGCATGTCTTCCAGCCACGTGACCTGTTCTTTCATCTGTGCCTTGAAACTCTCTGACAATTCAACGACTGTCTGTATGTGTGATGTTCAGCGCAAAAATGCTGCAGGGAAGAAAACTCGTTCAATCTAATGCCTCAGTCACACCGCCAAACCGATTCAAACCCGACCGATTTGGGGCCGTAGGAAGTAACGTCATTTCTTTGTTCCATTGGAAGTCGGTCTGGCGTCTTTCTCGTTGGTGTGACAGGGGTTTATGAACGAATAGAAATGAGCAGAAGTCACCCTTCATGCTCTTGCACCTATCAACATTTTTCAAAATGATAAATTCAGAGTGGAAAATTGATATTTCATTATAAAGTATTCTTATTCCCCAAGTCGTGGAGTATATTAATGACGGAAAGGCTGATAATAATAGAATTTCATTCCAATTCTGGTTTATTGCAAGAGAGCTCTCGGAATAAAAAAAGATTCATACAAATGCGGGCACACTGCCTACTGGCTTATTATAATAAGTGCAGTAGTAGCGCCTATACGGTTTTAAGAAGTGTAATGCGATTTGCAAGCTTTCTCTGTATACCTTTGGGATTCTATTATTAAATCTCGCTTATTGATAATGGATTCTAATTCGTGTTGAACTAACAGCTTCGTAATCCAAGCGAAGCGGAGGAACTTGGGTTTTTCATTTTGATGATCAATGTTTGTAGGTAAAATAAAACGTGTTCTGAACAGAAAATAAGCTTACTATAATTTTGTAGGAAAAATAGAGGTTTACTAATATTCTTTTTTTTATAGAGGTGAGTTACAACTCTGTAATAATACATGTCAAGTCAGCATGAACATGCAAAAGAGTAGAAAGTGATTTTCGTGGTGGATAGAATGCTCGTTTTTTTATCAAACAACTCGGTGTTAAATCGGCTAATGATAAAGTGCAGCACTCCTTAGCCATCTCAAATGATCTACACTGTATTTTCAGAGTGTAACGTGTATTGCTGAAGTTTGGAGACATAATCCAGTGTTCAAACGGTGCTAAAAATTTAGCACCGGTCTCAGAAACTACTGTATTTGCCTTGAGAGGACACGAATAGACGGTGTTAGTGTGGTGCTCCTGCGAAGCTACCGGTTAGTAAATATTTGGGAAAACAATTATGTATATTTCCAAAACATTGTAACTTATTTATGACAAAACTATGCAAAAGAAATGGCTGTTGATGGTGAAAGCATATGCAAAATGTAAATAGAATTCCCCATTGATAATGTGTTACAGAATGTAGTCTTCCTCTGTAAAAGCAGAAAATCTATGGCCTTTCATAATGTCGATTATAAATAGAGTATTTTATAAAAAATGTTCATGGTTTTTAATTCCTTATGAACGGTGACACCTTTATTTCACATGAATTATTTGTATGTATATGTTATTTTAAGGAACCGTGTTGAAATGTTCATCTCACTTTCAGGGTTTAGTTTTCTATTTTGTTAATCCAATGGAAGTAGTATTTATTCAATTGTGCGGACATCAATTAGCCTTTTTTTCCCAGACACATGATGGCGTGTTGTTTATCTTGATTTTTGTTTGCATTGGCCATCAAAATGTATCAATCATGATCACAATTTTTAAATTATCAACTCTACGCATCAATTAAACATAAAAGCAACTCATACATTTTTTGTTTTAAAGTAAGCGCTGAAAGTAATTCTAATTTTACAGTGTTTGTCAAACATAAGGTATTTTTTATATGTTGCCATACAACTTCCCAGATCATACTTGAGAAAAGGAAGAAATAATTTCTGTTTTTGCAAGATCTTATGTTATTTTTGTCATCACTTTCGACACTCTGCAGGTTATGAATGATTCCAAACGTATACCTCTTTCAATGTGTATCCGTTATCAACATTTTAAAACAAATATTTCCGTGACAAATGTTCTAGGAAAAATGTGGATGATGCAGATAAAAAAGTGTTTAAAAAAATGTATTTTATGTGTAGGCCTACTTTTAATTTCATGATTTTTTAATAATTTGGGATTTTATTATTATGATTTTGTCGATAAAAACTTATATTGATGGCAAAATTGAATCAAAATGGGCAAATAGTTATTGGTTACGGCCCAGTGGAGGATGTAGGCGTTCCACTCTTCAAATTTGTTTGATTTTTATGATTCGGCTCTTATTTACTTTCTTTAACGCGAGACAAAATATTGATATTTGATTCAAACTTTTAGCCCTAACAAAAGGTTAGGCCAGATGAATTGATTTACAGGATATATTTTGAAATGTATCTAACTTAAAAATATTCGACACCCTCTTCTCAAGAGTTTTTGTTGTCACAAGTACAAGAGAATTTAGAGAAAGAATCTCGCGCGCCCTCAAGCAAAGTAACTCGAGTTGAACTAATGACTTGGGTATAAAGAAGCAAAAGAGATAGGATTCCCCAGGCTACACTACGTTGTTAAGTGTGCTTGCTTACATCCCTAAGAATAGTAAGCATCAGTTACTGTAGTGCTCCCGTCTAAAAATACATTATTTCCGACAGAGCATCCTTGCTTGATGTCTAACCTACACCTCTTGAAAGAAATAGTCACAAGATTAAGCTGGGTTGTTTATTTTCGCTGACAACTCATTCTAAAAAAAAGAAAATTAAAGAAGGACCATGATATAATACATGTATTTTACTGTTCGGTTTCGAGAAGTCACTTTTAAATAATGGTAATAAAACGACTTTACAAAAAGATCACTTAACATGCAACCAATCTCAATAACGTATTTTGGACTTCGGTTTGATTTTTATAGTTGCATTTTATCACAACGTTTTAATGCTTGCAACACCAGTTCAGTGCTGTTTTTTTCTTCAATTTCTTTACTTTGATTTTATC
The DNA here is from genome assembly GCA_035222895.1 of Strongylocentrotus droebachiensis. NCBI lineage: Eukaryota > Metazoa > Echinodermata > Echinoidea > Camarodonta > Strongylocentrotidae > Strongylocentrotus > Strongylocentrotus droebachiensis. Next base: position 18,073 of record JAVYIG010002579.1, read on the forward strand.
GTTGTTTGTATAACGGCACATTTTACATTCCGACATGATTATCATGTTTGCTGTCTTTTCAATTTGCACGTCACTGAATGCTTTCGCTGAATCCTTTCAATATTAAGAATGTTTTTCGATTTGTTTAGATTCAAGGTTAAAGTGTCAATCTATTTAATTGTTTATGTTCGCCATACCGGGTCGGTAAGGTCAATGTTTTGTCTGCTTCCACATCTTACTTCGTATACAGATATTTGCGATCAGTGTTGGTTTTCTCATGTTTGTTTTTTAAGATTTATTTTATTTAATGGGATTTTGTTCCAAGGGTTTCAAATGTATGGAGTTTCTTTTAATTGTGACGACTCCCTTCATAAGGTCATGCATAACATTCATGCATGTGTCTTACATATTCATGTAGGCTTGCACTAAGATGCAGTTTGCAAATGTTACTTTTGTTACTCTGTCGGGATAAACCTCACACAAGCTTCCTTACTGCTACAACCATGAAAGAGGTATACATGAAATTGACTTAGTTTCGACCCGGTTCATTGCGATTCGGGAAGGGTAAGTTTAATTTGTTTTTTGAGCAATAATGATTGGCCTTCCTGATATGTCTTTTTGTGAATTTTGTAATATATATATTGTGTACAGTAGTCATTAATAACTAGATAGCAACAACGGTGCAATAAAAACAAATTCCTGTGAGACAGTCACACAAATACTTATCTTTTTTCTTGTCTATTTATTTCTCAATTTTTTTTAACAACATAGATCTATAGTCCAGAATATTATGGTCATAAACTCCCAACTCAAAACGAAGAAACAGAAGCAGAAGGAAAAAGAGGAGTCAGAAGTAGTAACGGAGCACATCGATTAATGAAATATTTTTATATTGAATCCGATGACGGTTTATGTTGGCTTTGTATACAAGAAAACCTCCTAGTGAATATGTTTTTGACCACGCATATTATGATATATTATATTCGTCCAATCTTTATGTTTCGTCAATGAGAGAGTTCGAGTTGCTTGCAATCAACAAGAAGATGACAGAAAGAGGAACAATGTGTGAGAGGAATAATGTTTGTGAAAACGCGAAAGAAGGGAGAGAGATTATGTATGTGTCAGGGGAGGGTGATAGATGAGAAAGAGAGAGAGAGAGAGAGAGATAATTATCTGATGGGAGAAAAATGGGACAGTTTTAGTAGAACGAGAGGGAAAGTTAGAGATACGGAAAGCGAAAGAGGGTGAAAATATGGGAAATGAAAAGTTAACGCAGAGAGAAGAAACCGGAAAGGGATGAGAATATACATGTACATGAATATATTATATTGTTCAGTGATATATCGAATGAAGACGTGAACAAATTCACAACATTCGATGACCCTTCAGCAAGAATTGAAAGATTAAGCAGATTAAACAACCCCTATTAATGTGATAAGATACCAACTGAAAATAAACTGTAGGATTTTAGATGTTCAATAAAGATTAAATTTCAAAATTATTCAGTCAGGAAAAAAGGTATCTTTATGTTTTCTTGAAAAGTCACATGATTCAAAGAAATTATCCTACTGGTCGTCTGGCCAATGTAGCCCCATTATCAAATTGGCTTTTCCAACAAACATAATCCACGTCGTTGCCATGGAAACTGCTGGATCCAAGACACTGTACAGACACTCTGGAGGCTTAATTTCATTTGGAACAATTACCCAGCTGGGCCCTTTGCAGAGCCTCGTACAAAGTACTGATCCATAAGCAAAATGTCGAGTTAAAAATAGCTTGTCTGGTTGCCGTGGGACCCTGATTAGAATTTTTATCTCTATAATGCAGAAAATGAAACGTTTGTCGTCCCATGCAGAGCATGTTGATCGGCAGAGTTTAGGGGAGGGGGAGAGGAGAAGGGGGTGTCGGATCATATTTGAAGACGAAGAGGTAAAGTTGTAAACTTGGAAAACTGCGTAAAAATTAATGTAAATGCTTGCTTTATCGAATATGCGAATAAGTGGTTTAAACAACTTATACCTTATTTTAATTGGTCAACATGGATTCGGTGAGGTAGTACACACACTCTACCCCTATACAGTATCTCTGGTGTTAACTCGTCATGTGTATGACGTCTGTCGGTCTACTTTCATCGATTGGAAAAGGTTGCCAAATTCCTTTTTTTAAACATTTTTTATATTTTTAAATACTTTCAAATGTGTGTCGAGAAGCAGAGGGAGAATCTCATCAAATCTCACAAAATGTGCCATATGAATCGAATTAAAGTTATCACAAACATCTAATAAATCACCAATGAATTAAGCGAAATACACGGATCAAGCAAGTAGGCCTAATGAAGTTGATTGTATATGCACAATAAATTGCCTCATACGACTTCTGTTTTGGAGTTTGGGAATGATAATTATGAAAGTCGATTTTTTTTTTTTTTTTTTTTTTTTTTTTAATTTTTTTTTTATAATTTTTTTTAATCAAAGAATACGTCCGCGATATACGAGAGGTTCCAATAAACATTGCACCAATATTCCAAGTCTGCATGCGATGGAAAACATTCAATTATGAATCAGTCATTTATATTACCAGAAACATTAATAAAAGGGAGCTAACAAACTGTAATCATATTAAATACGTTTTCTTTAAAAAAAAATGATACTCCTCAGATATTTGTCCTGAATATGTAACTAATATGCTTGCCTTTCATTGATACATGTTCATCTTCTTACTGAAGTACTGAAAGCAAGCATGACTTTCATAAACTATGATATTGGTAGTCACATTTATTTTTGAGATCGGAAATGTGTGGGTATGCGTATTTCCACTATTTCCTTTCAACAAAAAAATCCAGTGACACCACATTATATTAAAGACTTGTAATGAAAATGAAAATGAAATAGCCCACACGCTTAAGTAGAATTTAAAGAGAATTAAACGAGAAGACTTGCGAAATAATAAGACACGCTTTTTACCATTCTGTCTCTGAAGGCTACCTAATTACTAAAATTATAATAGCTTTGTCGTGGATTCAATGCAACAAATGTATATAAATTGAATTTTACGGAATATGCTGCTATCCAATTTTCATTTTCATTTTTCATTTTCATTTTCATTTTCATTGTCCAACGTACATTTGGCATAGATGGTTGTTTTCCTCCATATCAAATTAAAAAAAGACTAAGGTACGATGAAAATTATGTCGTATCAATAAAACTTTAACCATGCATTTCCCTCAATCATTCGGTAAGACAAAATATGTATTAGCCGACGCAAACTTTTCTGATATTCGATATGAAATATTTATAATGATTGACATTTCATTAAGAATCAGTAGGTTTGTGTTAATTATCCCCTTCATCATCATATTCATACCAGAATTACAGTTAAATAAATTATTCATACTCATCGTAAATTATTTTGATGGTTTTTATTTTGTGTGTGTTTTCGTAACTCAAGAATAAATGGTGGATTTGTTGAATCAGGGCCTGTGTTGAATACTTTTAGATGTAAGCTTTGATATGACACATTCTATTAAAAAAAACAGAAACCTGGACAATTCAATTTTCCATAATGCTTGAATAATTAGATAACTTTGTAAGGGTATGCATTTGGTTGTTAACCGTGTAGGCCTATGTTAGTAAATTATCAGAGTTGGCGTATTCATTTTGCACAAACTTGCTGTATGGCGTTGAGCCTAAACATCCTGAAATGTCACCTAAGTATAGTGTGTATGCCTACTTTAACGGCTAGGATTACCGAAGGATATTATGTTATCCTTTTCCTGGCGGAATAAATGTATACATTCGATGACAGGAATAGCACTCAGAAATCAGTCCAACTAAATGTCACGAGCAATGAAAACAAAAAACGCTTATACAGGTGCCTCCTGGTTATTTGAGGCACATCAAGATTTAAGAGTGTACACGGTTATGATAGTTGTGTCTACTCGTCTCGAATTAAGCATGTCTAGAAGCTACAGGGGGAGCGGGGACACGTGACCCGATCGAGTGGTGAACAAAAATACAAAACTAAGTAAAAAGTGAGAATGGAAAGAAACATAAAAAGTAGAAACGGAAAAGGACGAGAAAAGAAGCCAACCCAACACTTAATAGCCTTGTAAATTTGCATTTAATTTTCCGAGTGAAGACAATTGCCCCCCCCCCCCCACGCTCCCCCTTAGTGTTCAAAATAATGACCCCATCCATGGGTGGATTCACGCATGCTATATCGCGTATGTATTATCTAGAACAAGAGTTATTTGAAGCAGGGGCGGTACTTTGATGTTTTAACGGGGAGGAAGTAGAATTTCCTTAAAAAAAAAAAGCTAAATAAAAAGCATAAAACAATAACAAAAACAAGATTAGATTATCCGATTTTAAATCTTTGTTTTGTCAACAATAGATTTAACATTTAGCTTGAGGCACATAGTCACGGGTCCAGGATTTTGAAAGAAGTGGGTGCCCGCAAAATCTTTTGTACGCAAAATCTTTTGACTGCTATTATTGGAGTGTATTGATATATGATATGGAGTATGGTAATCACGGCATTAAATCAAAATAATTCTAACTCGACTGACTACAGCCAGAAAATTCAGGCACTTATATTCCAAATGATATATCAATACACTCCTCCAAAACAGTGGCGAGGCCAGGGGGGGGGGGGGTGCAGGAGACTCCCTCTATTTAAGCTAGGCCAACTTCTATAGTAGGCACGGAAGCCTATGAGCTTTTACGCCCCCTCACCCCCCCCCCCCCCCCCCCAATCCCCTGAATAATTTGGCCAACTCCAATAGCATTGCCGTATACAAACGATTTTGCGGGCACCCACTTCTTTCAAAATCCTGGATCCGTGACTGAGTGCCCAAAGCTAAATGTTATCACAGCGTCAGCATTTTATTTTTATTCACCTTTCATCGCCCCCATATATCGTAATCATGAGCACATTCAAGCGCCTGAATCGGATCGGAACAGAAGATGAATGAAATACAATTCTGACAAATTTATGAATGAATTCACAAGCATCATCGCATACAACGGGAAGCTCAGTAGGCGCCAACCGATGCATTATTAATGGAGAAATATCAATGAATATGGGCTTGATTTATGAATGGGTCTGAACACTGATTTTGTGACGGATTAAAATTTCAAGTCGTATAGATGAAGGTCAAGGTCGTTGATATGGTTTTCTCCGGGTGCATTATATTCTAGACTATTTCTACTATGACACTGACCGAGAGAGACATAGCACCGATATTGTGGCAGAAAATAATGAGTATTCAATGTTCACTAATACATTAGTTTCCTAACACTACACGAAAGTAATGTAAGTGAAGATGAAGGTCGATGATGTGGTGATATAAAATATATTTCTTCGGGTGTATGCTTTATAATTAGACTGTTTCTAGAATAAATGTTGTTTATGTATTGAAAAATGACCGAGACATATTTTGCAGCATATTATTAAATGTACATTTACATTTATCCCCCAACACTTTATACACGAGTGTAATGAAAGTGAAGGTGAAGGTCGATGACGTGGTGAAAATAAACAACAGACTAACCCAACCAATTACTATTAGTTTTATTATACATGTATATAAATATATACTTTTGTTCTAAAGGAATTATTTTCCTACATCGTCCTTTGCAATTCAGTTCTACGGCTTTGCGCTTCCAATGTGGAAATTATTACCCCGGAATTTAATAATAATAATATTTTTTTTACCCACGGAGGCATCATCAGCATCACTGCTGTTCTTCCAATACCCCAGCAATTGCCAGATACCCATTTCAACCTGTGTTGAGAGTGGCAAATGTGGATTAATGTCTTCCCAAAAGACGTTAGTGCCTGGCTGGGATTCGAACTCTCAACCCTTAAATTGAGAGTCGAGTAAAAGAACCACTTTACCATGACACCTCCACATTAATATGTGTCACCCGAATCTCAGATTTTTGAAGCCACTTTGACGTAACCTTCTGCTAAAAAAAAGGACCAATTCATTTAATTAATTCCTTTAAAAACTTTTTGTAACAATAAGGAAACATATAATTACGATGATAGAAAAACCCACGTGCATTCAAGAGTATAAGCGGTCATCAATTCAACTTTCATATCTCAGTATACAATTAAAGAAATATAAAAAATTACCAATAACAAGTGCATCTCTTTCCTACACATCTCGTATTAGATTCAGTTGTTTGTTTTGCGGTTGTTTAAATGTTTCTTTCTCTTTCAAAATATCAAATTTCTGCCATTCAACGGTGAAGTGCTGGTACAAAAGAAAATGTAATTATGTTATACATTATCTTTTTATTTTGTTGGTAATCAGTTCCACGCGATCACTTTCACTTCAAACTATGTGTCACGCAAATATCCACTACAGTCACCATTAATCGTTTATCTAACTTTTATATTATATTTTCAACTGAGAGAAAATCTAATAATGGTTTCCTGGGTAAAAGAGACCGCCTTTCTACCATGTTAAATGAAGGTATCATATTTGTTGTGTTTCGTTTGAACAGCTTTTGTGTGCGTCTCCTGTATGACTTATATGTATGACTCCTATATTTTTTATATCCATTCTGCATGACACATTTGCCAAAAATAATTGGTCACAGTACATATCTGCAAATGTCATGTTTTGGGTGTATTTTCTAATTTCATTTCAGAGGTACCTAAGAAGTTGTTTATATTGGTGATTCCTCTAAATTATCGTTCATGTAACTGCAGTTCTTAACAATAGAAGACTGTATTTCTAAAACAAATCATTTTTTCTAATTGTCTGGTCTAAATGTTAATAAACTTCGTAGTTATTGCTGCCTCGTAATATGGAAATAGCTTCTCACTTTAATTTTTAAAAACATCAAATCCACATGCTTCAACTTCACGGCTCACATCGACATGTAAATATAGTTCTTAACAGAATTTCTCGATTTTTCTTGAACGAATCATCCTAGCACAATAATCAACTCAAAAGAAATGAGAGCATGGTCAAGAATCGAGTATCGAATGGATACAACTTTAATTCATGATATCAGCATCAAAACTGTTTAAAATCACTAGCATAATCAAGCTGAACATTTCATATCTATTAGTAAAAACAATATCAGGATCATGCAACTCTATGGAATAAAACAAAAATCAGTCCTCAAGTATTGGTTACCGGTAGTTAGTTCTTACATCGTGAAACACGGTATTCCATGCCTTTGTATAATTTGATTAAAGTACATAAAGTGCTTTGAGCTCTTGTTTCCAAAGTATTTCCCATGTCCTTCCAAATCTTCAAAATATTCTTCCAGGAAATTTTCAACAAGTGGTTTCATCCACTCAAGGCTAGAAAGTACAACAGATTGTGTGCATATGTCTTCTTTTCCTATAAGTCCGTGCCGAAATTCCAGCTTATCTAGACTCACAAGTATATAGACATCAACTGAAAATCTGGGCCCCTTTTCACAAAACTTGTCATCAGTGACAAATGACAGTTTTTGTAATAAGCTACTAAAATCCTTGCTTCTGGTTACTTATCAGCAGATTTGTCACTGATTTTTGTCAAAAGGATTTATGAAACGGGTCCCTGGTCTCTTTCTATAGTAAATTAATAATAAATTTAATTTATATAGCGCTTAATACAAATGTCTCTAAGCGCTTTACAAAGATATTATTACCCCGATCATTGGATTCAGTGCTTACCCGCACACAATGTGTGCACAATCTCCACTCCCTGGGGAGCATTCCAGCCAGGCCTTACATGACGCTCAAAAACTGTTTGACCAACAATGACGGTCGCATCTTAACTATAATAGATTACTTTGATGAAATTTATATCATGAATGATCACAAAAACTAGACATAAATAGTGAATTCCCTATAAAATTGGCACAACTTTGTGCTGCTTCTGAGGAGTACAGTCCCACTAGTATTCATTCTAAGTACATTCAGCAGGAAACGGTGTGGCTTAGACAGAGGAAATACTTGGCTTGGATCGTACCTAATAACAAAAACCGTAAACATGGATGTGTAGGCAGATCTATTCTGAGAAATAGAGTCATTGTTCTACATTTTATTATGGAGAAATTGATTCATAAATTAAAACAGGAACATGCGCATTCATGGTCAGTTTCCAGCCTCCCGGAATCTGTTTCACTCTTCATAAGAAACTACTTCTTAAAAATACTGCTTCATAAAGGTAGAAATATAGTATTTTCACTTGCAACTATATTGCTTCCAGCCTACTGGAAGCTGTTTCTCTCTTCATAAAACTACTTCAAAAGACAACTTCATGAAGTGACTCGCAACTGCATTGTTTAAAAGATAAGGTCCATGTAAGCATTCTGGAGAAATGAAATAAAAATCATAAATCTGTCTTCGTAGTTTTAAACTTGCAGCAAGATAAGCAAGAAGTCCATTGACTGGGGAAAACACACATATTCCTTTCAATGAATAACATTATGGATTGTCATGACTTTTAGCATCTATGAAAATAGTTTGTTAAGTTATTTTTAAAGGCCTAAAATGTTGATACAAATCATTCATATTTTCTATTACCGAGGAGATTTTATGTTCTTGATGTGGAATTTATAATAAGTCTAAAATACTTTTCACTTTTGAATATAAGGCTAAAATGGCTCTCCATAGTATTTAAGTCCAACTTAGAATTGAGTTTGACTTAGTATCTTTGTTAGGATCTTTGTGAAACACCCCCAAGCCCCTTAACTTGATCATTACAACTGCATCAAGGGGGCTTCTTCATAAACACAGATATTTCATGCCTAATTTTGTGAAATACATAAACCAATACAACTGCAAAATGCAGAGATGAAACATATGATAAGCACACCTAGACAGTAGACAATATTTTCTGGGTCAGAATTGTATGCTGTATGAACAGAGTTTGAAGCTTTATTTGATTGAGGCACTTGCATGTATTTTTATTTTTATTTATACACATGTATTATATCAGGAAGGCCGCTCCCTATATTAAAGCAATGAAATATTGAGCCTTATCTTGCATAATAGACCAATTTGATCCCGAAAAAAGGAGATGAATAGCCAGATTAACACTCCTTGACAACATTTTCTGTGCTACACTGGTACGGTGAATCAAAATATTTTCAATAGTTCATAGATAGAAGCAATATCTATAAAGGCTGATGTTTTACAGTTAATTTTACATAACAAACTAATTTGATTAAAAAAAAAGAAGAAGATAAACAACATGATCACCATTGCTTGAAATTATTTTCTGGGCTAGAATTTAATACCATTTTAAAACAGTTCACAGATAGAAGCCCTCCCTGTGCTACATGTATCTCATGGAGGCTTACCTATAAACACTGATGATTTTTATAATCAAGATTGTATAATAAACCAAATTAATAAAATAAAGGAGATGAAACACATGATACCTACTCCTTAAAACGATATTCTGGGATAAACCGGTATACCGTTATAAAAATAATAATGATGAATAAATTCAAGAGCTCACAGGAAGAGGCCCTCGACTTCATTCGTACACCTCTACTACATGTATAGGCATATCAAGGGGGCTAATCTATCAACATATATATCTTATACTTGATGCTTTTTTTCTCTCATCATAAATCCATTAAATAAAAGAAAAACAAGAGATGGAATGCATGATAAGCACTCATCGAAACGATTTTCTGGGTGTGTCCTGTTTCCTTTTAAAAAAAAAAACACAGTTCAAGATGACACATTTATGACACGTTTCAACCCCTCACTAATTGCAGCACTTTATTTGATCATACACCTGTACAGTATCAAGGAAACCTTTCCATGGACGTTCATCTTCACGCTAACATCACATGATGCAAGAAAAATAGCTGGAAGGCACTAGGTTTCTTCTTCGAGATGAAGCGCGGGGATGACTCAGTGACGGTATTGTGTGAACGAACTTCCTCCAGTGAATCTGCATGACAAAGAAGGAAGGATAAAAAAGGGGTGTGTTCACATGGAAGGCATTTATCGATTAATTTGTTAACAATATGTTACATATATTATGTTGATTGTTGTGTAGTGTGAAAGAGCCTAGTACCTATGAAGTGGATATGTTTAACAAACAGAAAAGGGTATCTTTTTCACTCTCTGTATATGGACACTTATGACAGATATCAATGTCAGTTAGGCCTAAAAATAAAGATGTTGTATTGCCCTTTAGGTGCCAAAAAATGGGTTGGTCTGTCAGAATTTTTTTTTTTTTACTCCCTCTTTGGGCTAAGTTTTTGTCTTTAAAAAACGGTAAAAAATACAAAACTGTTTTAAAAAGCCAACTGTGGATTTCAAGATTTTTGGGTCGGTCGCAAATGGCAGTACAACATCTTTTTGGGAGGCCTTATCTTAGGCACCTTTGAGGCATAGAGGAGAAGCCCTATTCACATGAGTTATACTGGACAAGTTTAATCAAAGGTCACATACTGGTTAATGAAAAGTCTTGTTTGTTCAATATGACAGTGTGAACAACATCTCAGCAACTCTACTGACATATAGAACAGTGTGTAAACACAGGTAATACTCATTATCACAGAGTGACACTTGTATAACATCTCATTGTGTATCTCGGCAATTTCAATTATCAATTATCTAGAGTAAAAATCCATCTCAAGCAAACAATCATACAGGTCAGTTCAGTTCATTTTATTCAAAACCACACAAAGCATAATATAATCTGTTACATAAAAAAGAGAGTGGTAATAGTACATCAATCAACATACATTCTAACTTGATTACATCATAAACTGAATGGTTTTAAGACCCCTTTAGAAGCTAAGCTTGTGAGCGGGGCCCTATAGTCAACAAAATACATACATTTAAAGTAAAAAGAATGTTACGTATGATTATACAATGGATGAAAACACAGAATATAGAACAAACAAATACTCTATCTCTCTCACACACACACACACACCACTACACGTTTATGGCGTCAAACGTGGACGAAGTTTAGTACTTGTGTGTGTGTGCATGGGTAATTGCCTTCAACCGCGGACCACTCCATAGAAAACTACATTAAACCGCGGACGTACCTGCTATGGGATGATAGCAGGTAGCGCGCCTTTCCCGCGCAGTCATCGAAGGGGGCGCTGTGACATTTCGCGATACACATACAACTGATCCACTCGATGTTGGCTACACGCTGTGACATCTAATATTCAAACGCCCCCTACGTCGTAAATTTTATACGGCGAAAACCAGGGTCGCAACCGTGGACGGTCCCCCATTGCAGGTACGTCCGCGGTTTGCGGTATTTTTCTATGGAGTGGTCCGCGGTTGATGGCGTTTACCAACGCACACACACACACACACACACGCACACGCACACACACAGCAAACACACTGATGAGTAGGTCCTTAGTGGTCAAAAAGCATTTGAGAATAAGAAATTGCTAAGATGCAAACAAAGTCTATTTACGATTTATGTATGTCAGTCTTTCATACGATTTATTTTAAATTAATTTACAAGTATACAAGTTCAAATCTTTCTTCATTTTCATGACACAAACAAAACTCCATGCATTCACATACCCAAAGATTTGCCAAACAAATGAAGATTAGCCAAGGGCTATACAAGTAAAAGTTTAGATGCCTGTATGTACAATGTTTCCTCTTCTGAATAAGGTTTTTAATTGTTTTTCGGACTGATGGTGTTTCAGGTACTCTATGAAAATTTGGAGGCTGAGATCAAATTTAAAATTTAAGTGGATTAATCATCAAGATGAACTATTCAGATTACCTGCAAAAAATTGGAAAGCATACTTATATATAATACACTACTCATAAAAGTGGAAAAGACAGACAAATTTCTCTTTGAACTCACAACTTCCCAAGATGACTTTCTGTTTGCTTTTTTTTGATTGAGCAAAATACAACCTCTTTCTTATTACCCAAAAACGTTAAATATTACCTTTAAAATTAACGATGTGTAGATGGAATATATGAATTTAAAGAGAGTCAATAAGCAATAACTTATACATCTGTAGACATTGACAATAGGGGATATTTCCATTCAATTATTAAAGGTACATTTACATTATACCATGGATGTCTTTAAAAAAAATATTCTTATCAGCCCTTTACAAGGTAACGGCTGCCGGAACTAAAGCTAGGGAAATAATTTCCAAAGCTCTTTGGAAGCGCATAGTCATGTTATTTCATAACGTATTATGTGCTATACAAGAACTGAACTATTATTATTATTGATATTACACAACACAAGTCACTTTTGACAACCGTATTTTACTTCTTGCTTCCATTATTTTTTAGCTCGACAAAGAAAACATTTCTCAAGAGTGCTATACTTTTAATAAATATATTGGGTCACACTATGTTTGTAGAAATCATGCAGTAAGCTGAAGCAGCTTGAGTTTCTTGGCAAAGCATTTCAATTCATGACGTCAATGTATTTCCAGGATGCCCCTCATATCAAATTATCATTATACATTGCATAGCCAAAAGCTATTGCCTTTGTTCTCACTGATATATATTTCATCTTTTCTTTAGGGATTGATCTTTCCATAAAGGGAACTTCTAAGAAAATGAGTTTCCTCTCTGTATTTCCCATTTACTTTGTTTGATTTTTAGTTTACAGTTCATGCTTGTGTTTCACGCAATAGATATCTCTATATAAGACAAGAGAGCAAGATAAAAAGCTTGAATAGCTATTAAAAAGCTTTTAAAAATATTACTTAACTGTGCAGTAAGCTCTTTACAAAATAAATTTTCGACAGTTTCTTAAAAGGCTTCCAACAAAATGGTGAGCTCCAGAGCTCGAAATTCAATTCAGTGCTTCCTTCAAACTCAACAACTATTGCATAATATTCTTCTATTTTGTAGTCCTCTCTTCATAAGATGATTACTTCAACAGATCCTTGTTGTCAAGAAAACGTCAACATTTTAAGTTCAATATAGTGCTCCCTGTAAACTCATCACATCAGAAAACAACAAAGGATATTTTACGGAGCAGTAATTAATGAAATAGACTGATGGAGGTCCCAACATTATAATTCTCGAAGCAACAAAAGTTTTAACATGCCTCTCTTTAACATTATTCTCTATTGTCGTAGAATAGAAGTATACTTCTTTTCTTTTAAATGAATTATTCAACTGTATCTTTGATTATTTTTTAGTAAACGGGTGAGCGTTAGAGCCCTCAATTCAATGCTTACTCATAACTCATAACAAAGGGCATTAAAAGGCAGTCCTTGATGAAATAGGGCAACCTACTGCACAAATTACCATTTCAAATTGGCTGGACTTTATAACACGACCGACACAGAAAGCAGTATTACGGGACTACAGGCAGACAGGGTGTGGAGAGGTGTATAGGGGAAATGAACTATTATCATCAATTACCAGGACACAGCACATTGCTTCGTTAGTCTGGCTATTTAGGCTTGTTTCGGACAATGTCACTTTCACATGTACACCTACGCTGTTTTGTGAAATACGTGCCACATCCTCTTCAAGAATTAATTTCTCTTCTCTAAACTTAGATTCAAATTAGCTTTTTTTGGAAATCCAGTCATTTTCAGGATCATTTTGTGTGGAGTGGAAACACACTCTCAAAAGAGTTATTAAACCACTGCTCTAGAGTGGATTCCACTATAATTTGGAGTGGATTTAACTCCAAAATGCGTTTAAAATTTCCACTCCTCTGCATTTAATAAAGGGAGTATACTATATTGCAAAGGTTGTTTCGAAAGAAGGACAAATTAAAGCGAAAACACTTAGAAGTGTAAGCGGACTCTTAAAAGTTCATTTATACTAATTATATGTAAAAACAATGGCAAAGAAGGATATAAGCATTTAAAAGCAACACTTGCAATTTCATTCCGGAACCTTGGCACATTTAATTACTGCTTCAAAACAGAGACATCTGGAGATGTGGGGTCTAAAATTTAAGACCAGTATTTGCCTATGGCTGGATTACAAGGGAAATCTGTTTCAGACAGGCCATGAAAGATTTAAAAATAAAAGCAGGGAACAAAATAGTGGGCAGTTTCTAGCAGCTAAAAATAAGTGGATAGAAATAGGGTAACTCACTACGGACAGTACAAAGAAATTATGACGAACCCGAAGTTGACCATATCACATGATTATTAAGGTATCACTACGTAAATATTGAGAGATAATGATGATGCTGTGATGCAAGGGTAGTAGGATGGAGTGAGTCAATTCCTCCAGGAGATGCTAGGCAAGTATGTTTGATATCTCAGGGTATTTAAAGGGATAGATCACAATCAGTGAAAAACTTTAATTTGGAAGCTTTTTTAATTGATTTGATTTATTTCTATTTCAATATTGCCAAGTCCATGATACATATCAATTCAATAATTAGTATAGAACAATGAAATAAATTTGTGTAGCAAACAAAAAATACAAAATGTTGAAATGGTATGTTGAAATAGTGGGGCTTAAGGTGGGTAAGACGCAATTTTTTAGGAAATTAAGAAACCTCTTTAAAAAACAATATTTCAATTATCTTTCTATATGCTTTCATAAAGTATTGTTATATGACATAAAGTAATGCACGCTCAACAAATACGTGAAGTTGCATCAGAATAACAAAATAAACCAGTATTACAAGTTCATCAAGAAATATTTTGGGGCAAGTAAAAATATCCTAGAGTTTCGGTCTGTACGGTTTGTACCAGTACATATTTGGAGACTGAGCAATTTGTAAAATAGCATGAAAACTTAGGTTAGATGCTGTGACAGACTCGAGCACATGCGTTGGTCATGTCATGTACACAAGCAAGCCAGGATTAATCTCACATTTTGACATGAGTCACTCATTTTTCAGCTGTCGTTTTCCTTCATTATTATTCATCAAGAATTTTGAAGGGGATGGTCCAAATTATTGCATTAAATGGAGCGTATACTACTTCTGAATTTATGATGAAAAAAATGATTGGAAAGAGTTTGAAGGGAAAAGGGGAGAGGTATCAATATTTTTCTGGTATCATTGGGGGGGGGGGGGAGGGAGTATCTCCATGCATTTGTATAAGTATATGGACTATGCAATAGCCATGAATTTTGTATTACCCTACATTGAAAACATTTCGAAGGAAGAAGTGGGGGCAGTATTTGTCATGGTGGGGTTATCTAGAATACAATCATACTGCATTGAGTGAAGCATGCAATATAATATTCATACATTTTTGTATAAGCCTACATGGGTAACAGTCTTGTGAGAGGGGGGGGGGGAGACTATCCAAATGCATTTCTCCTGCATTTCACCAAGCATGTAACATTTGTGAAGTTTTGGTGATCCTACAATGGTAACAGTTCCACGGAAGAAGGGATAGCGGAGTATTTACAGTGGTGTTATTCCTCATGGAGGGGGGGGGGGGGGGGGGATTTCAAATGTATCATTATTGCATTAAATTAATTAAAACAAAGTAATAAGAAGAGAACAATACACCTATAACTGAAACTGATTCCATGAGTAAGTGTGTAAATAGTTTGTGTGGATTAATTAGTGTAGATATATGATACTCTTGTAGTGGTAAGTTGTTTAACATGCCTAATTTATATGGATCAAATTCAAACAATTTAAAAGATGTAAGATAATACTGATACATATCTCGAATGAAACAGTCTCTAAATAGACAAGTCCGGAAATCAATAGAAATCTCTCAAGTCCTTAAAAAACAATAATATCTAATTGTGAATCATGTGAGCTGGTTTGCGGAGGAACTTTTCTTTCACAGAAAATCTTTCAATTGTTCAAACAATTTTGAAAGTAATAAGAGGAGAACATTACACCTATAACTGAAACTGATTCCATGAGTTAGCGTGTCAAATAGTTGGTGTAGATATATGAAAATCTGGTAGGGGTAATCTGTATAACATGCTGAGTTTACAAGGCTCAAGTTTCAAACAAGCTCCCTACCTTCCTACTTCTTCATGTCTCAAGAAAGAAAAAAAAAGATCAACATCTAAATCAAACAAATTCAAACCTTGATGTTAGCTCATACCAATCATACACATAAACTCTAAATGTGTGGGACAATATTCTAATTTTTCAGTTTTTGTTTTTGTGTGTCATTGTTTGCTTGTTTCCTGTACATATGTCTGTATTTGTTATTGTATTTGTGACCCTGCCTCTTGTCAGATGTTGAGGAAATACTTCTCTTCTTTAACTGATTTAATTTTCTTCTATCAAAATAAAAGTGACTTATATACATGCACCAAGCAGTGGATGCGTTTAATACATCCAATGCCAAACAAATGGAAAATATACACCTAACAAACCAAGGCCGAGCACCTAGCAAAATACACCATACACAATAGTGAAAACATACACCTACAATTAACACCTATCAACTTATATCTTACACCTAGCAAAATACACCATACACATCAGTAACAAAACACACCTACTTCAAACATCTGTTAACGTTATAGGCCTAACACCCAGAAGAAGAAAAAAATCCACCATATACATACTCTACAAAAAGCCTAACACCTTACAAATTACATAGAACACATACTAAAGTGACCTTACACTTGACACCTAACACCATACACCTCACAGTCCAGTAACACATACTTATCAATTGACAACTAATGCTGAATTCCTGGCATACTACATATCATATATCAGTAATATCTTACACCTAATAACTTAATACCTAACACCAAGCAAAATGAACAAGTAATGTTGAAGACATGATGAAATACACCATATACATCAGTGACACTGCACATGTGAAACCCCACAATCAAGGTGGTCAACACTTTAACAGCATAAACACCACACATCATCGAGCACTTTACACCATAAACAAAGTGTCCACACTTACCCAGGGCTATTGCTGTTATCAGCTCCACCAAAAGCATTGTTAGATCCAGAACCAAAAGCACCAAATCCTGATGGGGACAGAAAAAAAAATGTTCTATCATTGGAGGTAGGAATGTATTTTGTTGCCACTGTAATCAAGATCGTGGTCTTAATGAAGTTTCAGTACACTCCATCATCATCATCATTATTGCTCTCAACACTATCATCATAGAAGTGTTGCGGTCTAGTGGATAAGTCACCTGACTGCAGATCACAAGGTACGGGGTTAGAGTCCCGCCGCAGCACTAATGTCCTTTGGCAAGACGTTTATCTACATTTGCCACTCTCCACCCAGGTGTTAAATGGGTACCCGATAGGATGCGAAAGTTAATGTGGTTTGATGAGCAAGTATGCGCCTGTAAAATGGCAACTGGCCGGAATGCTCCCCAGGGAGTGGAGAATGTGCATACATTGTGTGCCGGTAAGCCTTAATCCGATGACTGGTGGTTATCATATATCTGTAAACGCTTAGACACATCGTTGTATCGATCTATTGGGCGCTGTATAAAGGCGGAATATTATTATTATTATTATTATTATAATCATTTTACTCACAAGTCTCATATCCAGAGATGCCAACCTTCTTCAACAAAAAAAGTATTCTTAAGAGCAAAAAACAGTATTTTTGAAAAAAATCTCTCAACTTAACATATCGCCCAATCGAGCAGCTTAAAAAACCCGGCAGTACCACGTATACGTACCCGGATCGGAGCGCTACGTGCATACATTACACGTGGGTTGTTCGCAATGTGCGCAGTTTGGGGCCCATATCACCATCCTGCGTGCATCGTTTGAAGATGTAGATGCATAATACACTTACGACACAAAGCCCATGATCAGAAATTAAGAAAAACGTCACTAAAAAAATAAAAAAATAAAAATAAAAAAACGTAACAAAACATACAAAAAACGTACTGCCGTATTCATAGCGAAAAAACGGAACAAATACGGCAAAAACGGAACAGTTGGCATCTCTGCATATCATCTTAAATATCTGCATCACCACCACCACTGTTATCATCCTTGTAATAACCTTCCTCCTCCTCCTCCTCATCATAACCATCATCATCAACATCATCATCATGACATAATCTTACATCCATTTCACCACCACTATTATCATCCTCATCAACACCACCTCAACCTTTCCTCTCTATCCCTGTCTCCTATACATTACCTGTATTATTTTCACCACCACCTGCACCAAATGCTCCAAATCCGGTGCCCTGCTGCTGCTGCTGCTGCTGGCCAAACCCTCCTCCTGATCCAGATAGGGCTCCAAAAGATGGGGCATTCTGGCTAGCAAAACTAAAATAAACAAAGGATGAATATCAATAACATTAATAATTACTCATTAAAGATGAAGTTGAGTTCTGGTCATGCGATTGCATTGTGAAAGAAACGGTGTGGAACCGACCAGAAAAGGTTGATCATCTAGCATATAAGAATTTGTGTGTATTGCAAGGTTCTGGAATCATCAAAATGATAAGAAATTTGGCCAAGACTTGGTAAAGTTACAAACACTGTACACAAAAAGATGTATATGGGACTACACGAACACGTGGCATAAAAAGCCGCCCCCCCCCCCAATTTTTACGATGTTACATGCATATTTAGAATATGAAGGCATTTGAAGAGCCATGCTTTTCAGGGAACATGTCTTATCTGATGTTCTTCCACACTTGCATAATAAGAAAGAGTAACGCTCACAAATTATTGTTCACCTCTTCCCAGAACTCTTTAAACATTATAAGAAACATGTTTTAGGGTATTAGCAGAGGGCAGTTGTTTTGTTTATTCAACGGTGCAAACATTTAAGAACTTGCCCACTCATTTATCTCATCAAAACTATCTTCGTCATCATCATCATCATCATCATCATCATCACCACCACCACCACCACCACCACCACCACCACAACCACCACCACCACCACCACCACCATCATCATCATCACCACCACCACCACCATCATCATCGTCATCACCACCACCACCATCACCACCACCACAACCACCATCATCATCAACATCATCATCATCACCATCATCATCATCAACAGCATCATCATCATCATCACCATCATCATCACTATTAGCATCACCATCATCATTAGAATTACTAACATCATCATCATCATCATCACCAAATCATCATTTTGGTAACATCCCGAAATCATACACCTTATGTCAGTTTCATCTACTACCAGGACCAAAAACTTGAATCAACACCCCGTACCCCTCCCCCCTACAAGACAAATCTTACGTTCCGAATCCGCCCCCTGTAGAAGCTGCAGGAGAACCAGCCCCAAAGGGGCCCGCTGAAGGAGGTTGTTGTTGTTGAGGAGGGCTACCAAAGGGCGACTGTCCAATAGGGTTGGAGAAAGTTGCCACATTGCCAAATCCTAACCCTCCTCCTCCTCCTCCTGCACCACCGGCCCCTGCTGCTGGTGAACCAAATGCAGGGGGTGGTGAAGCTTTAAAAAGAGAAAGGTAGAAATCAGTGAGGTCATGTCCTTTGATGGCCATTTTACACAGTACATCTGTTTCGATAACAAGTACAAAGTATTTGAAATTGGAACACACATCTTAAAATCGTCAGTTACCTCACTTGCTGTCAAATAGCACAGTTTATCCAATTTCCCTGTTTTAGTTTCTTCTTTTTTTGTATAATTTTCTTTTTAAACACATCTAGTTTGTTTTCTAATCCAAAAGTACAAAGAATGTGTGGGGAATTAAGCACAGGGAACATATTTTGTAATACTATTTACCTAGGAAATCAGGTGTCTTGTAAACACAGAAAAGTAATATCATTATTACTATCATCGGTATCATAAATTTCTCATTTAGGTAATTCATGATATATTAATAAAATTCATATAAGTTCCAAGATATACCTGCTGTATTTGCTTGACCGAATGCTGTTGGTTGGCCGAATCCACCAAAACCTGTGTTAGAAACCCCAGAATTGGCGCCAAAGGCATTACCGCTAGGGCTTCCAAAAGCTGTGCACAAGAAGAGAGGAAATACGGAGAAAGAAAAAGAGAAAATGACTTCTCTCATGTCTAACTATGGCCACATAGAGACTGCGTGGAATGCTTGATTACAACATAAAATCATTCAATAAAATCTTCTGTTTTTTTTACTAATTGTTCGCATGTTTAGAATTCGTCAATTCTTGTTAGCAAGGTTGAACATCTACCGGTAATAATAATAATAATAATAATGTTCAATTCTTATATAGCGCATATTACATAATTGTCTCGAAGCGCTTAGATGAGAGAGAGAGAGAGAGAGAGAAAAGAGGAAAGACATAAAGAAAAAAATTTAAGGGCCTTTTTTTTTTAATTGAATAATTTGAGCAATCATATCATAAAGTTTAGTCTAACACTCCTGATTTTTTTTTTTTTTTTTTTAATTTTTTTTTTTTTTTTTTTTAACAGGAGTGGCAAGTGATTTTGCTTTGGGAATCTCTACATGAGCTTTGGTAGAAAGATAACAAAATACAACATAATTGCTATGAGGAAATCCTACATTAGCAAAGCTTATAAGAGCTCCTGTTAATGAGAAGAGGCATTTTTCTTTACACTGTCCCCTCCTTCATATAAATTGTTAAGTAGTGCTCGTATATATATATCATTATTCCTACCTGGAGTAGTTTCTGCAGCCCCAAAGGGCTTGGTAGTGGAGGAAGATCCAAAGAGGCTGGTACCTGTTAGATCAAAACACAAAATTACAAATCATATCCGAACTAAAATGTGTCTTTTAATATGCTGTAGAGATACAAGAATGTAAATGCTCGATATACTAACAGGCAAGGTTCTTATTGTATTGGTACATATAAAGATACATAGGTATGTATTGATTCTATTCTGTAATGACAAAAATTTCCTCGAAACCAGGAAAGCCGTAACAGCTTCGATTAGACATTGGAAAACATTTTGTCAGTACTTGACAAATTCTCCCTTGGAATCATTCGGCATAAGTGGCGCTCTATCTTTACGAGTGAATTTGCCGGGATTTCGTAGTCACATGAACTTCTGGTCAAAACGGGCTACACAATATTGGATTCACACTCTACTGTCAATAGGAATGAATAAGAATATATAGTTTTGCTTGAATCATTGACACTGTAAATATATTAAAATTGTAAACCTTTTGTATCTCTAAATATGTGGCCTTGCTGTATTACAACAAGGAATTCTTAAAAATTACTGACAGTACGTAGCGCAAAATGATGGCTTGGAAAAGAAGCCACTTGTTAGCGTGCCAAGTTTTTTTCCAAAATAATTTCTCCCAGCGTTGGCATTTTAATTTGTATTACTAAATATGCTTACTCCTAGTGCTGTAGCCGAACCGCCGAACCGAACGGAAGTTCGCCGAACATGGCACTTCCGAACCGAACCGAACGCAAAGGCCTGGTTCGGATGTTCGGCAGAAAAATATAAAAGTTTTTGCAAGCTAATAAACTTGTCATTTTGTACCTAATTTTTATGTCATGATTGCTCATTTTAAATTTACTTTTTTCCCATTTTCCGCCTTTGTGATTTATGCCTATCCAGTGGTGGGCGCGACTTCACTGGCGCCATTTAAATCCCAAATCCTGACCACGCTACGTCGCGATCGCAAGCCATAAACAAGAATACATGTGCGTGATAAAAATATCTTCAGCTCAAACCCATTCAAAAAAAAAAAAAAAAAAATTAATTTGTAACAATATCGGACAAATTTTACAATATAAATAATGAAATAAATATATATTATAGTATGGTATTTATTTATTCAGGAAAAATACGGATTTTATATTTTTCCTATTAAAAATAAAAACTTATAAAAAACAGTTATTGACGAGCCTAAATTTCTATTCAGATGGCATCTTTCATGACTCTAACATTAAACAACCGTCTCGGAAAATCTTTCAAAAATATCATTTATTGACAAATTGAAAACATGATTCTTTTAAAATTGAAAATAAAACACGATTCAAGACGGAAATACGAATGTAAGTAGTATTTTTCTTCACAAATAATTACGTTTAGAGCAGTTTTTAATGTGAAATTCGTACTGGTCGGAAGCAGTGTGCAGAGGTCCTCCATGCTGGTCGGGCCCGGCAGGCCGGCCGGCCCTCCCAGTGCCGACCGCCGTGTCAATACCGCTGCTTGCTATTATACTACCGAACCCCGAACCGAACCAAGTTCGGGTGAAAAATTGCCGAACTCTGCCGTACCGAACCGAACACGAACATAGCGTCTGACTTACAGCACTACTTACTCCTTGTTTATTTTTCAAAATGTATAACTCTTGAGCAATATTAGGAGTGGCAGATAATGAATTATTAGCATGTTTCAAAAAAATTGCAGAGGTATCAGAAGGGAAGTGCTTGTAATTTCTGTTTGGCCATTACACACTGATATACAATGTACTAGTTTCATAAAAAGTTTTCATATATTCGAGTATTTTATAGTTTCGTACCATCTGCTGGTGCTGAAGAACCAAAGCCTGAAGCTGCTGTTGTTTCGAGACCAAACGGATTCTTCTTGGCAGCCTCCGGATCAGGCTTGCCACCAAGACCACTGAAAAATCCTAGAGGTATAAATAGAAAAGATTACAGATTAAATAGGCAGAGTCGTTAATTATAAAGTTTTAGAATAATCCAAATTATGGCGAATGGATTAAACTGATGAAGAAAAAGAGTAATTAAAAAGCACAAGACTCGGATATAGGTACAAGGGACCCCACAAACAAGTGGTCTCAGAAACTTGGTCTAAAGTTGCAAACCATTTGAAGTCGTATTTGAAATTGAAGAGCCCCCCCCCCCCCCCCCCCCCAAGAGCAATCCTACCACAAGACATTGCTCATATATTCATTCACATGGGAATGAAACAAGAGAGTTCATAAATCATTTATTCACTTGTTACCACAACTCAAATCAAGACTCACCTCCCCCACCACCACTGCTGGCTTTGTTGCTACCACCACTACCAAACAATCCTCCTGAAGCAGTCGTGGCAGGTGTACTATCACTGCTTGCCAGCTGGCCAAAAGACAGATTACCTGACACAAAAGAGACAAAAAGGATGCCAACATTTAGATATCACTTAATCGTGTTCTAAGGGTCCTCTACGAGAGGCCAGAGAAGATCACTTGAAGATTTGATGCCAATTTGCTACTTCCATTCATGAAGCAAAAATGGAAATCAGCCGGGATCAGAAAATTATGATAAGGAGGCATTCCTTGGTATGCCTCTTGCATATTCATATGAATGAATATCAAAGTCTGTGTGATAATGGAACGTAGAAGAAACAAGAGCTTTAGCAAAAATGCAAAAATTGGCACAAGCAAAAATAATATTGCATTTCTGTATTGTAACCTAAGGGTTCCTTTATTTAGATTCATTTACTTGAACTCATATGTCGATATTAAATTATAGATTTACAAAAAACATTATGTAATCTGAGTAATGGTAAGTATAAGGTTAACTTTGCAGAACAGGGTGTATTCTAGACTCACCTGGTTGAGAGCCACCGAAAACTGGAGTGGTGGTACTGGCTGTTGGTTGGGCGGAACCAAAAGTGGATCCAAAGACGCCTTTGGAACTTCCCTCTCCTCCTGGCCCTAAATTGGGCTCCCCTCCAAAGGTAAATCCTCCAGAGCTGAAGGGTCCCCCGCTGGAGGCTGGAGTGGACCCTCCAGCAGAACCTCCAGCCTGTCCAAAGAGACCGGGCGTTTGACCAAAGACTGGAGCTGATGTGTTGGGAGCGGAAGAAGTAGCTGCTGTTGGTGTTTTACCAAAGAGGGAGGGTGTGGTGGATGCTGTACTGGGTGGCTGTCCAAACAGACCAAAGCCAGCAGCGGATGAGGTTGTAGAGGTGGCACCTGCTCCCGATGTAGCCGCAGAGGATGTCGCCTGCGTACCGAAGAGACCCCCAGAGGATGTTGTCTTTCCAAAGAGAGATGCAGATGCTGCCTGGGTAGCTGGAGCTGCTGAAGTTGTGGATGCTTCCGATCCCTTCGACGCATTCGCAATTGAGGAGAACAGACCTGCACTTCCAAACGACGATGGAACCGTTGATGTTGTGGTCGTATCCGATCCTGACACTGCGACAGGGCTCGGTACCGTCCCAAAGAGATTACGAGCAGCAGGTCCTGGAGATGCTGTTCTACTTTGGGCAACACCTGCAGAAGTGCCTGTCGGGAAGGTCACTCCACTCAGGATGCTCTTGGTGGACTGCTGCAGCTTGGAGTTCTCATCTTCTGCGGTGGAAGGTTGTGATCTCCTGTCCAACATGCCTCCGAGAAGACTTCCTCCTGAACCAGGTTTGTCCAACATGGCTCCCAGCATACTGGAGGACCCAGCTCCTGTAGATGGCCTGGCAGCGCCAGTTCCTGCTTCATCCGTGGGTTGAGATATTCTGGCAGTGGCAGCGGTGGGCTTTCCTGTCCCACTCTCATCCTTGCCTTTAACTTCTTCCTTCTCCTGGATGAAAAAACAAAACAAAATTATACAAACTCATCATTTCCCTGTATAACCATGATCTATAATTGTTTAAGGAATATTTGGCAACCTACAAAACAATTGGCATTTGAGACATTGTACATTTTTAACTGAATGCACAAAATACTTTAAATACTTCTGTCAGTACGACATAACATTTACTGCGAGATGCATACATATCAAAGCATTCATGGCGTATGTCCCTGAATATTACCGATATTATAGTTGTTTAATGACCTATACAATTTAATCAAGTTTACAATAAGCATTAAGAGCTTCTACATTTTCAACTGAATGTATCAAATGCTCCAAATTCATCCGTTAGTAAAACATCCTAAAACAAGTTAATTACTGGGATAGATAAGCTTTCCATAAATTGTTTAGATCATTACCTTAGGAGCATAAGGCGGTGGAGGAGTAGCTTTGACTGGGGCTGACTGTGAGGGGACCTTTGTCTGAGCCGAGGTTGCCTGGGCCATAGACAGTGCCGCATTACTTGTACTGGATGCACCAAGAGGTGGTACCATTGATGTTGGAGCTGGAATGAAGCAGATGAAAGTTTCATTAAATACATGAAATTCAAACCAATGTTTGAAATTTGTATAAATATTCTGAATGTATATATAAATGAACAAACACTAGCCATTGATTCTTTCAAAAACTAAGATTAAAGGTATTACAAAGTTTTGGTATGGGGTCATGAATTCTGTTCAAATTAACATATTGGAAGCGTATGCGTTCCTACAAAATTCATTGATCGTTGTCCCGGTTGAAATCGAGTCTAAAGTTATGATATTATAAATAATTAACTCTTTATGTTGTATAGCTCCTTCTCAAGGTCAAGATATCAATTTAGCTATGAAACAATGTTTCTTGACTAAAATTGACCGATTAGCTATTCCCGTTTGGAAATTATATATCACAACTACATATTCTGAGATTTTCATGGTCGCAGCTACCATTGTACGTCCGTAGGCGCTATTTGAAATTTATCAAAATTTACCGGGAGCACCGGTAAATTTTTATATTCAATTTTTCTCGAAAACAGAAGTGTTTTAGAGGTTAATTTTTTTAGTGCTTATAATACATCCAGAGGGGCATCCAAATATATCAAAATTGTAAAGATTCATTATCCACCCAATTTTCAAAATTTCCCAAAACTTTGTATTACCTTTAAACTGTACATCAAGTATTTCCTCATATAATTATTTTCTGTATGACAGATTATGACAGGTTGCATGTTGAAAAAATGGTAGTAGTAGTAGTAGTAGTAGCAGTGGTAGTACAAGACTATACTACATGACCTGTATTTAGCTAATAAGTCTAATCAGCAACACGGTCCATAATGATTTTCTTTAATAATTTACAACACGATTTGATAGTAGAATTGTTAGTGAAGGCGTCCCGGTGTAGTGGTTCATTCATTCGACTATCAATCCAAGGGTTGAGGGTTTGAATCCCAGCCTGGCACTAAAATCTTCTGGCAAAGACATTCACTTGCAGTTGCCACTCTCCACCCAGGTGTAAATGGGTACCCAATATCCTAAAGCTCTAAATATCTGGCCGCTCGGCTATGACCGGGGTAATAATGTTAGAGCACGAGGAGCGTCATGGCGTGATAGACACGTGTGCTACTTAAGAAGCCACCATGATAATCATTATTATACAGTCGAACCTGTCTGCAGCAACCGCCCAAGGGAAACACAAAAAGTGGTCTTTGTAGACAGGTTCCGTTGGTACATGTTTCAATGAGAAACCATTTTCAAGGGAAATAAAAAATGTGCCTGTTGTAGACATGTGGTCTTTGAAGACAGGTGGTCACTAAAGCAGGTTTGACTGCATAACACTTTTGCATCAATAGCAATTACACATCAAAACACAATACATTCTCTTTTTCTTGTAATCCACCAGGTAAAATCAATAATTTCCTGGTTATTTTCTGGATTAAAGACGAAATTGAAAGGCCTTAAAACGAACCTCCAAAGAAGTAACCACCGGGAGTAGAGACGTTGGCCTTGGGTTTGGTGGCTGCTCCAGAGAAGTCAAAGATCTGAGGCTTGACACCAGACTCTGTGCTTCCTAATGGCTGGCTTGCTGCTGCATCACCTAGGATGAGGTCAAAGGTCAAGGTGAAGGTCACTTTCAGGACATTCTTTTAAAGGGCAAGCCCACTCCAAAAATAACTTACTTTCAATAGAAGCAGAAAAATCAGACAAACCAATTAAAAAAAGTTTGAGCAAAATCGGGTAACCGATAAGAAAGTTTTTTATGACATGAAAAAACTTTGAAAATCGCAAGACATTTTGGCAACTCACTCACGAGTCTGTGACGTCATTGCCTCACTAGTTTTCTAAGAATCTTCTTTCCTTACAACAGCATCCAAGTTATATCGACAGTAGTTTGTTTTTGTATGGATACACTAATATAAAGTAATTTTGTTCAGTTAAAGGTATTACAAAGTTTTGGTATGGGGTCATGAATTTGGTTCAAATTAACAATTTCGGAAGCATATGCGTTCCTACAATATATATTGATCGTTGTCGCGGTTGAAATCGAGTCTAAAGTTATGAAATTATAAATAATAAACTCTTTATGTTGTATAGCTCCCTCTCAAGGTCAAGATATTAATTTAGCTATGAAACAATGATTCTTGACTAAAATCGACCGATTAGCTATTCCCGTTTGGAAATTATATATCACAACTACATATTCTAAGATTTTCATGGTCGCAGCTACCATTGTACGGCCATAGGCGCTATTTGAAATTTATCAACATTTACCGGGAGCACCGGTAAATTTTTATATTCAATTTTTCTCGAAAACAGAAGTGTTTTAGGGGCTAATTTTTTTAGTGCTTATAATACATCCACAGGGGCATCCAAATATAACAAAATTGTTAAGATTCACTATCCACCCAATTTTCAAAATTTCCCAAAACTTTGTATTACCTTTAAATCATGAAAAATGTGAACTTTAATAAAAAAATTATAAAGCGGGCTTAATTGGGTGGAAATTGAAGATGAATGTACCTTTAGCCGATGGAGCTTCAGCGGCAGCAGATGGAGCGGATGGAGCTGGTTTTGAACCAAAGGAGAAACCTCCTGGAAGACCTCCTGGAAGACCTGTTGCAGAAGGAGCAGGCAGGGTTCTATCACCGAATGAGAATCCTTTGGATGATGTCAAGGCAGCAGCAGTAGCAGCAGCAGCAGCTGCAGCAGCGGCAGAGGGTGGCACTTTGGCGGAGAAAGAGAAAGCCGATGGATTCTCCTAGAAAGGTGACGGATATGGGAGAAAGGAAAACAAACACTGATCATTTAAAGCCTGTCTGCACTAGTTTGGCCAGAGGGGATTAGACCTCTCTGCAAGGTCACTGACAGGTGGTTATCTCATCAAATCAGCTCTCAATTAACATAAGAAAAAGAGGATCATGGGAGACCAACAGGCACCGATTAGACATTATATAGAGGGCGCAAGTAGCTATAAGTAGTGCAGTGGGGGCTTAAAGTGAGAGGGTCATCAGTTTTCATGTGCAGAAGGTCATATTTTGCTGACACCAGACTTGGTGGAAATACCATTAATGGGTGTTGAAATATTGTGTGGCTGAAGTGTAAAACAGTTTACCGTATTTGCCGGCGTAAAGGCCGCAGTATTTTTGAAAGAGAAAATATCAAAAAGTCGGGGTGCGGCCTTTACGCCGAAAGAGTAAAAATCGCAAGTCAAAACAGCACGTCCATTATTTGTAGGCAACTTCATACAACAAAATATATTAACAAAATTGACTTGAAAACACATCGGACAAGATCTTTTCTGAACCACGTCAGCAGCAAATTTGAAGAAGTTATCTTTTTAATCGTTGTGCAACCAAAGAAATAAGAAGAAAACTGACCAGAAACTCGTACTTGTAAAGTTGTAAAAATGTCCTTAAGAACACCGATGATTGCGCGCTGTGCATCTCCGAAGGTGCGTTGGATTTGTTAGCAACTCCAGCCCCGTAGCTCCCCACCACAGAGTGTGTGAGTAAGGTATGATTTTGGTACCTTACTCACACACTCTGTGGTGGGGAGCTACGGGGCTGGAGTTGCTAACAAATCCAACGCACCTTCGGAGATGCACAAAGCGCAATCATCGGTGTTGTTAACTTTTCAGTAAGATAATTCTGAATTATAATTGAGACTATCTAATTAATTAAAGCGACAAAATAACCTCGGTAGATCTCTAATAACAATACAAAAGCTTGTTTATTTTCTCCATTTGGCGGTACGATAGGGGTAAGACCGGATAACATTATAAAACAAAAAAACATCCTTCCACCATGCTTCCACCCTGCGATAGGTTGGCCATTCAAGTTTCTGTATGCATGCGAAGTGCCCTCTAGTGTCCCATGAATGTGCTAATCTGCCTAAAAATCGATGAAGATTTGCTAAATTACGATCATTTTTTAGGTAAACCTCCTGTTAATTTATAAAATGATTGATAGTTCGTAGGAGAAATAGAGTTCTACGGGAAAATTACAATTATTTTCTTTGGTCTTTTTTTTTTTTTTCCTTTTTTTTTTCCCCCCCTTTTTTTTTTCTCTACGAAATGTCAAAGTTGGGGGTGCGTCCTATGCGGGGGTGCGGCCTTTACGCCGGCAAGTACGGTACATGAACGTCTCTAATCTGTTAAAATATTCACCAATAGTTTGTGTTGAACAATCAATAGGGCAAATACCCTCCACAAAATTTCTGTGTCTAAATTTTAAAAGTTTTACTTTTGAATTGTCATTTGAAAAGCATCTGATGTGAATTCCTCTACAAACATTTCGATTCTGAAATCTATTCAAATGAATTTCAGTTAAACCAAGTCATATTATTGCAGGATCCCTCTCCAAAAAAATGTTGTTTGCTTGGAGCCAGAAGAGCGTTAAATCTGTGTTAAAAAATATGAGTTCTAACCCTTCTTGCACCAAACGTACAATATCTGAATTGACATTTTACGACTTACAACTTTGGCTGCATCTGGAGCAGTAGGGGTAGCACTGGAAGCAGAGGGCGCTATGGTGCTAAACACTGGCTTGGAGGAGAGGGATACAGTTGTCGTGACGACAGCTGATGATCTGGCCTGAGTGGTTGTGGTTGGGGTCAGTTTTCTTCCTGAAGGGGATAGGGCTGGTGAATCAGCCGAAGCCTGCAAGGGAGAATCATCAAAAAGATTGAATTTAAATGATAGTATGGTTAAAGCCTGTCTGTACTAGTTAGGCCAGGAGGGATTAGACCATCCAGCAAGTTCACTGACAGGTGGCTATCTCATCAACTCAGCTCTCAATTAACATAAGAAAAAGAGGATCATGGGGGACCAACGGGCACCACTTTGGCATTGTTCTCTATATAGAGGGAGCAAGTAGCTACAAGTAGTACAGTGGGGCTTTAAAATGACACTGTACTAGAAGCATCCCCTCCAACACCATCTCAGATCAACTGTAGCAGTATGGACCTGTTACTCGCTGCGCTGATGGTTCCTCGTATAGAGTCCTCCGTCTGTGAAGCGGAAATTAGGTATTGGATTATGCTCTATTGGTAAGTTGACCATGAAATAGCGCTGTGCAATAAACAGTTAGCTTCGGCACATCAGTACAGTATCGCTTTAAACTTGCTTCAGTGGTGACATTCCTATTATAAAGGCTACCCAACACAAGTGACAACACCTTTTTCTCTGTATCCCTGGAACAGTGTTTCTTGATTGTGCGATATATGTACTATTTCTCTCACTGATTTTTCTCCTTTCCTTTAACCTTGAACCCCAACGCTAAACTAAACACGACCAAGCCTACCCCCTAAGGCAATAAAAGACAATAAATTGATCTTGCTGCAGAGACTGTTGAATCACTTGATTTCTTAATAACACCAGAAATTATAGAAAAATTATTACTAGATACCATGTGTTATAAAAGACTGCTTTTCCTGTTTTCTTGAAGCATGTATGTAGCATGTAATTGCTAGATTTGCCAGTATAGTGAAACCTGTCAATAAAGACCGCCCAAGGGAGACAAGAAAAGTGGTCTTTATAGGCAGGTGGTCTATATTTTTATTTGTTTTCTTCTTGTGTGAAATCTACTCTTATAATAAAATACGCCTGTATATTAAACAAAAATTTAAAAAAGAAATTTAACTGTTTTTCTATGTAAATTGTTGAATAAATAAATAAGTTAATTAATGAATAAATGTGTACAGGTTCCTTTAGTACATATTTCAATGAGAAACCATTTTCAATGGAAACATATAACGTGATCTTTGTAGCCAGGCAGTCTTTCTATATAGTTGGACCCTAAAGCAGTAGTAGGTGGATAAACATAGCCTGCAGAGGTATCTTCCACAGTAGTTGTACTTGAGATACCAGAAAGCTGTTACTGTAAAGGACATTAAAGCCATCTGTACTAGTGTACAGGAGGGATTAGACCACCCGGCAAAGTCACTGGATAGGTGGTTATCTCATCAAATCAGGTCTCAGTTAACATAAGAAAAAGAGGATCATGGGTGACCAACAGGCACCGATTAGGCATTGTTTGTATATAGAGGGCACAAGTAGCTATAAGTAGTACAGTGGGCCTTTAAAGGACATTATGACTCACACTTGCCACTGTTCCGGGTTGAGGGGTCTTCACACCGCTAGCCATGGCCATCTCTGCTATGACCTGAGTCACTACCTTAGCAGTCCCTGCATCCACAGTGCTGAAAGCAAAATGGAGATTTGATTTCATTTAATATTTGTCTCATAGTTTGTACCGTTCATGATACAGTGCAGCATGCATATCAATAAATGTCACATACACTTTTTTTAAACAACTTGCTGCAAAACTGTAAGAAAATATATACTTCACAGCACTAAGGAATCAATATATCTGGGTCCTGTCTTTAATACAAAGAGTTGATATCAATTGCAACTCTTTGTAAGACAGGGCCGAGAATTCCCCAAAGAGATGTCTTCAATGAGCAATACACTTCAACATGCCTGTTTTTTGGTAGAGAATTAACCTATAGATGGTTTAGATGTTAACTTCCAGTGTTAATTTGAGCAATTAAGACCGGTCATGTTTCAGGAAGACTAAGATTGACTTTAAGTTGAACTTGAACTATGGCAGGCCGTTCATGCCACTGGTTGCTCTCACCATTCCTTGCATTGGTCTCTCAAGGGACATACAAATCGTTGTAAAAATCTACAAAATTACTCAAGATCAGGGCCCTGTCTTACAAAGAGTTGCGATTGATCCAAATCAATCAATCGTAAGTCCTCCAATCAATCGAGTTTGCAGTCTCCTATCTCTTATGTACATAGCAATGATTGATATCAATCGCAAATAAGTTGCGATTGATAGCAACTCTCTGAAAGACGGAGCCCAGCAGAGTATTTCACAAAGACTAAGATCGACTTCAGTTGGACTTGAACTATGGCAGGCCGTTCATGCCACTGGTTGCTCTCACTATTCCTTGCATTGGTCTCTCAAGGGACGTACAAATCATTGTAAAAATCTACAAAATTTACAGATATTATCTAAAGAT
Organism: Strongylocentrotus droebachiensis; assembly: GCA_035222895.1. NCBI lineage: Eukaryota > Metazoa > Echinodermata > Echinoidea > Camarodonta > Strongylocentrotidae > Strongylocentrotus > Strongylocentrotus droebachiensis. The sequence continues at coordinate 49,933 of JAVYIG010002579.1, forward strand.
CATAATTTCCAAGGCTTGTAACTTTACCTAGACTGGGCTAAATTTCTTAACATTTTGATGATTAACTTATATGCTAGATGATCAACCTTTTCTGATTGATTCCACAATGCTTCTTGCACCATGCAATCGCATGACAAGAACTCAACTTTATCTTTAAAGAGAAGGTTGAGTTCTGGGAAGAGGTGAACAATTATTTGTGAGCGTTATCATTCTTATTATGCAAGTGTGGAAGAACATCAGATAAGACATGTTCCCTGGAAAGCATGGCTCTTCAAATGCCTTCATATTCTAAATATGTCATGTAACATTGTAAAACTCCAAGTTAGGATTTTTACGTCACGTGTTCGTGTAGTCCCATATACATCTTTCTGTGTACAGTGTTTGTAACTTTACCAAGACTTGGCCAAATTTCTTATCATTTTGATGATTCCAGAACCTTGCAATACACACAAATTCTTATATGCTAGATGATCAACCTTTTTTGGTCGATTCCACAATCTTTCTTTCACAATGCGATCGCATGACCAGAACTCAACTTTATCTTTAAAGTCGATCTTAGCGTTTTTGTGAAACACCCCCCAAATGCACTCATTACCTGGCCACAGGAGCAAAGGTGACAGGAGGAGGCATGGTACCCTTCATCGTGTCAAGGTTCTTGATGTTGACTACCGGAGGATTGGGTTTCTCCACAGGGGCGTTACCGGCCTTCACGGACTGGGCACGGTTGATTGCAGCCACGCCTGCCTGCTGTATGGGTGATGTAACCTGCTTTGGTAAAAGTAAGTGCTGCAAATACTTCCTACTAAAATTCCCTACTAACAATGGGAATGAAAAATCGGCTGGCATTCAAGCAAATTAAAATCACAATCCTTAAATCATTTTAAACCAGACCTGAACCCTAGATGTCTAGTTTTTTTGCCAATCCAAGATATTGAAATTTATCACTTTGACATCAAAAGATGAAGAGTCAATGCTGCTCACAAACTCTTCCACATATCATAATTAGAGGTGGAGAGATGGGGTGGATTTCTGCCCATCCTTCTTAAGTTCATCAGATTATACAGTTAACAATTTAATTATTCATACTCAAGACTACCAAGTGTTGTAATTTTAGTGTACTGTACAGTGTGTATATATATAAACAATTTAATTTGTCAAAATCTATGTTTTTTGAGAATGTAACATATTAAAGCTTACACCTAAAAGTATTCAACAAAGGCCCTAATTGGACTAGTCCACCTTTCATTCTGAGTCATGAAAAACACAAATAACATCAAATTAACAGGGGGTATGAATAGTTAATTTGTTAACTTATTTGCAAGGGGGTCCATATCAAAATGTCTATAGTCTATACCCAACAGCTATATATCAAATTTCAAAATCCTGGGGATCCAAAATTTATATATTACTTTTATAAAGTGCCTTTTCATTAAATACAAAGCCAAAAGCAAGAAATGCTTTCAAACGAACAAACAGAGAGGACATTGTCATACGAAGCTTACAATAATAACAAACAGAGAGGAATATTACAACAAATTAGAAAAGATGTGTTTTCAGACACCTCTTGAAAGAAAGCTGTGAGAGTATGACAATTCTTTAGTACAGGGGGTAAGGAGTTCCAGGCTTGGGGGGCAATAACAGAAAAAGCCCTATCCCCTAACTTAGATTTTGGATGCCCTGTTATAATGCGTAACTTTCTTCATTAGGATTCAGAGTTATGAGAGTCGTTGTAACGTCCAACATACCTTTGCAGTTGCCGCTGTCAGGCCCCAGGCCACTGTACCAGAACCTGTGTGTGAGAAGCTGGAGGTTGCAGGTGGTGGAGCCTGCCCCCCGGGTGTGGTCGGGCTGCCCCCCTGAGCACCCTGGGGGAGGGGCGTCGATGTGACCATTCCTGCTCCTGGCTGGATGGGAGTCTCTGGTACTACGGATGACAGAGGTGGTGCCCCCATACGTTGGGGTTGGGTGAGTGGGTGCGTGCTTCGTGTTACAGGTTGTTGAGAGGCAGGGGTGGTGAAGGAGGCGGCAGGGCGGGGTGCTGTTTGGGATGTCAGAGGCCGGTTGGGGGCAGGTTGAGGGGCTGCATCATGAGAAATGACTTCATTAGGGTTATAAATGATCCACCACATGTGTTCGTTCAATTACCAGTGTAGTCTAGCGAACATAAGAAAGCAGAACCATTGAACATAAATGATAAACTTAGTGGCTGAATTCCACACATTAACTTTTATATTATTGCTAGTACAAGTATAACCATCGTCACAGAACTATTATGCACATCAAAATTTTGGCCCACATTCCCTTGGCCAGTATCAGTACTGGTACCACCATGAACAACATTGTAATCAAGATTATTACCAGCATCAACACCAATAGTATGGTCATGACCAGTATTGAATTCATAGCCATTTTATAGTCCTACATTACCACCACCATCATCATCATCATCCTCATCCTCCTCCTCATCATCATCACAACCACTGTCACAATCCAGCAACAATATCACCACTTTCACCACCACCACCACCACCACCACCATTACCTGGAGCTGCTGTTGGGCCTCCTACACCTCTCAAGTCTGTCCTTCCAGCATGGTGGGCAGGGCGACGCCCATCCACCTGGCTGCCACTGTAGGGAGGGGATTCATCAGACGGGAAGCGCAGACGTCGCTCAGGAGGGAGGGGGAAATCATCCAGGTCCGATGGAGAACCAACGCTGGACGTGCTAGCAAGAGCAGCTGAAAAATTACCCCCAAAACACAAAAGTCATTGTCAGATGGATAAAATTTGTTTCTTTTGCATCTCTTTGGAAATGATATGAGATAGAAATCAATCTGACATGCAAACATTCAGAGAAAATGCATTGGGAATAGATCATGTGTCACATTTTTACTAATACCAAAACAGAAATCCTGAACTGACTTTGTGGTACAACATATTTTACTTTCATACTGCAAGGACCCTTTTCAGGACCACCAAACCATTCTGCAATTCTGTATGTTAAAGGTCTGTCATATTAATCTTTGGCTCAACTTAACGCGTCATAAAAGCCTGAGGTGGCAGATACCAGTGCTAAAGAAGACATCGTTGCTATTCATACAACACTGATTTTCAATTGATTATTCACAAAAATATTCAGGGGAACTTCTCCCGTGACTATTGCAATACTCATCACACACAGGCAATACCCACATAAGATTCATGCTGACTTTCACAAAGTCGTTTCATTGGAAATTTCTATTTTAAACTTTACATCCACATGTTTAAACATAGACTTTCGATCACAAGGTCCATGATTCGAGTCTCGCAGCGGCACTAATGTCCTTTGGCAAGACATTGATCTACATTTGCCACTCTCCACCCAGGTGTTAAATGGGTACCTGGTAGGATGCGAAAGCCAATGTGGTATGCTTAGCAATTTGAGCCTAGTAGCTCTTGTTGGAATGCTCCCCAGGGAGTGGAGAAAGTGCATATATTGTATGCTTGGAAGCCAGAATCCGATGACCGGGGTAATAATGTAAAGCACTTAGAAAATCTGACATTCCCGACGTATTAAGAGCTATATAAGCAAAAATATTATTATTTTTACTAGTGGAGTGGGAGAGGGGGGTGAGAGAGGGGGATATTCTCACCTCTTGGTGCTGCTCTGATTGGAGTGGTCTGTCTCTGAGACAGAACGTCTCTAAGCATGGCTTGCTTCTTAGCTGACATGGGCGTGCCCCTGGCCTTGGACGGAGCGCTCACCTTGACCTCGGCAAGTCTGCTTGCCAGGGATGATGGGTCACTGCTCGGTCTGAAATGGAAGAGGAAGGAACACATCAAACGATAAAAAGGGCCAACCTTATACAGTTAAACCTGCTTTAGTGACCACCCGTCTACAAGGACTGCATTTTTAATTTCCCTTGAAAATGGTTTCGTATTGAAACATGTTCAAAAGGAAACTGTCTACAAAGACCACCTGTCTTCAAAGACCACTTTTTGTGTTCCTTTGGGCAGTCAATATAGACAGTTTGACTGTATTTATCAAATTAAACCCCAAAGCATGAATTGAAGCTCAGGATTTGATGGTCCTGAATTTGTTACTATAAAAATCTTCTTAGCAGACATTGGTGTACTCCTTGCCATGGATGTTGAGCTAACCTTGACCTCTACCAGTCTGGTCATTATTGACAAGGGGTCACTGGTGGGTTTGATAAAAGGAAGCAACAGATCTACAGATGAAACATGGCTAGTACTGTATTAAACAACTTTAACTGTCTGATAGTGCCAGAGGATATACACATGATTTTTAGTTCATTAAAGAGGGACTTCACTACTTGTAGCTACTTGCGCCCTCCATATAGCAAACAATGCCTCAGCGGTACCAGTTAGTCCCCCATGGTCCCCTTTTCTGATGTTAATTGAGAGCTGATTTGACGAGATAACCACCTGTCAGTGACGACGCAGGGAGGTCTAACCCCTCCTAGCCAAACTAGCGCAGATAGGCTTTAAAGCACTCACAGGGATTTATACTGCAAAAGTGACATTTCCTCTGAGGCGATTACTATACTTGAAGATAAAGGTGAGTTCTGGTAATGCGATTGCATTGTGAAAGAACAGGTGTGGAATGGATCAGAAAAGTTGATCATATAGCATGTAAGTATTGGTGTGTAATGCAAGGTTCTGGAGTCATCAAAATCATCATAAATTTGGCCCAGTCTTGGTAAAGTAACAATCACTGTACACAGAAAGATGTATATGGGACAACACAAATGGTGTCGGGGCTAGTACTACCTTGATTTCCTTATCTTTCTATGCTCATTACTCAGCCAGTATACATTTTCTTCCAAAATTGTTTGGCACATGACATTTATTTGTAATCTTTAACATTCAGTGTAAGTTTTGTTAGATTCTGTGAGAATTCATTTTCTTTTTTTTACCAGAACTCAAGTTTATCTTTAAAGGGCTCAGAACTAAACTGCCCTGTGCTCCCAAGTATTCTCTCTCATCTCTCATTGATCACTTCTTTTCACCATTTCTACTCACTTGATCCTAGATGATGGGAGAACATTGAAGTTGGAGGTCACATCGTAACGATGAGCTGTGGTCAGTTGCTTCCTCAGATCTATCAACTTGCTCTTCTGGGTGGTCAGAACGTTGACATGGTTTCCAAGGGTCTGATAGATAGTATCCATTGTAGGGGTCACCATTCTCCTAAGGAAGAGATTGAAATGAGACAGAAAAGCGATCTTAGATGATGCGAGTGTACCAAAATTCGATTTGACATCATAGTGCTGTGCAGATAGCAGTTGTTTCCTTACTTCTAGAGATCAGGTGGTTCTTCTAGCTTGTTAGGATGTTAACAAAAAGATCATTATATACTGTAAAACTAGAAGCTTTCATGCCCCAAATAATGAAATTACAACTCAAGCATCTTGCCGTTTGCAAACTGCATGAATTTCCATCTGGGAATAAGGTTGTTGTTTCCATTTCCCATAAGTGTCATGTCATGAAATGTTGTAGTTTTACAGTTTTTAGTTTACTTTCATGAAAGTGGGTGCCTAGCAAGTGCAACCACCCAATATTCAAATGTGCATCTTCTTATTTATCTTCATATATCAAATTGAAATCTACTTTTTTTCTCTCTCTTTTCCCCTTTTACCAATATTTTTTCCTACATATTTCTATTATTATGTTTACATTGAGGGTAGTCATGCTATCAAGCTTTGCTTACTTTGTCAACCCTCCTGTTTGATGTCAATTGGTTACAGACAGCCTTAATTTATTCTACATATATTCTTTTATCATGTGTAAAATTTGCAATGTTTTCTTTGTTACATACTTCAGCTCAGTTCAGTTCATTTTATTCAAAACCACACAAAGCATGATATAATCTGTTACATAAAAAAGAGACTTGTAATAGAATATCAATCAACATATTCTAACTTGATTACATCAAGTAAAATATTTTTATATTTGTAAAACTGTAAATGTAAAAGAAAATCCAAAATAAATAAATAAATAAAATAAAATCAAGTGCTCACCTTGTGGATCTAGTTCCCTTTCCATGGGTGATCTTCTCCCACTCCATGTCCAGGCAGGCATTGGTATCCCTGATGCCTGTCTCCAGGTAGTGATTGAGGGAGCGGATCTCCTGCATCTGCTTGGCAGACTGTGGATCCAGGCCCCTGGAGCGCAGGAGCTGGAGGTAGCGTGGATCCTTGGCACGTTGTTTCCTCAGACGACTCTCCTCAACCAGGCTGAAGGAGTTCAGGAGCTTGGCCTTGAGGCTGTGGATGTCTTCGTTATGCGACTGGATGAAGAGGAAAAAAGATTGATTACTATTTACAATTTCTTTCAATCACTATAAAGAGGTGTCGTGGTAGAGTGGATCCGAGGTCCGAGGTTCAAGTCCCGACGTGGCACTAATCTCCTTTTGCAAGACATTGATCTACATTTGCCATTCTCCACCCAGGTTTTTAATGGGTACCCGGTAGGATGCGAAACCCAATGTAGTTTGCTTAGCAATTTGAGACTAGTAGCACTTGCTGGAATGCTCCCAAGGGAGTTGAGAAAGTGCATACATTGTATGCGGGCAAGCCGGAATCCGATGACCGGGGTAATAACTGTAAACCGCTTAGAAACTCTGACATTGCTGATGTCTTAAGCGCTATATAAGCAGAAACACTATTACTGTAAAACTAGAAAATTCTGCAAATCTGGATGATTCACAAAATTTAGCAAAAGTTCATGCAGTCAAAGCCATGTACTGTACTTGAAACGAAAAGGATGCAACTGCTATCTACTCTGCCTCTGCAGGTGTGTTTTTCTATTAACCAACTTCACAGCTCTAAGCTCTGTTCACTGACCTCATTATTAAGACCAAAAAGAAATGAATCACTTTCATCAGTGCTAACTTAGATGGTTTGAGTTCAGAGGAAGAATGCCCTTGACACCAACCAAAATCTAAAGATGTGAAAACAATGACCAGCAATGATCATCAAGGAGAGTAAAACTATACCGGATATATGATCACAAAGGACAAGTCTTAGCCCTATTATCTAGCTTTCTAACAAGTGCTCACAAGACTGTTGTTTCACTGCACCAAGGTATTCAACAGATTTATCATTAGCATTCAAAGTTTTCATACTATCATTCTGTTCCCTCATCAAAAGTTTGCACGACTTCTCTCCTGAGATTTGGTTATTTATTGCTGTATCTACACACAATTAGTTTGTTCGTTCGTACAAAGAATATCAAGGAGTACATCATCTAAATAGGAAGGTCCTCATTTAGCTAACTGATTGTCTCATCATCGAGCTCTTGAAGTACCATGAGGGGGTTTGTAGAAAGGACAAGCATCATTGCATCGGTGTAAACACAGAAAAGGTAATCAAATCCATCCGTACCTTTGTACATTCAAGCACTTCTTCTTTGAAAGATGCTAGGTCATCAACACCCTTGCAGATTTCTTGGAGATCCTTGGTCGACCCAACGGTGTGGCGGCCTGCTGCAGCCCTGGCCTTGAGCTCAGTCAGTTCCTTGGTGAAATGCTCCATCTGTGGAAAGGAGCAGAGTTACAGAACTAAGCGTTATCAGAGCTCCCAACCTTGTGTGACCCCAAACAGGTACCATGATGGCAAGAAAAAAGGAATTCATTAGATCGAAACATACAACCACGCACGACACACTTCCAATGAAGAAATGTCCATTCCTCATGCAGTTTTTTTCCATGTTAGGACCTATAGTTTATTTACAAGTACCGGTAGGTATTTTGTTGTTGTTATTTTGGTATTAATCGGCGTTTCATTTTTGTTGAGAATATTATTCTCTTACAAGTAGGTTTTAAACTTAATTTTCTATTGACTTTGTGATCAAAATATATATATATATATATATTTTTTTTTTAATTTTGTGAAAAAAAAGAAAAAAAAATTTGGATAAAAAACAGAATAATTCCGGGAAAAACAAAATGGTTGGCAGCTGTGCATTATGAAGCCTCTAACAATGCACAATAGAACTATCAGTTGTACAGGAGGTTAAGATATCCATTAGTAAGGAAAGACCCCTGAATGCTATTAATTAGAAAAGTAGGTACGATATGATAGACGGATGTGTGAAAGGCTCCATACCAGAGTTTCACTGGAGGCCTTCATTGATATTTCTGGTTCATGTGCATCTAGCCCCCCCCCCCCCCCAGAACATTTTTAAATTTTGTGAGCCACTTTGCATCTGACCCTTCTTGATATCACACCTATTAGTAGGACAGCACTACAGGACTTTAATACAGTTTTACTTCCTACATGAGAGAAATCACATGCATTGTTGGTAATTGGAACTGCCTTATAGAACTTAGAAGAGCCATAGTAGATACAAACCTTGAAATCCCTTCTAACCTCTAATCACTGTACTATTTGACCACACGAAGAAGAAGAAAAAAAAGAGTCATTGAACCGATCTTTAAATACTTACCTCTTCCTTGATATTGGAGAGCAGAGCAGCAGTGACAGGCTTAGCACTGGCCGCAGGAGTAGAAGTTGCAGAGATTCTTGTAGGGTCGATAGCATCTCCTGAAGCCTTTGGAGTCTGTTGCACGGCAGCAAATGGCATTCCAACAGCTGCCCTGGCATCTGGTTGATCCCTACTATGTTTAGCCTGATTGAATGATGATAGTCCTTGATCGGGTGTGACAGTATTTGGTGGACCAAATGATGCGCTGGCTGATCTGGTGGACGCAACCGCTGCTATTGAGGCGGGCGCCACGGAAAGGGATGGTCCTGCTGCAGCTGTCTGAGGGACACTGAACTTGCTGGTAATTGAGGCTGCCCCTTGGGGAACTGATCCTGCAACTGGTGCTGCTGGTACACTGCCTAGCTGTGCTGGATGACTCGATGTTCCAGAGGCTAATGCACTTGATGGTCCAAGGGCGAGGCCACTTGGCTGTCCTTGGGACTGTGCACCGGACATTCCAGGGGCAACTGCATTTGGTGGGCCTTTGCCAAATAGACCTTGTTGTCCAAAGCCTCCAAGACCTCCTGGTGCTGTCACGTTAGGAGGTCCTTTGGGTTGGTCAGGTTGAACAGGTTGAGATGGTTTGGGTAAAGACTGTGTAGCCTGTACACTAGGTGCAGGGGTTGCAGTAGTAGTGACTGGCTTGGAGAAAGCCCCAAAGGCATTGCCAGGTGAAGCACTAGATGGGCCAGAAGGAGCAGAAACCACTGCAATGTAAGATGTGAAGGAATAGAGGATCAGAAAGCATGAACAAATCTCTGCTATGAGAATATTCTCACTTGAATGACGGATCTGTAACCAATGCTTTACTCCCAAAACATAATCCAGCTCTCTTATCCCCATACGAAGCCCACGATGCCACACACATCAGTCTATTCTAAATGAGAAAGTGTACCTGTCTCATCCATAAATGCCAAATTTCAAAATTAAAAGTCCTTTAATATAATTTTTGACTTTATGTTTGTATCATATTTAAAGTTGATACTCTAAGCAAATAAATGTCCCTTAATTTGTTACCTACGGCAAGTATATGTTATTTTTAAGTTTTTCAATTACTTAGTATATCACAAACAAATTCTGTCTACTCGAAATCCTCAATTGAAATGTCTAAAATATCCGCCTCTCTTTGCATAGAAAATCAGTCACGACGCTGGTCTACTATTTATGACCTCACGTCCGGGAGAGAGTATATTCACGTACCCGGATGTTCCATAGCAAACATGTGCAGAGTGATACGATTTTCTGCATATTTTTGTTTCAAAGGCTGAAAAGTCTAATAAATCATAATTCTATGTACAATTCTTTACCTTCCCCTAGTACTTCATAGTATTAATATCAATTCCCCTTTTAAAAATTATGACATAAACATGCCAACGATGTGCTATTAGTCGATATTTTCACCATGTATTTTTTTGTTTTGGTGTTGAAATCGGCCCAGGCACGGAGTAAACAGTAGCTGTCTACCCATGCACAGTTCATTACACTACAGCGATCTCCCGATGGTTTCTTCTTCCTTTTTCCCATGTCTTTCGCCTTCCTTGGCCCTGAACATCCTTCATCTACCAATTCTGACACCGGTAGTCAGGAGCAAGTCTTTGTTAGTTGTTTTTCTTAGCTGGCAACGTCGCTTTCATTCTCTTGCAATTGCCGATAAACATATAACTAGCGCACGTACGTTTCATCACAAGCAAGCAGCGCCTAGAGCAGCGGCTTGGTCTTACCTCCCGATTCTGCTCGCTCCACGAACGTTCATGCAAGAGCTGCATCACTCGCCAAAATATTATAGAGGAAGCGCGCTTGCATGATCTCGTTCAAGTTTGATATTTTACAACATAAAATGTTTAACTGGTACTGTATCCTTTTTTGAGGCAGTCACACACATCTATGATAAGTACTATCATAGTTCTAGACCTATTCGTTTTACAAAACTGCTCATGTACATCTGATGACAATATAATGCATCCGCCTATTCATAAGTGCACGATTTAACTTTAATTCCTAAGCAGTAAACTCGTCTTAAATCTCTACCAAATAGGTGAATATGAGGATATAAAAAGAAATCAGCGACTGGAAAGTGTTGCTTCGTTATTCTTCATTCAAATGAAAACAGAAAATCCATCAAATATACTCCTTAAAAACAACAAATCTAAGCTCTGACAGGATAGCATTTTCGTAGGGATATCACTGCCATTCACTCTCACTGAGCCCATGACTCCCGTTCGTGACGTCACGGATAGAGGCCCGACTCTGCGTGCACTTCCGGGTTTCAGACTTAGATATTTTGGTAGAGTTTACTCGAATAAATTCATTATTCTAAACTTGTTTTGTCGGGTGGACACCATTTGGTGTTATTATGGGGGTTAAAAGCTTTCTATTTATGTAATTATCTCAGTATTTGGGATTGTCTTAGAGTATCAACTTTAAAAAAAAAATCTGTTGTGCCTTCAGTGAGCTGCTGTTTGTCGCAACAGACCAACTCACAATGATACAGTCAAACCTGCTTTTAGTGACCACCTGTCTACAACAAGCACTTTTTTGGTTTCCCTTGAAAAAGGTTTCTCATCGAAACATGTACTAAAGAACCCTGTCTACAACAAGCACATTTTTTGTTTCCCTTGGGCGGTTGCTGTAGACAAGTTTGACTGTACTTGCAAAAGATGTTAAAAAAGAATAGCTATAGTACCTTTAAAGCTGAATCCTTGAGTGGATGGTGCTGGTTGCTGTTGGGCAGACTGAGAGGGCGCTGCAGCTGCAAAGGAAAACCCCTTGAGCCCACTGGCCTGTGTGGCAGGGGCTGCAGAGGATGATGGTGCACTGGTCTGGCCAGTATTGAAGGAGAACCCTCCTCCAGAACCTTTTAAAGAAGGAAAGTGGTGGTTTAAATGTTTTGGGACTCATTTTTTTATGTGTGTGTAATTGGGTTTTTACAGACGTGTATCAATCAGATATGATTATTTACGTCTGAGGACCGACCTTTAACGTCACCATCCGAAAGACATTGGTCGCAAAAAGTTTAAAAGCTGGGTAGCATCTCATGAAATTTGTCAACACTTCATAGAAAGGCGTGTAACTTTTACACCCGTAACTTCAATAGGATGTCCAAGAATTTGGCTGACAACAGTTTCAAGAGATGTTGCCCAAAGTTCTTTGACAACAAAGACACTTGAATTTTTCCATAAATAAATGGTGTTTTATGATAAGAATCTATTTGCACAAACAGAAATCACTAGCTGAAAATGTACCGTATCAGGTCCTGTTTGCCATTAAAATATTGCAATACAGACCAACTTCAAAGGATGTTAAACTCATGAGTGGAGATTTGAAAAAGGGATGAGTTGTCCCATCACAGTCCAGTCTCTATTCACAAGAATGTGACTGATCTATACTATACATTTAATTAGTACTCATTTCTTGAATACTTACCAAAGGGAGTTGAATTGCTTCCTCCGAAAACTTGAGTAGTTACGGCAGATGATGCTTGGGCCCCTGAACTAGCGGGAGCAGCGGATGCTGTGGAAGCAGGGAGCTTGAACTGAAAACCTGCAGATGAGGCACCAGGTGCCGCACCACCGAACCCCCCAAACATGGAGGGCTGTCCGCCAGTTGCTGCTGCTGCATCGCCGAACGCCGGTTGGGCTGGGGTGGAGAACTGTGTGGTGGGAGCAGAGCCGGGTGGGTTAGCAGCAGCAGCGGCTGGGGCAGAGGCCATGAATGGAGAAGGGGCTGCCGATGCCTGGCCGAAGCTTGGTGGAGGTTTCGCTGCTGCCTGTGGTTGGACCTGCACTGCAGTACCTATGGAATTGACACAGTGAAACACCACATGTAATATTATTCAGCACCAATATAAAGATATACAGATATTTTGGTACATAAAGTCTGTTTGGAGACAAAAGGGCGTTACATCAATGTACAATGATTGGAGTTAACACCCTTCTGATCCCAAACAGACGGTATCATGTGGCAACAATCTGAACAGCTTATTATAGACCTTTAATCACTTGATTTATCATTGGCCCGATGTATATTGTCCCCATTGAGATATCTACAGGTAATACGGTAGTCACAATCTACACAAGTTTCATCATTACTGAAGGATAATCTTGAAAAATTAAAATTTTGAGATTCAGTCAGAGAGTGGTCGAGTCCTGGAATAACTACATCTGTTGTCCCTGCATTATCACTCAATTCTTTCAAAAATATGTTGGACAAACTGGTCCTCCCAAATTAAATTCTTCTATAATACATGCATGCCCATCCACCATGCATTCACAATAAGTTAAGTTGGAACAACAGGATTACGCTGATGCTGATGCTAATATCTAACAAGGATTGTATGATGTCCTGTCAAATGTATTTCAAAGATAGTTGAATCAGAAATTTGATTGTTTTGAAGGTTTTGGAAAGTCTAACACTTAAGGCATCTACTAGCTGCGTTTCTTGATGCAAATAAACCAATTTCAAGCTGAATGTATTCTAATCTTATCATTTACCCTTCTTTCCTAATACCTTACCTGTTCCAACTCGCTCCCCTCCCGTTGGCAGTGGTTGTGGCTTCTTAGTGATACCCTCTCCATCTTCCAGGTTGATCACATAGAACGGGCAAAGGAGCCCCTCACTGGACAGAACCATTATAATGGGTGCAGGGGGGAGAATGTGTTGCTCTGGGAGGGACATCAGAAATGAAATAAAGTTTAGTTTATCACATAGAATGGACAGAATAGACCCTTTCTGGACAGAACTAGTGTGGGTGCAGGGGTGAGAGTTTGTGGCACTGGGAGGGATTTAAATATGAAACAAATTTTACAAAATATTTATTAACTAGGAATCTTCCAATGTGCCATGGACAAGAAAAGTGGACTAACTCACTTTAGCACTCGAGCCAATTATCCCAATATAATACTAAAAGGCTGGTCGTTTATCACCAATAATAATAACTACTAATGATTCAAAAACCTCTGTAGAAAAGCTATCAGATATTGATCTGGCTCACGATGTATGCAAATAACCCTTCAGCACCGATTTCTCGGAAGCAATATTTTTTTCAGCACAGCCATTTTACACTCACAGTGATTGTGATCAGTGATAAGTAAACCGTCCTTAAAACTGGAATCACTGGAATATGTAGATGTACCACAACATTCAGTTCATAACCTAATCTTTTTATACTGGCAAGTGCGAGGAGAGTCCATGACATGAATAAGCCATTACTTTCCAATACACAGTACCTAAAGCTAATATCTTATCTGTTTCTAGGAACAGGGGAAAGGTTTGCAAAGATAACAACAACTTCTATTTCTGCAAAATCTGCTTGAGCTGTAATCAAACACATGAGCTCTTCTTTGAAAGGCAGAGATAATTACTCTTAGAGGCAAAATAATTAACATGTTCACAAGAAAATTAACCAACCCATAAATAAATACCAGGGGGGTGTTTCACAAAGATTCTAGGTTGAACTTATCTCTAAATTGGACTTAACAATTATGGAAAGCCGTTATATTTTGTAAAAGTTCTTTTAAAAGGCATAAAATGTTGATTCAAATCAGTCGTGTTTCCTATTATCAAGGAGATTTCATGTTCTTGATGTGGAATTAATGAATTAATGAAAAGTCTAAAATACTTGAATTTTCACTTTTGAATTTATTTTATTTTAAGGCTTGCAAATGGCTCTCCATAATTTTTAAGTTCGACTTAAGATCTTTGTGAAACACCCACCTGGAATCAAACAAATGAGCTCTTCTTTGAAAGGCAGAGATAGCAACTCTTAGATGCAAAATAATTAACATGTTCACAAGAAAATTAACCAACCCATACATAAATACAGGGACATTTCCCAAGCACGAACTGATCTTAAATATGTGAGCTCTTCTTTGAAAGGTAGAGATAGCAACTCTTAGATGCAAAATAATTAACATGTCTATATCCCACCGCTGCCATCCTTACAAACACAGGGACATATCCCAAGCACTCACTGATTGTGATGTTGATCTGGGAGGTGTAATCCATGGCCATTCCTAAGGGCATGGTCTCCTCGTGGTCGTACAGTGGCACCTCGATCCTCGCTGCGTCGTCCAGCGTCCAGATCTCCCACAAGTCTTTGTTCGTCTGCTGCCTCCCGAGAACAGCGCCGTCCATGGAGTTGCTGGAGCAAGTGATCGCAAATTGCCTATGGGAAGATGAAGTAAAGTGGATTAAAAAAGAGTTCAACATGTAATTCCTTGTGGCACAACCACACAAAATCAATCAAGTTGTACCTGCCTGAGAAAAATTATCTTCAATATCATATGGGCATAGAGCATTTCAATATGCAGTCTCTCAACTATGGAACAAACTTCCTATTAATATATAAAAGAATGTTCTTCTCTTGATATATTCAAGCCTCTGTTAAAGTCTTACCTTTTTTCAAACGTAATTTTGTACCATTCTTTATGCAATACAATGTATTATACATGTACATGTAGTTTCCAGTTTGGATATTCATCATGCTATTATGTTCTTATCATTTCATTTATTCTGTACTCTCTTCTTGAATTTTTTCTATTTCCATAGTGCTTAGAGATTTAATTGTAATTTAATATAAAAACTGAGTATTATTATTATTATTATCATTATGTATAAAGCAACAAAAAGTCATAATATTGAATAAAAGTGCAAGATTCTGCAAATCGTTTTCCCCCAGGATTTTATAAGATAATACAATTACTGTACACTACCTCTACCATGAAGGCATACAATACTCAGTCAAAGAAAACAAAATCATTCTTGGAATTCACAGGCTCCTGGTTTCCGAACCAGTGCCATCCAGTAAGGCACTAATCCTCATTACCGAGTTTCTTGGATGAGACCAAAAGCTAAAGGCTACTGGATCACTTATCAACAAGCAGAACACTGCTCTGTCATCAGTCATATTAAAAATATAAACATCAATATAATCAACAAGAACATCATTTAAAAGCAAAGATAAGAGTGACTCACCACTTATCAATGTAGTGCATGTAATAACAGGCAATTCTATCCTCACAGCTCCCAAAACAGATGTCCTCAAAATTGATGTAGCTCACCGGTCTTTCTTTCTGCAAGAAATGATTGTGTTAACGATAATGTAATAAAGATGGTAGTATGATGGTGATAAGGATGATGATGGTGGTGGTGATCAGGTGGGGGGGGGGGGGGGGGGGTGATGAGGACGAGGATGATGATGATAATGATGTTGATAGTGACAATAATAATGAAACACAAGACATTTATACAGCCATATCTATCTTCTCGTTTGAAAATATAAATTGCACAACAATGGAAAAAGAGAATCTTCACAAGAGAGACAACCGAACATTTTAAAACAAATATTTGTATGTTTTACAAGAATAATAAAAACAATCAAAATGGATATCAAAAGTCCTACTCACTGGAGCATGGACGACAACAATGTTTGGTTGTAAGGACTCCTCAGCATCAATGTAGGCCACAATGTACATATAGGTTGACAACCAGTAGATATCAACAACTACAGCAAAGATAGAAAACAAATTATATGAATGAGATACCACTTCAATTACTACTTACATTATTACTAGCATTCACAATGTGATAGATGCTAGGTCAAAATAAAAGTAAATGTTGTGTAAGGAGTCAAGCTTAGACCAGGGCAGCGTTTCACGAAACAGGTATAAGTACAAGTTCACCGACAACCCATTGAAATTGAATTGAAAATAACAAGTGTTTCAATGGGATGTCGGTGAACTTGTTCTTATGACGGTTTGGTGAAACGATGCCCAGCTTCATGACCATTATGGCAGCATACTGAACTAGAAGCAGTACAACCAAAAGTTTTCAACCCTACTGGTGTCAATCTTAAATTTGAATGTTAGAACAAGTACTTGCTTATCATTTATGTGTACAAAGATGGAATAATGGTTGCTCTACTTGCGTATTAATCCTGGACTGTTATGCAATATAAAAACTTGTAGTATTCGAAAAATCATGTAGGTATTTCACTTAGTTATTTTTGTGCTAAGCATGGCACTTGGTTGTGTCTAAAAATACATATGAAGCATCATTTTACTTCAATACCCAAGTATAAATCTTGACTTTGATTCCAGCCCCGGGCATTACAATTTAAAGAATCCAGTGGTGTGTTTCATAAAGCTTTGCGTAAATTTACGAATGACTTTACAAATGATTTGAATATGAAGAGCCAAATGGGATGCCCAAAGTTTTCCATGACAATTTAACAATGTGTCCGTATTTCTCGTAATGTCAATTAAATTGTAGCCAAAAATACACTTGGCATTGAAATGTTTTGTTAATAATGATAATGATAATCTACATATTTCAACTTTAGCTTGAGCTATTAAAAGGATTTGAGAATCTCATTTAGCTCTTCATAGTCAAGTAATTTATGTAAGGTCATGCGTAACTTTATGCACAGCTTTATGAAACATCCCCCCCCCCCCCCCCCCCGCCCCCGATGTCACAAGCTAATTGGCTATTCATGCTAGAGAATATGAGATATTTCATCTGCACAAAATCAGAAAACAATCATTATCAAATGAGTAAGGAAAGAAAGTTGAATATCTGACCTCTGACTGCTTCTTGGGTAAAATCAGGAGGCCGAACATGCTTCTTGATCTCAACGGCATGGTTGAACTGCTTCAGCTCGCCCTTGGCTGTTCCTACAACCATCTGTTTTCCTTTAGGAGACCAGCAAACTGTTCAAAGAATGCAATAGTTATTGCAATAGACCCATAATATTAACAATAATAATGATAATAGCTCACATTTATGATGCGCCTATTACTTTGTTTCAAGGCGCAGTTCATATTATTCAGGCTTACACGCACACAATGTATGCACATTCTCCACTCCCTGGGGAGCATTCAATAAAGCCAATGTGTAGTTAACACATTTTTGTCAGATTTTCTTTGATTAATAAAACGTACTAACAAAGCTCACATGCTGGGAAGTGTCTTTATCCTGTAATGGAATATCAAACAATTAAAAGGTGAAAAGTAATTCATATCCTGGCGACGGATCTAAATTCATGTGTAAAACTAAGACAGAGCTTTGAGTGCACAAATTGTACAAATCTGGCTTGCAATGTATAGTAAAAGAATGGAAATAATAAATACGATAAGATAACTACCGGTAATGAAAATACCTTCCCCAGTTAAAAACATTTTACTTCAGAAGAGTCTACTTTTCCTGCAACTGTCAACAACAAAATAGCGGACCTTTTCTCTTCTTCTTCTTCTTCAAGATAATCTGCCTCCTTCAATACTGAAGATTCTTGCAGATGCCGTATATACTCGGCCTGATTGGGGTGTGCAGGTGGACCACTACACCGTGGTTTCCCCCTACTCTTATACGAATAGTGCAATGGGTTCTTAACGTGCAAGGGTGGTGACTCTCCTATCCAAGGGGCCTCCATTTAACGTCCTATCCGAGAGACTCTACACATACCTGCTGTGGCACCCACATCAAGCGGCAGACGTGCCATGGGTTTGAGTAATTTGTCAGAGCTATCCCATATGGTGCAGTTCCCGTCCGACAAGCATGTGGCGACTAGAGGCTCAAAGCCCGGATTCCAGGCCAGATTCACCAGCTTGACTTCAGGGTTTTGGGAGAGGATGGACGTCATGAAGGGGGCAGCTGGTGCGTTCTGTCAATAGAGCAAAGGACAAATTGAAAAATAAGTCTCCGGTAGGATGCAACCGTCATTGTTGGTCAAACAGTTTTTGAGCGTCACGTAACGCCTGGCTGGAATGCTCTCAAGGGGGGTAATGGGTGTGAAGGATCTCCGCCTATTAAAGACCTGTACAAATTTAAACCGGATATAGGCCTACGAGCCAATTATTTATGTCAGCAGAAATACTAGATATCCTTCATGAAAATATTTAATTTTTAATATTCAGGTGAGCATATTATTAGATGTGACTTCAGGAATAAGAAAAGAATAAAAGAAATGGGCGCTAGAAATAAAGAGATTGAAAAATTGACTTACTTTCTTGGTGACCAATCTGACATCGTAGAGATTGAGAACAAGGTAGTTGCCATGTTGATAGCAAACAGACAAGATTAGCTCTGTGTTGTTGAGTGACAAATGGAGGGGTCTGGTACCAAGAGTAAGTTTGATGCAGTCATAATCACTCACTGACGAGATTTGAAATTAGAAAAGAAAAGGATAGTTGACCTCAATTCATCAATAATTAATGAAATAATGATCTGGTACTTCCACAACCGACAGTAATAATGTCTTAATTCCAATCAAAATCTATGATGGAAAGTAATATTTTCCTACAAAACTTGAGAATTAATGTTAAAAATTACACATACCTATAAAATAATTACACATAAAAACAACATTTACTTTAAAGCCTATCTGCACTAGTTTGGCCAGGAGGGATTAGACCTCCCTGCAAGGTCACTGACAGGTGTTTATCTCATCAAATCAGCTCTTAATTAACATAGGAAAAAGAGGACCATGGGGGACCAATGGTCACGGCTTAGGCATTGTTTGCTATATAGAGGGCGCAAGTATCTATAAATAGTGCAGTGGGGCTTAAAGAATCAAATGTTAAAAATGACACATACCTGTAAAATAATTGCACATAAAAACAAAATTTGCTTCAAGAGTTGCATACCGTGCTAAGAACTATTAGGACATTTTTTTTTTATTTAAAAAAGACAATACAATAAGATTGTATTAGCTTGCCTACAAACCTGCCCATGGTGACCTGCCACTTGAACACTGTATTTTCAGAGTCTGTATTTCATTGCAAAAGGATGTCAGCGGTGGGATATAGACCAATGTAATTAAAATGATCAATGGGGAATGTAGAATTAACACATCATATTCCCATATATACTTACCAACAGCCCCCGTGGACTCTCTGTTGAGTTCATGAAGTCTGCCAAGTTCTGTGGTCTGGAAGATCTTTACACCTGGGTTTTTATGAGAGTCCAAAAATAAAGAGATAATTAAATAAAAATTAGCATAATTATTTAAAATTACACCAAATATCAAAACAAAGATTGGACCAATCAATCCTTTTATAATGCTTCTAGTGGAAGAACTACAATCATTTAGAAATATGAAATGCATTATCTCTTTAAGATAATTCCTTAATTTAATTACTATAAGGCATTCCCTAGCAACAAAACACATGGGTACTACTAGCTACCAGTGGGTTCACATAGCCTATGAGGGGACTGAAAAGCCTGAAATGGCGCTAAAGTGTGTGAAATACAGGTATATCAGGGCCTGAATTAAAGGGGTCTTGGTCTAGTGGATAAATCTAGGACTGTGGATCACATACTTTGTGGTTCGAGTTCCACAACAGCACTAATATCCTTTGACAAGACATTAATCTACATTTATCGTTCCCCACCCAGGTTTATTAAATGAGTACTTGGTAGTAATTTATACCTTGAATGCCTTGAGTGCCTTAGAGCACCTGGGTTAAAGCCAGTGTTATAATAACACTTTGCAGGTGCCTGGAGCATCCTCTTGGAAGGATATGTGTGCAATATAAATGCAGATTAACAGCTTTAAAATGGGATCCTGATTATAGTCTTGTCTTACCTGTATCTGAACCAATGAACGTAAAGCCATATTTGTTGGACACAACAAGAAGATGGAGTCTCTCAAGGGGTGTAAGGGTCTCTGGCATCTCGTCAAAGATCTTCAGACGACATAGCTGCTGGAAGCGAAGCGACTGGGCATGCACAAATTTTAAAAAGTAATTTAGAAGAAAAAAAATCAATTTAAAAACATACTTTCTTTGGATGTTCACAGTTGACACATAAACATGTCTTTTTATTTTTACCTTCCTTTTATTTTTGTGCAATATGGTCATCCTGTTATTTCTAAAATTATTTGTCCATCAATTTTTACATTTTAGTCTAATATTGTACTTCATTCTTGTGTATTTTTCTAATTCGAGACTTTGAAGAACATAGAATTCATCAGTCCATTGCAAATTTGTGAAAAGCTATAGAATGTAAACAAAGTCTGAACTCCCCATCCTACGGTACTTACTGCAACTTCTCGCTCTGCCGGTCCTGCTTCGTCCCCCATCTTGGTTTCTACTGTAACTCTTTCGGAGGCTGATCTGGTCAAACACTGCTACCTGAAATCAGTCTAAATGAAATGAAAAATGAAGAAATAGAAAAGGCAATTCAAACAAACAAAAGATGAATCAGTGCTTAACTAGATGCTCACTAATTCTATGCATTCTTCAATTTGTTTAGCTTTAGCTTTCCTACAAAATGTTAATTTTAAAATTCAGCATTTCTTATTTGAAAATTTTCCTGTAATCAATGAAAATGCCCAATGGCTGAAGGCAGCCCTCTTCCTCAAAGGAGGTTAGGTATTTACCAGAAACTAAGTTCTGTAACTTTAAGTAAGGATATGAGTAAAGGATTACTTGATTCCTTTGAAATTGCATTACAAAAGGGGGGTGTTTCACAAAGATCCTAAGTGCAACTTAACTCTAAGTTGGACTTAAATATTATGGAGAGCTATTTGTAGCCTTAAAATAAAATATATTCAAAGGCAAAAATTTAAGTATTTTAGACTTCTCATTAATTCCACATCAAGAACATGTCATCTCCTTTATAATAGAACATATTAATGATTTGAATCAGCATTTTATGCCTTTTAAAATAACTTTTACAAAATATTTTCAAAGATGCTAATGGCTTTCCATAATTTTTAAGTCCAACTTAGAGATAAGTTCAACTTAGGATCTTTGTGAAACACCCCCCTGGGCAGGGGAAGATTTACCATCAGGAGAAAATTAGATATTCCAAGTCTGCATTAATTATGGTGACGTAGGAAATGAAACCACTCGATCTCTCCACTTAATACATCCACTTATCATTTTATATTAAGTTAAACAAATATTGTTGTTATCAGGATGGATGCCTTCTTTTTTAAATTGAAAAATTATGATATTTGTATCAACTAGCCTTAGCCTAATTAGCAGATTATTACCCCTGGCCCTGTGTCACTGTGTGAAGAGGCAGGTAACAAAACCTAACATGTGCCCGAAATCATCCCTTCTCACACCTGACGAAAATTGCACACTGGCTCTAGAGTTTCCTGTCGACTCTTCTTTATTTTCATAAAATCGGTCAAGATTGAAGAAAACATATCCCAGATTATAACTTTTTTATCTTTTTTTTAAGGCGAGCGTATACAAAATTAACCCCAGTTCACCCTCTACTTTTATAGGTTGTCCGTCTTCCTGAGGATTTATCGCTCATGGCTCAAAACCACTATCTCGGCGCAATTGCACAAAATTCATGTCGCACGTGTTTTTACTGTACTTACTAATAAAATAAACATATAATTATCAAGTTATGACGTTCTATTTAATATATGAGGCTCATTCTTGAAAATAACAGTTATTCCACTGACCATGTCCTGCCAAATAATGAGAAAATAGCAAATACATGTGATGTCACAGTGAAAAACCATGTGTCGCAAGTCATATATTTCATATATTTCTTTTTGTTGCAAAAAATGGTAACTGGCCACGGCCCAGAAACTCAATTAATTTTAATATAACTGATAGCTCCGCCAAATTCAAGTAAACATTTTGGTATGAACTTCTTTTTTTTTCTTGTGAGAATGAAATGAAATGTGTCGCCAAATCCATTGAAACATACGTTACCTTATTTCAGATCAAGAATTAATTTATTTCCAACATCATGATTTTCCTTATTTTCATTCATATTAATCACTGAGTATATCATAATAATAGACAGCCATGCAATTTTATTCATGGGTAGAAGATGGATTATAGAAACCGAAATAGAAACGTGCGATTTAAGAGATGTAACATACGTTACCATGATTAGAGTAATATGTACAAACCAGTGTTGCTGAAATGCATCCTCTAAGTTAGCGGCGGTAAAATGGAAGTCAGATAGTCCTTGATATCACACTTACAAAGATTAACTTTTGGTCGGTAGCCATCTATTACCCCCATCATGTAACAAACGTGATGAAACATACGTTACTACTTGTGTAGGCCTGAACCTTTTTGGAGTTCAAAAGATATATTCTTAATTACAACAGGTGTGAGCCATCTACGAACATTAACAGAAAGCCTAACAACCACTTTCTATGACGTTAATGGCGGGATAGCCCTACCTTCATCTTTGGTTGCATTGGAAGCTGACCAGTATATCTAATTTCATTAAAAATGTGTAGGGGTTTTACTCGACTTAATATTTGAGTGTATTCTAGGTGCATCAATGAGCCAGGGCTTCTTAAGAAGTGCTAGAAAACCAAGCAATAGTTTTAACCACTGTTACATCGATTTATTATGCCCTAAAAGTTACTACTAAGAGTAAATGACAACGTAACGTATGTTTCAATCGTAGTAACGTAGGTTTCAAAAGGGAGGTTGTTCCATAGAATGATGATACATGGCAGATTTATTTTGCAAATTGTAGATTGATGTTTATTATAAGCTAGTAACCGAGTTCCTTTCCTTATTAGAGGTGTAATTTTGTTAATAATTAGCTGTATAAATGTAGATCTGTAGATCAAACTATTAATCACTTCAGGTAATATTTATGATTAGTTAACAAAAAATTCTTTAAATCCTATGATATAGGAAAGCCCTTGTAAGGGTTGTACATGTATATTTTATGAAAACTATACCGTTTTTTTACATTAAAGCACTCCAGTAGTACTAACAATCTGATTGAATTGTAATTGATTGAATTTAGTTTATTACGAAATTCATAGGCTGATAAATATACACGTATGTCATTGTAACGCAAGTTTCAAATGACAGTAACGTAGGTTTCAGGATTCATTACCGAGTTTTGAATACCAGATAGTGATTTTACCCCCAGCCAATTATTTATTTTGTGTTTTCAAGATTTATGCGGGATGTGTGTCTGTTTATTAAATATATTTATTTTGTTTTTCTTTCATGCTTATCTTTACAAACTTTACTACATCTTATTGTTGACATTTTAACACTGGAAATGCCAACATTTCAAACGCAATTAAGATCTAAATTTATCGACTTAAAAATCACTTAGTGTTACTATTAAGGGTTTTTCTATTTCATTGAATCATTTTGAGAATGCATTTTACTCTTTCAATCTTTTCCATGCATACGATAGTACATGTACGCCAGTATATTGTCAGACTTTGAAAACATGTAATTTACGTTACCTGTTACGAAACCTACGTTACCGCGATTGGTGACACAATTGAAATATCACATGGTGTCCATTCTTAAACTCAATGACTGAAATTAAAAACTGATCATGAAAGGACTTCATGAATGTTAAAAGCATATTTCTGACTTTAAGATATATTGTTCAAAGTAAAAAGATACGATTTGTGATTTTGTCTATCATATTTCGGTGTACATACTGATGTTTTGAAAATTTTGATTTTCCAAAGTGATTTCGTAATAAAACTGAATGAACATAATTGATGACCTGCATTAAATTCGGGCACTATGTTGCATATTTTAAAAGTAACATACACTTACCATTCAATAGAAATATCTTTTACCACAACTTTCGAAAAAGTGTATCGTTCGGTAACGTAAGTTTCACACTCGAATTTACATGTCATAACGAGAACTTGCATATTAAGCCAATCAGCAAACATCACATGCCATCAATAGCAGGATATTGACTTGACTATGTATGCATTCATTTCATAATAAAATGATATGTTTTGAGCAAAGTTTATTTTTTTGGTATTCTGACTTTCTAATTGCGCCGATATAGTGGTTTTGAGCCTCATAACGTGAAAGGCTCTAACAAAGTCAATGTAAAATGCACCAAGAAAATCTCGCAAAATCAGTTTTTCACATCGCCAACGCGCGGGTCGGAAATATGAAACGTCTGCGAAAATGCGGACGATCCTTATTTTTGCAGGCGCGTCTGTCCATGTTTTCGAGGACGATCCTCGTTTATGAGGACAATCCTTATTCTCGGACCAGCGCCCCTACTGCGTACAGGGAGTTCGCTTAATTTCTGTGCATGCGTCTTTGTATACTAAACTAATCGCTATTATCGTTAAGTAACGAATTGGCAATGCAAAAACATTTTCCATGTAGTCTAGGTATACCGCACATATCTTTGCATTTCATTTTCAGCAAGAACCAAAAAAAAAAAAATTAGTCTAGAATCTAGACTAGATCTAGATCTAACGTTAGGGTTTGTTTACCAGTTTTGCACTTTTGGGTGCCATATTTCATATTATTATTATCACCCTGATCACCTAGTTGGTGCTCTCGATCTCGCTTAACTTAATGCACACCTCACTCAGATTTGATTATGTGATTCAATCATTCATGTCGATTCTCAACCTCAGGCCTCACTCTTGACTCTCGATGCACTAACTTAGACAGTCAGTTTCACTCGAATTCACAATCGCACTCAAACTTCAGTTCAAACATGAAACAATCTCACCGAGCACTGACTGAGTCAGTGAGTGATAGCATCGACCACAACACTCTGCATCAAAAACAGACTCTATCATTTATGTTTGGTAAATGCATAATGTAAAATTTTAAAAGAATACCGGTATCAGAAGTTCATGAGATAGACTTACGTTAACTCATCAAAGAACCATTCGAATATTTTCGCACACGGGTTTCAGTTTTAGTGCAGTGCAGTGCAAGTAGACCTACGTAGTCTATCTACTACAGTATAACCACCCTGGTATAACGTCATTTGCTACGTAGATTCTACGTTATTCATTCATTCGCATTGCACCTTCTTGAAAAATACCGCTTCACGGGTCCATGTTACAGTGTCGCAGACAAGACAAATTTTAATGAAAAAAAATCAGTAGCGTTTTTATTTGTTTCAACAATATTGTCTCCTAATTAAAATTCATATTTATTTTTACCCCTACCCCTCCTCTCCCCCTTTCTCTCTATATTCTTTCTCGCTCATCCTCTCTCTCTTTCTCTCCCACTCTTTATTTCCCACCCTCTCGTTTTCTTACCTCTGAACACCTTTCTATCCCTCTATCTAAATGTCAAAGTCTGTACCATTTACATTGTGTCAATGTTCTACCTTCTTTTATATATTCCTGTTTGTACCATTTCAGACCATTTATTTATGTATTCTGTTTTATTTGAACAGAGTAGCCCCGTCAGTAATCAAAGTAGTGTTTTCCAGGGGGCCCTGTAATGACCATTAGTAAATACAAGTTTGTATATGGCTTTATAATTTAATTTTTAGATAGTATTAAGTTAATTATCCCATTTCTAAATACTGGAAAGAAATATAAGAAACACAAAAAATTACAACTCCTGAAAGACGTCACATTTATTTCCACATTATATACAGAACAAGAATTTATTAGGTATAATTTAATGATGCTATGTACAGAAAATGCCACATGTACATGTACATGCTGAGTTGTGCATCAAAATCTCAATTTGGCTAGTACATTCGGTGCTGTCATTAATGATGTAGTATAGTACAAAATGTGAAATATTGGGTATTGAAAAATAGATATTTGACACATTTCCATACGATCCTTCGCTCCAAAAAGAGTGCCTAGGATCAATTTTACACTGAGTAACATGTCATATGTTTAAAATGCCATATTCGAGTATTATAAAAAAAAAGTTTTGCTGAAACAAAGTCACAGGAGTCAGATATGAGGCAAGGTAAACGATTAAACCTCATTTAGATATGCACAGGTACACAGCAACGTTTGTTGTTATGACGTTAAGTGTAATATGGTTCACATTTCCCATCTTATAACACATAGGACCTTTGTAGTGTGCATTCCAAATTAATTTACAATTTTGTTTAAATGTTTGGCTTTTTCTTTGCACCGGTTTACCCCGTCATATTTGAACATGCCTTTACAATGAAACCCACGTTACTGACAACCTGTACGTAAAGACCACCTGCCCATAAAGACTGCTCTTCATTATTCCCTTGACTGAAGTGCATTGTAGACAGGTCTCAGTGTACACGCACATGTATAACCTTTGACCCAAAAGAAAGAGAAATACATATTACACATAACCTTATGGCATGGAAGGTGAAAAAGGCTTACATTTCCTTTTGATGGTTTCCACTAGTTGATGGCAGATGTTGAGCTTAAGGTCACTAAGATCCCCCATCCCCAAATAAAAGTCTGTCAAAATTAATTTATATCAATTCTTATCTGCATTACTTTTGACACATGAATGTAATGAATCAATTATTTTTAAGAACCAACAATAAAGTTCATACTCGAGGGCAAAAAGTTGGAGCCTCACCAGTAAAGTTGACGAAGAAAACTGACAGTATTCAGATGAAAAGATGGAAAGGAGAACTAGAAAAAATAAAACTTTTCTGAATGCTGCAGCTGGATCAATATCACAATACAAAAATGTATTACCATTTAAAATGGTATTAGCTTTAGATTAGACTTACCAGTAAGTTTATGAAATGAAAACAATAATTCATTGCTGGAGTGTCTATAGGTTATAATTTCAGACAAATTTACTAACAACCCCTCAATCTGTTTCACTGTTGATAATACGCAGCTATAAACATGAAACATGAAAGCATACATTTTGCACCGAGTTGACAATTGACAGGTTGCAGCAGAACACATTCTATTTTTCAGTCCAACATTATGGAATGTCGGAATTTCATGACCCTCAGATGTTAAGAACATGCTACATCTTAAACCTAATGGCCCGAATTCACAAAGCAAGGTTTGAGCTCAGACCGGGTTTGAGCTCAAACCTCCTTTTGTTATTTACAAACCAGGTTTGTAAATAACAAAAGGAGGTTTGGCGAAACAAAAGGAGGTTTGACCTCAAACCTTGTGAATTCGGGCCATTGTGTACACACTCATTGAATTTTCATGGGTATAGTCTCTATAGCATGTCTTCACTTACAGTGGACAACTGAATGATTCATACCCTTATACATTTGATGTTTTTCTTTTCTTAAAGGCACACTGTCCTACTTGAAGTTACTTGCTCCCTCTATATAGAAAACTTCCCCAATCGGTGCCTGTTGGTCCCCCATGATCCTCTTTTTCTTATGTTAAATGAGAACTGAGTTAATGAGATAGCCACCTGTCACAATGTTCGCTGGCTCGCTGGGCGGTCTAATCCCTTCTGGTTGAAGTAGTAACGCCTCCCTTTAACTCAAGAATAAAAGGTTTACTGGTTGAATTAGGACCTTTGTTGAATACTTTTAGATGTAAGCTTTAGTATATGACACATCTTTAAGAAAGATAAATCAGGACAATCAATGTTTCACATACTTAATAAAAATGTCAAAACTTGGTAAGGGTATGAATTTAGGTGTTAATTGCACATTGCTTACATGCATGTTCTCTTGATACATACTCATTGCCACACAAGGATAATACAAGGCAATATTGAAGAAGAAAAAATAATTGATCTAGGATCATGATTTCTGTACGAAATATGTATGCTTTCTTTCTGATATCAACAAAGCCTGTTCCCTCACATAAGCCTGATACTCTGTGAACAAAATTTAGCAAAGAGAAAGTCATGATTTTGAATAATTTTCCAGTCATTAAATATTGCAAACAGATTGTGAATAATTTTGTGTCATTTGTGTCATTGTGTGTCACATATAAAACACAATGAGTTCATGGATGAATATAAGACAATACTGCCACGTGTCAACTTAAAATAAGGTCTAAATACTTTTATGTATCAATGCATTGCACTAATATCTGGGCATTTCCATACAGGAAATATCTGAATAAATTTATTTTCTGAAAAGCTTATTGAACTGGTACATGAATCTTGATTTTTTTTTTGCCTATGTAAATATAAATGAATGCAATAATTCAATAACTTATTTGCTACAATGTTTGAAGGTCATAAGAAGGGTTTTCTGACAGTCAAAAACATAAAGTATGCCAAATTCTCTGAGTGATTCTTTGACTCACATTCTTTAAAATTTGAGGCCTGCATGTGCAGGTGATGGTGTTATTTTAAATTTCCATACGATAGCAAGTGTGATAACTGACCCAACAATATTTCATATCGGTGGGAAAAAGAGACATTAATATTCATGTCAATACAACACTATTGACAAACTAAAGACATTCAAATGTAAACAAAACAAGGGAAACGCTCTCGGCGGTCTCGCCTGCATAACGCAATTCAATATGATAAACCAGAACGTCAATGACGTACATTGTAGTGCTCATCCGCATCTCGCAACAACAAATATCGTGGTACACTTTTGAACTGGTCAAAAAATAAAAATGTGATGCCCTGGAAGGGACATAATTTCATTTCATTTGCATAAAGTACCATAAATAATCAATGGAGCAAAATCTCAAAATTCTGTGTAGAAGTTTAGTGTTCCAAATTTAGCTCTACCAGATAAGGCAAACCAAATCAAAATCGGTCAAGAAATGAGGGAGAAGAAGCAATTTTTGTTATTTTTGGAATAAATTTGCATAAATTACCATAATTAATTATAGAGAACAATTTCAAAATTCTGTGTAGACCTTTAGTGTACCAAAGTTAGCTCTACGATATAAAGCAAACCAAATCAAAATCGGTCGAAATATGAAGGAGAAGAAGCATTTTTTGTGATTTTTAAATTATTTTTGGAATAAATTTGCATTATTATCATAATTAATCAATGGGAGTAAAATCTCAAAATTCTGTGTAGAAGTTTAGTGTTCCAAATTTAGCTCTACCAGATAAGGCAAACCAAATCAAAATCGGTCAAGAAATGAGGGAGAAGAAGCAATTTTTTTTATTTTTGGAAAAAATTTGCATAAATTACTATTATTAATTAATGGAGAACAATTTCAAAATTCGGTGTAGAAGTTTAGTGTACCAAAGTTAGCTCTACCAGATAAAGCAAACCAAATCAAAATCGGTCGAGAAATGAAGGAGAAGAAGCATTTTTTGTGATTTCAAATAAATTTGCATAAATTAGCATAGATAATGAATTTCACGATTCTGTGTACAAGTTTTAAATCCCCTTCCTAGCCCTATCATATGAAACAATCAGAATCAAAATCGGTTGAAAAATAACGAAGCATTTTGAAAATCTTGATGATGATGCCACAACATAGTCCAAGTCTGTTGACCTGAAATGACCTTTGACCTTGACTTTGTGATCTGAAATTCTACTCACATGATTGGGGATACTTGATTACCCTATAGTCCAAGTTTCATTGACTCAGAACTTATACTTTAAAAATTATATCAAAAATTCAAAAACTTAACCTTAGGTTAAGTTTTCGATGATGATGCTACAACATAGTCCAAGTCTGTTGACCTGAAATGACCTTTGACCTTGACTTTGTGATCTGAAATTCTACTCACATGATTGGGGATACTTGATTACCCTATAATCCAAGTTTCATTGACTAAGAACCTATACTTTAAAAATTATATCAAAAATTCAAAAACTTAACCTTAGGTTAAGTTTTTGATGTTGACGCCGTCGCCGCCGCCGCCGTCGCCGCCGCCGTCACCGGAAAAGCGGCGCCTATGTCTCGCTTTTTGCTACGCAGGCGAGACAAAAATTATCATTATCAAACCATGTGGAATTTCTCATCTTGAACAAGAAAGGAAGATATTACAACAATGTAAAACTAATTGTTATTTCCAGAGGTTTCATTAAATGAAGCAAACTGCGCAGACTGGTATTAGTGCGTTATATTTTTTCATTACGTCTATATTTAATTTTAATATCAATATGATATTTTTTTTTTTTAACATGTAAACATGTCTATGCTATGGCACATGAATTTAATTACTGATGGCACAAATAAGATATTCCTATTTCTATCCAAATAAATATTTTTTTCCCGAGAAGTGTGGACAGGGTGACATGTCTACAGTACACCCTGTTGTTAATACATGGCTAAGCCATTTTCCAGATTAAAAAGTGGAATAAACCATCTACATACATCATGAACTGTCAAACAATCCTGCTATAATACTATATAACATGAAAGATGTTTACGGGGAATGTAGAATGTACCTGTAAAGCTCTGTGAAAGCACGCAGACCCATGTCTGAATGCATGTATACGTGTAGTCTAATTTTGTCTAGCAAATTAGAAGCTTAGTCTTTTTAACTCCTCTTCTCTCTTTATCTTGATTAACATACTTTCCCCAAAAGTACCTGCTCCATAAGTAACCAGCTATCATATTTGAATTAATATCCCATTTTAATAAGACATACAATCGTTCGTTGATTCCCAAAATATGCAGAAAATGTCGCCACAGTGCTTATATGTTTTACTTCCACCTTCAGCTAAAGCCTAAATCTCATATTTTGCTTAAATATTTGGAGAAAAGTTTGTTTTGGGAGTCTACTTTCTGGTTAATGTCCAGATTTGTGGACATAATTGATTGTTATTTTTACAACAGATATTTCAAAAGTGTGTTTCAGCAGAAAAATATGGATTATTCCAGTTAGCGTACATGTATAGTGCATCAAATGATTTAATGGATCATGTCTCTCTTACACAATTAAACATCACAGAGATGATTGCAAATTACTGATGAATAACTTTACATCCCTGATTGTTCCTCGATGAACTGTATTCATTTCAAATCGTCAGAATGCATGACTTTGTTGAAATAAGGTTATTCAATTAGATTGAAGGACCCTGGTGACCTGTAGCTTAATACAAGAAGTCTTATATAGTCATGGATGTCTTTTATAAGATTTCTACCATTACTCATGTCTACCACCCTGTGGACCTATTCAATAAAGAACAAGTGACTTGTGTCATTAATGTCCTGATGATATCCAAATACGTATATCACAAACAAGCATACAATGAACTGCTAACCGAAAGCCTAGATGACATGTCCAAGATAGTAGCATCAACAATATTACATGTACAAATGTAGCAAAGGACTTTAAATCAGCATTAACCATTATGATACCACAAGACCAAAGTATAATTGTTTGAACACATGGTGCATTTACATATGGCAATGATAAGGTTAATACTGTGCAGCTAAGACCACATGATCATCCTTGTGTCCAATCCATCAATAAAGGTTTCAAAGACACGCTAGATAGTTGTCCTCAAGTTCCTTTCACCTATCATGAAGAACCATGATCATCCATCAATAAACGTTTTAAACACACCCTAGATGATTGTCCTCTCATTAATTTCACCTATCATGAAGAACCATGATCATCCATCAATAAACGTTTCAAAGACACCCTAGACAATTGTCCTTTCGTTTCTTTCACTTATCATGAAGAACCGTGATCATCCTTGTGTCTATTCCGTTAATAAACGTTTCAAAGACACCCTAGACAATTGTCCTCTTGTTTCTTTCACCTATCATGAAGAACCCACAACAAGTCCAAGGCAACGACTAACATCACTGGTCCATATTGCCCTTCTGCTATTGACCGTTTATACCTTAGTCACACCCCAAAACCGACTCTCAAAACCGACTCCACATTGCCTCCAAAATGACCAACCCTTGGCCACTCTGCCTATTGTATTTATTCATTCTGTCTGTTGCCTAGTCTAGGGTTTGCCTCGTTGGTGTAACTGGGGTATTAGGATAGCAGCGGTCCATCATTCGATCTCCCCGAATTCAAGAAAGAGTGCCCTCACATCGAGCATGGACGCAAGGTCAAGGATCTGCTTGTGCAGGAGTGTGCTCTCCAGGATGTCATGACCCAGAAGGCTTGGGTTGCTTCGAGGGTAGTAGCTATCATCCTGAAAATAACAAACACATCAAGAAACATTTAAAATACTGTACAGATGCAATAATAATGACTGTATTTATCTTAGTCATATTTTGAATAAAGTAGAAATACTCAAGGTGCTGACAAAGTATATTATCATTTACTCATCTTGCCCATTTCTGGGCTTTGAACTATCTGATAAATTACAACATCTCTACATCTATAGGTTTCCATAGTTCAACAGAGCTTTCAAAATCAAACATTCATACATTATTCATTAAAATAGAGGATTATCAGTTCTACAGAGGTGTATAATCAAAACAAAAGATTTGGAACATAGTGGGGAAAAAACAAATGAATAGAGCAATACCACATGTTTTCTTCTTCAGAGTTATGGAAAATTTGAGGCCTTAATTTGCCATGACACTTTTGATTATATGCATGCATCATGTGATAAAATATTGCAAAAAGAATTTGCATTGGTAATGAAGTAAAATCAAATACTGAATATCATTTACCTTGAATCCTCTATGGTATCTCAATGCTCCATAGCAGAATATGAATCTTGTTACCAGTAACCTCAGAAACTCATCACTGAAGAACTGCTTATATACATGATCTGCACAGGAAGAAATGGACACATAAAAATATCATACCAGAAATATATTAATATAGTTCAACTTGCTTTAACAACCACCTGTATAGAAAGACTTGCTCTGTATATAGACCACATTTTCTGTTTCCCTTGTAAATGTTTTCTCATTGGAGCATGTACCAAAGGAGCCTGTACATAGAGACAACCTGTCTATAAAGACCACTATACTTGTCTCCTCTGAACCCTCTTTATATACAGGTTTCACTGTGTATCGAAAATGAAAGAGATTATTGAATATAGAATTAATGTTTGAAACTAACTCTGTATTGAATTGATACATTTATGCTCATAACCCCCGACTTCAGAATGGCTGCTTTTGTGGCACTTTAGATTCCCAGAGATTTCTTATCACCATATACTCAAAGAAGTTGCTGGCTATCCCATCCCGCACCCAGCTCTACCAGAACTACTTTTTCCCTCGGACAGTAACTGCGTGGAATGCACTTTCAAAGATCACCCTTGACGCTACTTCACTGGAGGGCTTCAAGGGAGCGCTTCCACCCAGCATCTAGACCAAGAACTAGATAGTTTATTCCTCAGCACTATACATCCTGACTTATGGATCCTGCTGAGTATCGTCGTAGAAGTAGAAGTACCCACTTATTACTCTAGGGGCAAGAGTGGCAGATGTCAATTAATGTCTTGCCAAAGGACAATCGACCGATGCTGGAGGCTAAAACCTAGTCTGCAAGCACAGACCCTAATTTGACACTTTATCAAAAAATCATTGTGCCTTGTGAGAAGCCCAACCCAGCTACCTGTGCCAGGAGCAGCTATAGTACATGGCCTATGGTAGTCTTATAGTGCAGACTCTCTTTTACGACTGACAAGAGTTTGTGCCTGCAAACTAGCTAAAACCCACAAACTTCAAACCTTGTGTAAAGGGCATAAACCACTCAACCATGACACTTCTACTTCACGGCAATTCTCCCTATCACACATCGCCAATATTAACTAATATTAGCTCTTGATACTGATCCTGGTTACAAAGGTGCCTGGACACCAACTACCGTTTTATTGCATCAATATCATTTGTATTGCCTTCATACATGATAGTTTTAGTAAATTTTGGCAACATCTCCTCTACATGATGAAAAAAATGTTCAGGACAATATGCTACTTCGTTGTGAATTATTAGATACGAAGGAAGAAGTGATAGGCACAACTCTTTTGTCTATATGCGATAGGGTTAATTGAAGACCTACCGATTGTCTTTGACTTGACGACCTGGATGTGGCCCTCCTCGATGATCTTTTGGACCATGGCCTGGCAGTTGGCCCAGAGGAGGCAGGGGACGTCGGTGATGTCGCAGGCGTAGCAGAAGGCGGCCAGGGGCGAGTGGAGGAAGTGGGTGAAGAGGTTGCCCTTGTGAGGGGCGTTGTCCTGGATGGTGACAGGCAGCTGGATGGGGGACATGAGGCAGATGGTCGGCTGGCCAAACAGGTTAGGAATGTTCTGTAGAATATGAAAAATGATAATGATGATATTCAGCTTTTATATAGCGCTTAATACATCTCGGACGTCTCTAAGCGCTTTATAGATGTACTATTACCCTGGCCATTGGATTCAGTGCTTGCCCGCACAAACTGTGTACACAATCTCCACTCCCAGGGGAGCATTCCAGCCAGTGCAACTTGACGCTCAAAAACTGTTTGACCAACAATGATGGTCGCATCCTACCGGGTACCCATTTAACACCTGGGTTGAGACCATAATAACCAATATATCCCACATATCAAAGAACCTTTGATAAAAGGAAGAATCAATTTTTATTTGAATTATAGCTCAAAGGTAATAAGTAGCCCTGGATCAGGAACATGAGGAAGATGTTCGGCTGGCCAAACAGGTAAGAAATGTTCTGTTAAATTCAAACAGGATCAACACTAACATTTATAACTACACATGAAGCAATAAACATAAATTAAATTAATAGTTAAATTCAAAAAATTACATTACCCAGAGCTTAAAGGGGCTACTTGAAATGTTGGGGCTATGCCATACCATCAAATAATGAATAACTGTATTTTTCAAATGTATAAAATGTCAATTAAAACTTTATAAATAATTAATCTATGGATAATAAGAGCCATCTTTTGATCTATTAATTCCAGTAAAATGTTTGAAGCAAAAAGAAAAAAAGGAAAGCTTTAGATTCCAAAACAAATGCAACCAACAACCAAGTGCAATAATTCTGTTTCGACCTTTCAATTCAGTTATTTCAGAATTCATACTATGGATTTTTGCCATTTTCAATCACTATTTTTTTTCTTTACTTTATAACCTGAAAAAGTATCTTCCTCCAATTTAAGTCAAGATGCAATTAAGGTTAAAAGCTGTCAATAATAACATATACGGCAGCATCAAGACATGAGAGAGCTTATCTATGAGCTACTCTTGAATGAAATAGATGCTGAAACTCACAGTAAATGCATGAGCGTTAGGACTGTCAACGATGATGAAGAGAGGCTTTCTTGTGAATGGATACAGGTCTCCAGGATGGATGCTGAAGAAGAGAAAACAATAACACAATTCAATACAGATACAAGGACGTTTACAGCTTCAAACATGGTTGTGGCAAAATAAAGTTTAGTTTGATATATTGGTAAATGAAGGACTCTCTGTTGCACGAAGGTCTCTATTTTAAATTCCACAACCTTATCTCAGAGAAAAGTGGCATAGGCTATTTTCGTATTTGCTTTAACAATGGAAATGTCGATAAACTCCTCTGTATAAAATCAATGGTAGTTTGACATTAAAGTAATGGAAGGTTAAAATATATTAGTACGATAATACCTGTATATACTACTATGTGTAAAGTCAATGGTAATTATAGCTTATGGTACTGAGTGGATTAAAGTCTGTGCATTCTTACCAGTGAATATCTTTGAGGTGGGTGGATCTCTTAACATGGTTCTCTCCGTTCTCCTTCTTAGGGTTCGTGGCTACCCCTCCCAGGTCATACGCCCCGTCGCTGTCTGGTTTCCCAGGGGTGCAGGAACTTGCAGCCAGGTATACCAGTAGCACAGAATTAGCTGGGATTTCCTAGGGGGTATAACATAATACTATGTATTAACCAGGGTTAAAGGTACATTTGTAACCTAAAGTTTGATTGAATTGGGTATGATGCGGGAAAAGGATATTAGCAAGTTTCAAAGAATATGATTACCAGGGTATTCTTTAGTGCGAACGGAAAAATGTGACTCTTATTTTTGTTTACATTAATTTAAAAAGTTATAATTTCATTTTGTAATGGGAATGTTTAATTCTGGTTTTGTTCCTTATGATCTTGCTGACTCGTTAATTTTCCTTAACAACTAATTTTTGACTCACATTCAATTTCAAATCTGAAAAAATATACATACACATGTATTAGAATAGAAATATATTTTGAAGACAGGAAATCATTCTATTTTTTGTATTTAATCAGTATATGGTTCTTTCATGAAGTGTTTGAAAATCCTGATGTTACATACTACTGTCTAAACAATAAAAAATAACAAAAATAGATTCATATCAATTAACCCATTACACCCTAGAAAACATACCTTAATTCCAGCTGACATGAAGGTGTAGAACTGATCAAAGGAGGGCTTGTAGAGGAGGTACTTGTGAGGATTCTGTCTTTTAATCTGGCCTTGGTCCTTCAAAGAATGGGTGGAGAAAATAGGGAAAGACGATTAGAGTCATGACATGCATGAATGGCTCAATCCAGAGCAGTTTTAGAGATCTACTTTTACATATTGGGTGCTATGTTACCACATCATCCCTTAAGTAGGGACTTTTACTGACAGCCAAATAGGCATTATTTCTACACCGAAGTATACAAGTTAATTTTTTTTTCTTTAAAAAAACATGATGTCTTTATCAAATATTGCTCATGACTGAAATACATAACACCCAAATGTACATAGCATACATGATATGAACAAAATATCATAAAAATTACAGCAAACAAATATTTTTCCATCTATCATCAAATGTTGCTGTTGAAGTTAAGAAAGACATATGTTACCTTGGTAGAGTTCTCCTCTCTCAGTGTAGGTTCTCTCTCCAGAGTCTGTAACATCCTGTACATGTCAAGGGTCAACTCACTGAACTTCACCTGCAGAGGGAGACATATGAAGGCATTGAATGGTAAAACAATTTGCTGACTGACTGATCTGATTGGTTGGTAGGTTGGGTGATTAATTAAATGTTGGTGGGTTGAGTGGTTTAAAGAGGGACTGCACTACTTGTATCTACTTGCGCCCTCTATATAGCCAACAATGCCTAAGCGGTACCCGTTGGTCCCCCATAATCCCCTTTTTCTTGTTAATTGAGAGCTGATTTGATGAGATAACCACCTGTCAGTGACCTTGCAGGGTGGTCTAATATCCCCTGGCCAAACTAGTACAGATGGGCTTTAAGTATTGCCTAATTCAATTCATCAATGAATTCACACATTAAAACTGTTCTCCCTACGTCAGAGATCCATAGTTCATTAGCAAATGAAACAAGTCTGAAACGAAATCAAACAAGCTGGGTTTAAGCCAATCAACCCCTGCTTCCTGGATCTGGACACTGTGACAAAACAGAAACTTTCCTCTATTACTAGAGCGCTGCAAAATTCCCCGGAATATGAGTAACATCTTTTCTTTTTGACTTGTAAACATTTATTTTAAACAGTATGAAAGTGTTGTAATGATTGTTTCATGGAGAAATTATACCTGAAATAAACTACAATATAGGTAATTCCATAAATTAGGGACCCACTCTGTGACATTTTTGGTGTCCCACTTACATAAGGAACACACACATATTTTTGGCTCTGAGTAAAGACTTAAATAGTGGAGTGAGATTTTAAAGTGATTTCCAAGAATAGTATTTCATCCTCATACCTAGAATCACTTACCAATCTCACTCCACTATTTAAGTCTTTACTCAGAGCCAAAAATATGTGTGGGCTTCTTATGTAAGTGGGACACTAAAAATGTCACAAAGTGGGTCCCTAATTTATGGAATTACCCATATCTTTATAACTTAAATTTATTTTTTCGAAGAATATATGTCTAGGGTTGTGACTGACCTGGTGTGAACAGTTCCCTACAATGATGGCCTCCTGTAGGGTCAGCTCACTGGTGATGGCTGGGTCCTTGGATGGAACAATGCTCTCTGTCAGACGATGGGTCTGTACCTGTGATACGGCCTGCTCGTCCAGCACACGTATGCTCTCATCAGCCTGAAACATGAATGATCGTGTCAAAGGTCAAAGGGAACCAATCACCAAGTTATTTGGCCCTTTATATTAGGGTTCCCTGGGGGGTGTTTCACAAAGACTAAGATCGACTTGAAGTTGGAATTAACTATGGCTGGCCATTCATGCCACTGGTTGCTCTAACCATAATGATCTTTTGAAAATGTTTTTTTCATTCAATAATGAATTATAAAAAATATTAAATTCTGAAGATTTGTGACCATGATGGAGGCTAATGCCAGTAAATGGTGAGAGCAAACAGTGGCATGAATGGCCAGCCATAGTTAAGTCCAACTTAATTTCAATCTTATTCTTTGTGAAACACCCCTCTACTTCTGCATTAAACTAGTATTCAAAATAAGAGCTCCTAACATTCCTTTATTAGGAGACATTGCAAGCTTAAATGCACTCATAACAAACATAAACAGTGACTTTTAAAGAAACTAGTTGTTGCATCCTTACACACAGTCACAGAAAAGGGGCACGCAGGGAACTAGAGTCTGGCTTGGTTTCCAAGCACATGATTTATGTGTTATTTTCCCTCTACTTTCTTCACACTCCTTAACCTTAAACCTAGAAATTATTGAATAAAATGTTTTGGGGAGTTTCACTGTTCACAAATAAATTCTGAGGAGATTGGTCTCCTAATGCAGGGATGCCAACCTTTCAGAGCACAAATCAGTAACCATAAGGCTCAAAATCAGTAATTTGGGGAATAAATCAGTAATTTCCTATGCGGCGCCATGAATCTTAAAAGAATGGCAAGCGGACGCATGCGCGCATGATTATCTGAAATTTGTTGTGATTTTACTCCCACAAAGTTGCTAAATATTGATTTTCAGTTCATCACAACACATAAGTTTTCAATGAAAAATTGGCTTCTATTAAGAGAATACTTGATAATTTTCCATCTTTCTCATGCAGCGAGTGCTGGATGGCCACCATACTGTACAGCACTTGCTACGATAGATCCCTATGCGCAAAAAAAAAAAAAAAAAAAAAAAAAAAAAACATAATTTTTAGACAACATTCCGTACTGCCGTAATGGTCGTTAATTTCCGTAAATCCGTACTAGTTGGCATCTCTGCTAATGGTTTGAAATTATCCATCCTTGAGGAAAAACACATTCATTAGTAATGGTAGAATGAACCATAAATGTCAGAAACTGTAGGCTGCACTATTTCTTTAACACAAGTGTTATAAAAACCGTTGGGAATTTTTTTTGAAATTTCGAATTCCAATCATAAATATCTTGATAATCAGATAGGCGATCGGCTTGTAAAAGTCATGGGATTCCTGACTGACCTAAAGGTTTATAATTATGATTGCAGCATGAGCTATATCCAGGATTTTGTTTAGAATCTGAGGCAAAGATACCTGATCCCCTTAAATGATGTCAATGATGGGAATAATCTTGATAGGCCATTGGCCTCTGTTTCCCACCACTTTATGATTTGAATTAAAGATGATTAATTTTAACTTTTGTTATTGTATATATGCATATAAATTGTTACTTGTGTTTTTCTTAATCAGATGTGGAAATAAAACTTGAATGAAGTGTACCATAACTTACATCAATGAAGGCCTCTATTTCCCCTAGCACCAAGTCCCACTCAGGCTGGTCCTCTGCATTGTAGTTGGAGCGATACTCCTCAAGATTCCGACTCAATTCCTGGAACAAAATGGAAGGATTTCATGATGAAAACAAGTAAAATATGTATGGAAATATATTGAAACAGAAAAAAAACAATAATTTTATGTCTTTAAGAGATAAGCAAAGATTTATCAGCATGTTAAGTAACATTTCATTCCTTTTTTAAACGAGACATAAAACATGACTTAAAATTTGCCATGAATGATGGCATCTCTATGGACGGAATCCATTATGCATATTACAGCATATGTGAGTTGTTGCTATATTGGGCAATCCTCTGGCAAGTGTTACTGGTTGTCAAGTGAAACCTTTGATTAAAACGTATGCATACAATTAGTAAATAGATCAATTGTCAAGGAATTAGCCCTATATAGAATCTTTGGCTTTCCTAGCTGTCTCCACATTCATATGACATTTTTGTTGTTGTTGTATTCTATCGTAAATGTTTCTCTTCAACTTGTATGCTATGTTTTGTATCTTATACGTTTTTATGATGTTTTTATGATGAATCATGAAAATCAGTATTGATTTTATTATTTACGATATAAATCTACGTATCTACCTATTCTACTTTGCTATTGTTGCACCTCAACATTGCATAACCGAAACTTAAAACACATCGCCAAATTGCTCATACCCCCCCGACCAATGGCGCCCTCCGTGACCCTTGCGTCCGAGCGCCGCCAACGTAACCTCTTCCTCTTATCACGAGTTCCCTAGGACACACCTTGGTAAAGGCGCTGGGGATGGAGGGAGGGAAAATAGGTAGATACGTAGATTTATATCGTAAATAATAAAATCAATACTGATTTTCATGATTTACATCAATAAATCAACGTATCTACCTATTCTACTTTGCTAAAGACCAGCACAGATTAATGCCAGGTGGTAAAAACCAAGCAAACTTATCAATTTAATGAGAAATAGACGACGAAGCCGCCTTCAGAGAAGCGACCACAAAGGCTCGTTCGCCCGCGGGCACATCTTTGAGGTAAAAAGCAGTAAAAGAACTTGGAGACTTCCAAAAAGCTGCTTTACAGATATCTTGAACTGAAACTCCGATGAAAAGAGCCCAAGACGTACTGACACTGTGAGTATCATGGGCACGAGGAGTCCTGCCAGGCGTCAAGGCCTCAGGGCCCGCAGCCTTGATAGCCAAGACTAACCACCTGGAGATCGTATCCCGAGATGCCGCCGAAAGTGGCTCTCGAGAAACCAGAAAGAGCTGATCCGACTTGCGAAAAGGCTTCGTCTTGTAAAGATACCATTTGAGGGCGCGAACGGGACACCACAGTCCGTCCCCGAAGACCGAAGAAAAATCCGACAAGGGATGAAGCACCACTTCCACTGAACCCGACGTGTCAGACTGATTCTTAGCAATAAAAGAAGCCTTGGGAATCAAACGAACCCCACGTCCTTCCCAGCGGATATGCCCAGGGGCAACTGAAAGGGTATGAAGTGAGCTCCTACGCTGACCAGAAGTGATTGCCATGAGAAAAACCGTCTTGACCGTAGTAAGCAGAAGCGTCGCAGAACACAGCGGTTCGAAGGGAGGGCCAAAAC
The DNA here is from genome assembly GCA_035222895.1 of Strongylocentrotus droebachiensis. Classification (NCBI taxonomy): domain Eukaryota; kingdom Metazoa; phylum Echinodermata; class Echinoidea; order Camarodonta; family Strongylocentrotidae; genus Strongylocentrotus; species Strongylocentrotus droebachiensis. Next base: position 91,208 of record JAVYIG010002579.1, read on the forward strand.
CTTGGGTAAACTCCACACTGGCGTCAGAGGTCTGAAGAAGGGTCTCTTAAGGAAGAAAGACTTCAAAAGAGCCGCTAGCTGAGGAGCAGAAGAAACCGAAGTACCATCGGCAAACCCCGAAAAAAACTGCAGCTATAGCAGACCGATAGCCACAAATCGTTGACAGAGCTCTCCCCTTGTCATACAAAGAGATCAGAAAGTCAGCAATAGAAGGTAAAGACGCCTCTCTAGGGGCGACGCCCACCTCCTCACACCAAGTGTGAAAAGCATCCAACCAGGAGTTGTAAACCGTCCTGGTCGACTCTCGTCTACTCTGGACTAGAAATTGTGCAGCACGTTCGGAGAAACCTGACGAACGAGCCCTCTTCCCGATAACCGCCAAGCGGTCAGACGGAGGATTTCCGGCCGCTGGTGTAGAATACCAGACAGGGGTTGCGACACCAGATCCGGATGACACGGCAACGACCACGGAGTCCCCACCAGGAGGGTCAGGAGGTCCTGAAACCACGACCTCGCCGGCCACCAAGGAGCTATGAGAATCATCATCGCTTGATCTTCCCTGATCTTCCAGAGCACACGGGGAAACAACGCGAACGGGGGAAAGGCGTAAGCCCTCCATCCCTCCACGGGATCAAGAAAGCGTCCAGAGCAAAAGCTCCTGGTTCCCGGACTCTCGAGAATATCGAGGAAAACGATGGTTGAGCGAAGTTGCGAAGAGATCGATGTCGAGAACACCGAACACTCTCCCCAGTTGCCTGAAGACAGTCGGAGACAGAGTCCACTCTGAGGGAAGGCACTTGCCTCTGGAGAGAAAGTCCGCTAAGATATTCTCTTCGCCCGGGATATGTGATGCAATCGGGAACACCCTCGCCCCCTTGCACCACGCCCAGAGTTGAGAGGCCAACACGTTCAGAGCCACAGAATGAGTGCCTCCCTGTCTGTTGATGTACGCCATCACCGATACGTTGTCCGTAAGAATCAGAACCGAACGACCCACCAGACGAGCACGGAAGTGACGAAGCGAAGCAAACACTCCCATGAGTTCCAACACATTGATGTGGGGCAGAAAGTCCAGATGACTCCAGTCTCCTGAAATCATTGACCCCTGGCAATGACCTCCCCAAACCAACAGCGACGCGTCCGTGGTGACGGTCACGGAAGGGAGAGGAACTCGGAAGCGTTTGCCCTGAAGGAAGAAGGAACTACGAAGCCAAGGACCTAGAAGACCCTTGATTCTGGACAACAGGGGGATCCACGACAAAAGAGAACTCACGCTCGGCTGATAAAACTCCAACAGAAAGAGTTGGAAGGGACTCATCAATAGTCGACAATCTGGAAGCATGTCGACTAGACTGGAGAGAAACCCTAGCCACTGAAGCCAACGCTCGGCTTTCACCCGACGTGCACATCTCAGAGACCGAGCAGTCCTGACTATCGTCTCGACCCTGTCGAGACTGGGACGAGCCAGCTGATGACGAATGTCCAGCTGAGCACCTAGGTAAGACGGCGTGCGAGTCGGAACGAAATCTGATTTCTCCCAATTTATGAGAAATCCGAGATCTTGAGTTGTGCTGATCAGAATCTGCATATGATCCAACAGCAGAGCCTCCGACTTTGCGACCAACAGCCAGTCGTCTAAATAAGCGAAAAGACGAAGACCCCGACTTCTCAGAAACGCCATGACTGACGCCACGACTCTCGTGAAAATCCGAGGAGCAGGGCGCAAACCGAACAGGAGCGCTCTGTAACGGTAGAATTTGCCAAGGAAGGCAAAACCCCACAAGATCCCGCGACCGCGGATGTATCGGCACATGAAAATAAGCGTCGCGAAGATCCAAAGAAACCGCGACGTCTGCGGGATTCAATGAAGAAAGGATGGTTGCCAGATGATCCATTCGGAAATGAACCTTTCCCAAATGAAGGTTAAACCGCTTCATGTTGAGAATCATTCTTAAAGAACCCGAGCACTTGGGAATTACGAACACCGGCGACAAACAAAGACACGGGTGATCGTCTACTTCTTCTATTGCCCCCTTCTCTAACAGAGACACGAATTCGGAGGAAATGTGACTCTGAAAAAGAGGGGACATGATCGGAGAGCGGCTCCGGAGGACGCCATTCGGAAGAGGTTCCACAAAATCTATGAAGAACCCTTCTCGTACCACCGACAGAACAAATGCGTCGCTGGTGATCTTCTCCCACGCCGGGAGAAATCTCCGGAGCCGCCCGCCGACCTAAGACCCAAGCACTCGGGGGAAGCCATCATCTAGAGAATGACTTCCCACCACCACGAAAGGGAGTCCGGGAAGATAGAAGAATCACGGTAAGAAGAACCTCGAGACGAAGGACGACCACGACCCTGGTATTCCTCCTCGGCCGGGTACCAGTCCTGAGGGCGGCCCTTAGACTGGCCGACGTTCTTACGAAAAGAACCCGAAATCTTCAAACTTTTCTTACGAGGTCTGGAGGAAGGAACCGGCTTTTGGACATCGCGAAAAGCAACGGACAGGTCTCGAGCCTGCTTCTCACCATCAATCTCGGCTTGCAGTAGAGTAGTGAAACTATCTCCACAAAGGTGGGGGCTGGCCACTGGAATCTGCGGAAGCAGTCCTGGAATTTGATGCGGTCGAATGCCCAAATAAGTGAGCACAGCCTCCCGACGATACTTCTCGATGGAATGCGAAGTCACCGCAAGCCGTGAGAAAAGATCAAACAACAAATTGTCACTTTTATCAAAAGGACCACGAGTCCCAAACTTCTTCCCCAAACGACTGGCCACCGCCACAAGTTTGGGAGAAACCCGTTTAGGACACAAATACGAATCCGCATCCTGAGGAACGAAAGCGTACTTGTCCACCTGCCGCTTAAGAAATCCCGTCGATGACGACAAGTCTTCTGCGGCATTCACAAATTCTTCTTTGTGTAGATCAGGAAGAAACAGTCCCTGAACCGCTGAAGAGTCCGATTTAGAAGACAGGAAGCCCCGCCGCCCCGACGATAACTCCGGGACGACACAAGAATCGGGCACATATTTGTGAAACAAGGCTAACGAATCCGCCGCCAGAGACACAAACGGAGTAGACGCATCATCCCCCGCAACTGAACCAGACGACTGAGCGATGGAACCAGTGTCCCAACGATCAACCGAGCCCCCCCTATCTTGACCAGATAAACAGGGACGATCCCCGCCTCTCGGAGCGCCCAACGAAGCGTGAGGCGGAGAAGCAAAAAAGAGAGGACCCCGGCTGAATACGACAACTCGAAACCCGCACCGGCGACTGCTCAGGCGAGATCGATGCATCTTCGGAAAACTCCGAAAATAAATCAACCGCGATCGGATCCGAAAGTGAAGTAGGACGAACCGGAGGAGCCGACTCGGGCACCGAAGATCGAAAAGCGTCAGCAAAAGCCCGCATCCAATCCGAAAATTCTGGCGGGGGTGGAGGCACCGACGGAGGGAGAGTAGCCACCAAAGGCGGACCCCGAGGAGCCGCAAACGGTTCCGTAAAATCAGAGCGCGGATTCTTTGAAGGATAAACAAAATCCGAGGAAGAACCGGCCACAGCGTCCCGGGAACCCCGCCTCTTACGAGACGTAGCGGTAACGGAAAAGGCCGAAGAAACGGGACGGTTATCCGATAAAAGCCCGACGGTAGGAGCTCCCCGCAAACCGAATCGGGAAAACAGAACACGCACCGACGGAGAGGCGCCGTTAGTTGAAGCCCCAGGATCCGACTCGGCTGCACGGGTATCCGGACCGAAATCCGGAACCGGCAAATCCGACAAAGGGACAGAAGAACCGATCGGTGACCGGTTCAAGTCCGGATCCACGGAAGCAACCCGAATATCCGTCGATGGATTTGTGCACCGACCAAACAAAAGACCTGACGGAACAATTGTTGGCGGTGCAGAACTAAGGCCCGTTCCACCCAGAGTTAATACCTCTGGGTTTCCGGGAACCGTCCCGAGGGGAGATAAAATCGCCCCCTCGACCATTCTCATAGGCTTGCCTTGCCCGCATAAATGTCTGCTGACATTTGCATCCCCGGGGTTTGCGGTGTCACCACCGCTCCCGAGGGGCGTAACTAACGAAGACTTATTACTAGAATCCTTCGTCTTCTTTCTCGCGACAGAACTTGATTTCTTCTTCGTGAAACCTGCTAAGAGAAAATAAGAACTGCGAGACATATTATAACCTGCGGGAAAGAAAATTAAACAAAGGGTACGAGCAATTATCAAAAAGAATTAAAGAATTAAATAAACTACCAGTGACTAAAACACCCCACCGACTACCCCCGCACGCACCCGAGGCCTCGGAGGAGTGAGGACGGGCAAACGCGAAAGCGAAAACGTAACAGTAGTCGGCAAGAAAACGTTCTAGAATACTGATAAATAAATAAATTCACGGAGTGAAACTACTCTCTAACGAAATAGGAAATCGTAGAGAATAATTATAAAAGGCGAAAATGCGAACCAAAAAGTGACTAAAGAGGAAAAACTCTTCAACTTTTGGGAGCGATTTTTAGTGTAACTTATCCGTTCGGATGCGAAGAGATAAGAGGAAGAGGTTACGTTGGCGGCGCTCGGACGCAAGGGTCACGGAGGGCGCCATTGGTCGGGGGGGTATGAGCAATTTGGCGATGTGTTTTAAGTTTCGGTTATGCAATGTTGAGGTGCAACAATAGCAAAGTAGAATAGGTAGATACGTTGATTTATTGATGTAAATAAAATAAAGATCAATCACAATCTCCTCTAGTCACCAATAATTACTAACCTTCACTAGATCTTTGACAAGGTCCATCTTGCGTAATAACAGACCAACCACAATCACCCTGGCGTAGTATCTCAGTTTCTTCACCATTAATTCTGGACTGTTGGGAAGAAATAGAGAGGAGATAAAAAAAAATTAATTGTCACCTCATTTGTACCCTGTTAAATAAACATTACTATGAGGATGAAACAAAGGCACATCATAAAAACATTATGAAGCAATGAAATTCAATTCAAAAGTACAACAAATTTGTACAAAAAATGTGAGTGATCTTCACCGTTTGTGAGAAAACATAATGACTGTTCCCAGTCAAAACTATACCTTGTCCTTATTATTTTCAAAATGATATTGTTTGAAAATAAAAAGGGGACTGATTCATATTTAACCTTTGAATGATGTGATAACATTACAGTGCTTATCATTATATAAGATTATTATTATTATATAAAATAACCACCACCACCAATCATATCTAATTAATGGGTTATTAATCTTACACTGTTTACAATCAATAAAACATATTTTCACAAAAAGTTACAAGTTGAATGCATTTCTTACCTCTTCTCTCTGTTAACTTTAGAGAAGTACCCTCTTGCTCGTATAGCGGAGTAGAATGAGAAGGCCTCATGGAGATAATTGGTTTCACTGGTTCTCAGGCTTGAAAGTAAAAATATTAAGAGAGAGAGACGAGAATGAAATAAAGAAATTTTACATTTGAAGAAATTCATTTTGTATTTTCTTCTTCTAGGGCTACTAGGCATGGACAAAAAACATGTAATGGCAAGGATAATAGTAATTCATAAATACAGTCTAATCAGGTTAATATTTATTATTAACATAAATTACACCAAAACATTGTCCTTCAAATCCATTCCAAAAAACCTGACAGGTAACTAATAGAAATAAAAACAGAATTAAAAGATAAAAAGGAAGTAAGGAAAGCTAATTTATTTTTCAAACTTAGATCATATGCCGAGATCTACATTGTCACTTTTGCCTTTTATCAACTTATTTCTTCCTACAAAACAGCCTACATGTACATGTACATGATGGTTACTGGGTAATACAATGATAGCCAATGATTAATGATAAATTACATGCATACCAAAATATGACATGGTATTTATGAAATTGTTATAATTGACATACTTATGTTTATAATATACCTCCACTGGGAAATTACCATTACAGAAAAAAATGATATTGTAAATACATGTAATGTATCCTTAGGGAATATGTGCATCGATTCATACAGTTTCCTTAATTATGCCACAGATCTTTGCCTTTGCTAAACATCCTTGAAATATTAATGCAGTCACAGTGTACCATACCAGCATAATTTATGTACACAACAGAATTTAACTGAAGGTCTCGCAGATTCACAATAAGAATATGTATGACTGTGTGTAGAAACTTAATACAATATCATTAAAAAACTCATTTTAATGTAGCATATATATGCTTTTTAAAAGATGAATCAAAACTGATGCACAATAAAAATCCAACATCAGAAAAATGTAATTCATATAAAGTAAATGGCTTTAAGAAAAAAAATATTGTTGAAATTATGATGATTTGAATATGGCCTTCTCTGTCTACTCTACACGATCAAACTATATGGTTGATAAGGAGCTTAAAAATAGCATGTTTTTCTATGCACTTCCCAAACACAGCTGCTGTGGGCACATAAATTTCCTGATGATGGTACTTAAAACAAAGCAATTCAGCTAACTGGCTAGCTGACAGTGAACAAGGGGATATTTATGGATATCAATCATGGTGTCAAGCTCTTCCTCTGAGTTGGAATCTACCAGAGGTGGTTGCTATGGTGATCAAAGCAGGGGAGAGCATCCTATTGCAAGTGCTGTCTGTCTGTAGTATACACAGTGCATGTAGACAGATGGTATTTGATGTGTGCAATGATTGCTATCATAAAAGGACCACATTAATCAAACATAAGAAATGTATCAAGCTTTTGTTTATTATTGTCAAACAGGACGGAAAAGATGTGGAAACAAAATCAGAACTACCGGTAACATTCTAAACTGCGTATATACACCTGTACATGTAATCTTCTCTCCTTTTTTGTTTGCATGTTTCTTTTGTTTGTGTTTGCTTGTGTGGTTTGTTGATTGGTTTTCCGGATGTGATTTTGTTATATGTGTTGTACATGTACATCAAATATCAAATTTCAATTACTGATGGCATGATTAATTTTTGATATTTATAAAAGGGATAATATTTCTATCAACAGAGATGGTCATCTATTTAACTTTCAAGATCCAACATTATTAACTGATAAATTTGATCAACTTGATAATCACCTAAAGATGAACATAAACAGTTTAACATTCTATAGGGTGTTAAAAAGACATTTATAAGCAAGCACGCATGAATGTGCAGTTGCCATAGTAACTGAAGTCAATCATAAATACATATTTGATACCTGCACTCTAAATATACTGTGCTACCTAAAACGGCAGCAAGGCACCAAAGTGACATTTACAAGTCAAGAGGAAAAATCAATAGAAGAGCGACACTATACCAACACAGGCCCGTGGTTACAAATTGATTTTTTTTCCTTCTCCATATGAAGTTTGTCACTAGGACTGAGGTATTACAAATTGTACACTACGAAAAAACCACTGCATAGTGCATATGCTTGAAAACAGCCGTTTGATTACAGACCCTTTTAGGCGTCGATGATGAATTTGTTCATATTTTAATATTTGTTACAAAACATATGTTACAGATTGTTTGGCCTTAAAAAATGCAAAGATTGTCACATTATAAATATGATGATAACATTAATCAATTTAGACTTTCTGGTTTCTGCATTCCATTTATTGTTGCCATTTACTATGATGAGTGCAAGACAGAAAGCTTTAGTATGTCTGTGTTTGAAGCTATTCCTCAACTGTGTAGCATTAATCATCTCTCTAATCAATTTTTTATCTACAACAATAAAATATCCATTTACAACAAACTAAACAAATGACATTGATCACTATTACTGCATTGTCTTTATACACTGTACTTGAAGACAAGGTCCCTGTATGCACTTTGGACTCAATCAAATATTTCCAGCCAGATAATATTTCATCTCCCCACCAGGCACCAATATAATACTGTAAACAGTGGGAGGGGAGGGGTCAATCATCACCTCATTTGGTCAACGAGAAGATCTCTTTGTATCAAATTTGCATATCTTGCTATATAACTATTAATGGCATAATAAAATTAAGAAATTATACAAATGGTGTTCATCATCATTGACTGTTACCGTAAGAAGAGAATTACAAATTATTATTCTTCTTCAAGATAATCTGCCTCCTTTACTGCTGAAGATTCTTGCAGAGGTGCTTCATTCACTCACTATATCTTTTTAGGCAGGAGACGGCAGCCCCCTTGGAAAAATTGTGCACACTGCACAGTAATTGCTCAATGCTTTTTGAGTTGTATCAATTCTCTCAAATGTTACAAAAGTCATGTTAATTTCAACTAATCTTCAACAACACCAAAATATACCAATGGTTTACAAAACAACTCAATACTCTGAAGAAGAAAAAATGTCTAGTACATGTAATAATAAAGTTAATCTAATGCATTATAATAACTTACAGTATCATAATTACAGACTTACTAGTAGTGGTAATACAGTTGACCAATCTTGGATGCAATCTCTCCAATCTGCCATCTTTTCAAGCCATATCTCAGATCCAAAGTTTGCCTAAAAGTTAAAAAAATATTGTGCAAATTATGTGTACATCACTGTACATGTAGGTTTTGAAATGCAGTAAAATATGTTAGTAAACATTCAACTTATTTGAAGCTGGCTACAGAATTTTGCTTTTTCTTTAAATCTACAGTAATTAGCGTTAATGTGTGCTCTATATTATGAGTGACAGAGTTTGATTGTTCCCCCGATTTATTACTGGCTCTGGGGTCAGCTATCTTTAAATTTAAAAACTCTGTCCATACTCTATTAAAATGAAAATTGTGGATTTTTCCCCCTGAAACTCTAATCATTTTAAACATTAAAGTGCTCAGACACATTCGGTTCATGTGAAAACTGCAGTAACAAAATACTCAATCATAAAAAAAGATAATAAAAAATACATACGGACAGAACACAGGTTTGAATTGAAGTGATGACATATGCACACAAATCTGGAATGGCAGTTCAACTAGAAGTGTTCCAAGTTATGATAACGATGTGCTTGTCAATCTAATATCATATTCCACGGGCAGGGAATGCTCATTTGATATTGACTACCGTAATACAAAAAATTCAGAGTTCTGCTTAAGCCATTTGGGTTGTTGCTCATCAAAAATTTGACAGGCATGTGCTGATGTATGATGAGGTTATTACATTAGTCTGGAATTGGCACCATTTTTCAGTCCATACTGATAGCTTCAATATCATTCCACTCGTGCTCATGTTCATAAAGCATAAAGTATATGTTAAGATGTACACATACATGTAGTAGTAGCAAACAGTTACATGGAGAGTCTACCACAATAAGCCATTTCAAAATGTATTCAAAGTTATACAAGTTAACTTTGCAACAAGCTATTACATTCACTTGTTATACATGTACATGATATCATTATATTTCAATAGTCGGAATGCGCACTGCATACATTGGTTGTTGCTAGGTAGGACAAACATTACAGCTGGCCCTACCAAACAACAAGTAATGTACAGTACAATGTATGTAAAATGTAATTTACATTCTGACTAGGGTATTTGTTACAGGTGTACAAAAATATCCATAGCTACATGTACATGTGTCATGTAGTAAGACTAGCTAGGCACTTCACAACAAATTAAGACGAAACAGTATGCATTGAATTTTCTTACATTATGAAAATGGCCCATCCATTCAAGCTGATTTTTTAAAATCATGATATGGGGCCTGTCACCACGAAATGAGTCCAGTTGGTCAAAATTTTTATTCCTGTTTTTAAGTATTATATGAATCTACATTAAGTAAGCTTTAAATTAAGGGGTCACACATTAAAATTGATAAATTATATCCAGAAATATGAACAAAAACCTAATTGGACTTTATAAACAATGGGATTACCCAGTTTTGAGATAATTAGGTGTTAAGTTAATGATGCGTAACATATTATAGTCTGGTCAACAACATAGCAACAACACACTTCCCATCATTCGATTTCAATGAAACTTTCAACAAACAAAGAATTTAATAAGTCGATTTTTGGAAAAATCTTAAATGTGGTAGGTGGGTCAATTTTCAGTACATACACACTATACATCGCTATTACTACGATTGAGCCTAATGCGACACTGGACTCATTTCGTGGTGACTGGCCCCATATGATTCTATCAATTAATGTTACCAATAGCAAAAATACTTGCAATATTTTAAAATATATATTAGACAAAAACAGGAAAATAGGCGATAATGATAAAAAAAATGTTTACAAGTGGCTGTAAAATGGAATGGAAATTCTTTTTGAATTACAAGTAAAGCAATGATCACTACCTATTTAAATTCTTTGAATTGGCAGCTACTGTAATAAATATGACTTAAGCTTCTTTCAATCACAATAAAGAGGGCTCAGCATTAACGGCTCCGTCAATGTCAACGACTGCCTAAAATCAGGCACCATTAAGTCTTACATCAATAACCCGGATTACAAAAAATAAAATCTCACTAAACTATCATACTGTAAGTATTTTTTTTAATGGGAATTTGTAAATGACAAACAAATTTTGAATTTGGATAGCTATACAATTGTCTAAGTTGCCAGGGAGCAGCGAGCTACATGTATGTGTCCCCAGAAATCGTGCTCTCTCTCTCTCTCTCTCTCTCTCTCTCTCTCTCTCTAATTAAAAATGTAAAAATAGCAATCTCTGGTAAAAAGAAACCAAACAAGAAAGAGGATACATAGAAATTTTGCAGGGTTACAAATAATCTCATATCTCTCATTAATAAAAGTCATTTTACACTGGTAAAGACAATACTACATGCAGTCCTCTATATTCATGTAGATGGAAAAAGATTATTTAAAGTTTTAAAAAATACAGTCATTAACATACATCCTGATGAAATGTAATTTACATGATGTTAAAATTTGTCTTTGTACTACACTGCCGAGTGGCCAAAATGTATCCAGTGGCGGATCTGGGGGGGGGGGGGGCACAGGGGGCATGTGCAAGGATTCTCTTCATTGGAATTCAGTTTGGATTCTGAACTGCTGAATCTATTGAATGAATGATTACAGCATCCCTGCAAACTAATTCTATCTTGTATGCATTTATTGCTATGTTGGACAAACAGTGAACAAGATTTTTATCATAAGCAATAAAGCGATTTTCACATTTTTGGGTACAAAAGGAGATCTAGTTTATCTAAAATAAAATATATTACTCAATACAGATAGTTTCAACTGACATTTGCTAATAGCAATTTGAATCCATGCTGTATGGGTAATTACCACATGAAATTATTTACTTGGCAACTACATGGTATTATGTACATTCCTGATTGTTTTGATGCAAATTCTTTCTAATGAAAACAAATCGGATAGAATTGCCATGATTCCATGATTAAAATTTCCCCTTACTAAAGTTACTAGAACTTAAACTTCCTTTTCAATTCAATTCTAAAATTGATTAAAAACTTACCTATTTTGCTGTTGGAATTTCCACAATTTGGTGTAGACATCAAAGGTTCTGGCAAAGTAAGATTGCCACTGCTTGTGTCCATACTGTGGCAAGTCCCTAAAATCATAAAAGAAGGAAAAGGGTAAAATTAGGCTTTCAGTTCATCAGAAAACAAGAAGTTTTCTTTTCAAATTTTCAAAAAGAAATACTGAGATTCTGTATTAAAGTATTCTCCTCACCTTGAAAGGACTGTTCCTCAATTACAATTTTGTTATTCTTGTGTCTTTCCTAGTGACATTTCCAAATGGCTAAGTAGGCATTCCCTTCAAATTCATATCCACCACATGTAGTGCACAGATCAGTTATATTGTTTCCATTTACTTTGTTAATTACTACCATCTTATATTTGTCAACTGTCAAAGATGCATCAATATTTACATCAGTATTTACATGTCTATTGTACATTGGAAGTTTCCTTTAAGCTTTGCAAATAGTTAATTGCATTCATTACAGTGATTACCATTTCATTTTCAATACACATAGTTGTACATTATAAATGTTAAATTATGCCCACTTTACAGAGGCACCTAGGCCTAGCCACCTACATGTACGGTAAATGGAGAGATGGAGTGCTTCGTATTTCTATTGGCAAGCTATTCCATAGTTTGGGGGCAGCAATAGCAAAAGCACGGTCCCAAAGAGTTATTTTAGTTTTTCCATGGGGAATCTGAAACAATAATTTATCTGTGGAACTGCGCATAGTTTTCGTTTGCATACATGTTTGTCTATATATACATACATGTATGACGGGCGGATCGTGCCATAAAGATGACAACTATACAACTATACATCCATCGAATGGATGTAAGGTTTTAACCAATCAGAACGCAGGAAACTGTACAACTATACAACTATACAACTATACGACTATGCAACCATACAGCTATAGAACGCATGTACGGTTGTTACGTTTGCGGGCCGAAATGCCATAATTGCGAACAACCATACATCCATTCAGCTCTATGGCTGTACGGTTTTAACCAATCACAATGCAGGAAACTATACAGCCATGGCGGCGAGAATGTCTGTATAGTTTTATGGCTGTACGGTTTTAACCAATCATAATGCAGGAAACTATACAGCCATGGCGCCGAGAATGTCTGTATGCATGGTTTTATGGCTGCATAGTTTTAACCAATCACAATGCAGGAAACTATACAGCCATGGCGGCGAGAATGTCTGTATAGTTTTATGGCTGTACGGTTTTAACCAATCATAATGCAGGAAACTATACAGCCATGGCGCCGAGAATGTCTGTATGGTTTTATGGCTGCATAGTTTTAACCAATCACAATGCAGGAAACTATACAGCCATGGCGGCGAGAATGTCTGTATAGTTTTATGGCTGTACGGTTTTAACCAATCATAATGCAGGAAACTATACAGCCATGGCGGCGAGAATGTCTGAATTTAGCCGACACTTATGCCTTTAAAGGGATCGTTTAACATTGTTAAATCTGAGATACACGGCCCTACGTGTCATCAGTGTCTGTGATATGGTGTAATATTGAGGCCCTAAAAAAATTGCGCTTCAAAATGATCAAGAAGTGCCTCAAAAAAGTAAAAATCTTTGAGTGACCGGTTTTACCATACTCGTTTTCCCCAATAGACTGTAGTGTTATGAAAACCGTCAGGCGAACGGTTTTCAAAATTTGTAATTCCAATCATAAATATCTTGATAATCAGACAGGCGATCGGCTTGTAAAAGTCATGGGGTTCCTGACTGACCTAAAGGTTTATAATTATCATTGCATCATGTGCTAAATCCAGAATTTTGTTTCAGAATCTGAGACAAAGTTACCGGATCCCTTTAAAGCCATTGAATGCTGAACATAGCAAAGCAATGATGGAATAAATAAAAATAAAAATTGATCTTATAGGCCTACTATAGTACTAAATAATATTGGATCTAGTGGTAGATTTACTAGTAGTCGACCAGAACTAGATCTAGACTAGGTGATAGCTAGGTCTAGTACTAGTACTAGGCCTAGATCTAGTGCTTAATTAGTACTGCTACTACCAGGTCTAGCCTAGTACTATTCTATTTAATTTAGTGGACTATTACTATAAATAGACCTAGACCTCGACCTACTAGTAAATAGTAGATCTAGACTATTATTACTATAGACTAGACCTAGATCTACTCTAGTAGACTAGATCTAGGTCTATTATAGAAATATTAGTAGACTTTAGGCCTAGATTTAATCCTATTTAGATCTACTAATACTAGACTAGGTCTAGATCTAGATCTAATTTCCTAAATCGGCAACTGTAGATCTAGACCTAGGTCTATTTAGATCTAGTCTAGGATATATAGGGTCTAGATCTCTCTCTAAGCAACAGACCCATCGGCAAATGTATATATAGACTACAACATGATTATTCCTAATGACGTGGAGGACCTACATTGTTATCAACTGCACGAATAAATTAAATTAATTAATTTGTACCTTTCCTAACCGAACATTAAACTTTGGTGGACATTTGCAGTTGGACCTGGATGAATTTATATGAATGGGACTGAAATGCATGAACTGGTGCAATTCGCCCATCTTTTTCCAAGTTGGGGAGTAATATTTGTATGTTTATTTAGAATATCGTTCGGTTAAACAACAAATTCGTTGCCTTATTGCATAAGTTTAGCGATGCATGGCTAGTCTATATAATTTCCTGCATTGTGATCAAAACCGTATAGCCATAAAACTATACAGACATTCTCGCCGCCATGGCTGTATAGTTTCCTGCATTGTGATTGGTTAAAACCGTACAGGCATAAAACTATACAGACATTCTCGCCGCCATGGCTGTATAGTTTCCTGCATTATGATTGGTTAAAACCGTACAGGCATAAAACTATACAGACATTCTCGCCGCCATGGCTGTATAGTTTCCTGCATTGTGATTGGTTAAAACCGTACAACCATAAAGCTGAATGGATGTATGGTTGTTCGCAATTATGGCATTTCGGCCCGCAAATGTAACAACCTTACATACGTGCTATAGCTGTATGGTTGCATAGTCGTATAGTTGTATAGTTGTATAGTTGTACAGTTTCCTGCGTTCTGATTGGTTAAAACCCTACATCCATTCGATGGATGTATAGTTGTATAGTTGTCATCTTTATGGCGCGATCCGCCCGTCATATACATGTACAATGTATACCACTTTATTTAGTAAACAAGAGTTAGGAAAATAAGCCATAATATGGTTCTACATGTATTCAATACTGGTACATAATACTACATATTATCAATAATGCATGAACAGTAATGGATTTAAAAAAAAGAAGTATGAGAAATTCTTTTTTTAATTCTTCTTCTTATTCTGCTCATTCTTATGCTTGTTCTTCTTCTTCTCCTCTATCTCCTTCTGCATCATTTCCTCTTCTTCTCTGTTGTTTTCTTCTTCTCTTCTGTGCCTACCCTTCTTATACTCCTCCTCCGGCCTCCTCCTGTTTCATTTCTTATACTCCTTCTCTTTCATCTTTTCTTCTTCTTCCTCTTCTTCATCTCTTCTTCTTCTTCTTCATCTCTTCTTCTTCTCCTTCTCCTTCTCCTCTTTTTCTAACTTCTTTTTCTTTTTCTTCTTCTCCTTCTCCTTCTCCTCTCTTTATAACTTCTTTTTCTTCTTCTTACCTCCTTTCTTCTCTCTCATACATCATTCATAGTCGCTAGTCGTACTCATTATTAATCTCAAATCTCATTATTTGTTGTCTTTCTTTTTCACCTCCTCCTTTCAATACACTCTTCTTCTAGTACTTTCACACTGCTTTTTCCAACTTGTCCTTCCTCTGTTTACCATACACATACATACATACCAACACAGACGCATTCACTTTCATTCAAATTTCAAACAATTCGTGATCAGATTGTCTGATTCACAGCACACACAGCAATATCAGAGTGGGACTACGTGGTAGACAGAAAAAATAATCTCACCTCAATCCATTGAACAGCTGCTTCGATTTCTCGTGTAAATAGTTGAATTCCTGGACAATTTTTCTCTCTTCTTCAGTGATAGGTGCTTCAGCTTCCCCCTCCATGATTATTTCAAGTCAGAAAATCTCGAAAATTACGATTATTAGAGCCACATCAAGCCTGTCAAATGTCCCCATAAATTACTCAAACAAAATGTCAGAGACATGACAATTGATGAAGTTAGAGGTTAAAAATTGAAGTCGTTTTCGCACGCGTACGCGCGCCCAGTGAACGTTGCTCGCTAATCAGACCGTACCGCTGAAACGTGTGTTACATTTCAGCGGGAGCTATAGGGGGTGGGGTGAGGGGGTGGGGTGAGGGGGGGGGGTATAACGCCCAAACCTCGTATGTTCCGAATTGAGCCGATTATATTTCATAAGAAATTTATTATTTTTTGGACCATAGTCTATATTGGTTAAATTGACCTGCAATGTCAAGATGTTGGCGACAAACAAACAAGAAAACTCAGCAAATTATGCATCGTCCCATACTGTCATGACAAAAAACAAATGACTAATGGCTGTGATATTCAAATTTCATTTACAAATTTTCAATTTTCTCACTCTCTAATTTCTATTATCTAACGATTTATAAGTTTGAGATAAAGAGAAGACTCTTCAGTCAGGCTTTGTCGGACAGGTCGCATGCATGGCGGGGGCTTCGAAATGTGTGGACTTCCTCTTAAACATTCAATCAGAGGCGGCCCTCCCGGGGGGCAAGGGGGGCACATTGCCCACCCCCCTACTTTTTCAGATACCCCAAAAGTGCCCCTTTTTACATAGGAAAAGTGCCCCTTTTATTTTATAAGAAGTGCCCCTTTTACTTTGACAAGTGCCTCTATTACTTAGTAAACGTGCCCCTTCCCCCTTTTCACCTCTGACGAGTGCCCTTTTTATTTTTGACACGTGCCCCTTTTCCTTCGACATGTTCCCATTTCCTTTGCAATATTAAAGTGTCCATTTTCCATTCTCATAAATCTTGAAATTATCTTGAATAAGTGCCATTTTTAATCTCTATGCCTCTTTTAAGGTACGAGAAGTGCCCCTTTTCAATTTTGATTAGTGCCCCCTTCACCTCTGATAATTGCCCTATTAAAAACTGAGAGGTGCTCCTTTTACTTTGACAACTACCCCTTTTTTCCTTTGTAAGAAGTGCCCCTTCTCCTTTTAATAACTACCCCTTTTTTAAACTCGGATGAGCACACCTTTCATTTTAACATGTGCCCCTTTTATTTTCTAATAAGTGCCCCTTTTCCTTATGATAAGTGCCCCCATTAAAAAGAGAGAGCTCCTTCCCCTTCTCATAACTACCTCTTTCCCTTTCTAATAAGTACCCCTTTTCCTTATGATAAGTGCCCCCATTAAAAAGAAAGAGCTTCCTCCCCTTCTTATAACTGCCCCTTTTAAAAAATCTGAACGGTGCCCCTTTTCACCTCTAATAATTCCCCTCTTAATAATGATACGTGCCCCTTTTCCTTTCTAATAAGGGACATATCCCCTTTTCACCTCTTATAAATGCCCCTATCAAAATCTGATGGGTGCCCCTTTTCCGTCAACAAATGCCTATTTCCCATTTTCGTAAACGCCTCTTTTTCATCACTGGTGAGTGCCTCTTTTCAGGTGCAAAAATGCCTCATTTTCACCTCTTATAATTATCCTTTGTACTTTGACACGTGCTCCTTTTTTTTTTTAATAAGTGTCTTATCCCTTTCGATAATTGCCCCCTTTTCATATAATCATTAATCGTGCCCCTTATTTAAAGCGACTAAGAGCAATTTCCCCCACAGTTCGCTCGCTGCGCTCGCTCGCATTTAAAGATGATATAATTATGTTACTTCACAAAGGTCGTTTCAGTCTTCCGTTATGAGAATGTGCTTAGAACCCCATCACGATTGGCTTTTTTCCTCTTTATAAGATGTAATTTTTCGCACTGCGACCTCACATATCTTTAAAATTTTTCTCGCTCGCTTCGCTCGCTCGTAAATGCATATTCAGACATCACACCCAACTGTACAGTATGATGCTTAAGTGATATATTGTATGATGTATGAAGAGAAACAAATAATGAAATCATCCCTGATAATGTAATCACAATGTAGGGGTATATACGAATGTCTAAACAATTGTATATTTTCGCTTTGAGATTTCCCAATGTAGGTGCCCTTTTTTTCTCCAGAAAGTGCCCTTTTTTTTGTTCCCCCCCCCCCACTTTGGAAGTCGCTCGGCCGCCCCTGCATTCAATGATGTTTTATTGTGCATAATTTGATTTTAGACCTATATAGGCTACATCGGAAAGCTATCAAAAAGAAGACCTAAATGCATTGTCTCCTTTTGCGATGTGGAGTGTGGCCGGGCACGCGCCCTAATTAAGACAAAACAAATCAGTCCCTTTTGCAGCCAACCTCAAATTATGTAGAACTTTGCAGGAATTATGAATATGTCATGTATATCCTATCTATGAAATTTAAACATTAGCGGTGTCCTTATATTCAAATTATATGCAAGAAAACCCGTTTACTTGCTAGACTTCACTGTCAGACACTATTGTCAGTATTGAGTGACTGACTGTCTTTGTCTTCTTCTTTGGTAATAACATACATAAAATGAGCTGTAAAGGATTTGTCTACATCAATAACCCACTTCTTGTAATGGCCAAAATTAAACTGATTGAATCTTTGCGCAGCATAAAACATACGACCATGTGGTAACAATGGTCTGAAAATCAAGCCTATTACTTATTGGCTCTATAGCTCCTAAGTCGATTTGACAACTAATAGTCGTTATTTTCCCACTTAAAGACATTTTCAAGCCCCATTTTTTTAAGGATAGTTCTATATTAGTAATTTTTTTTCAAATGCCATTGGAATTTAACCTTTTCATTTGCAAAAGGGACATAGTACCTTTAAGTAAATACATCCACAACAAAATCATTCCCATGCACTCTGGGCAGTAATTTTTTTTTACCCCAAAAGGCACCTGGAAATTCCTCTTTGCTTGCCATTGATTAGAGAGTAATTTACATAATATGTTAGATTCGCCATTGCTAAGAACAATATATTGTGCTGTGTTGTATTAGCGCTTAGAGACTTCGGTGGTAAGCGCTTTATAAGTAACGTTTTTATTGTTTTTTTGTTTATTATTATTATTATTACATGATTTGGATTTTGGATTACCAGAGTTCTTACTTTAATTATAACCTTCATGGTATTTGATATGTATTTTCTTCTCATTTTTTTGTTTTGTTTTGTTATTGATCATTATTATGCAGGATAATTAGAGGTTTATTGCCGTTAAATGATACCAATATAACTTTCATCTTAAAAAAACATTGATTTTCTTGAAACTCAACCATTGGCTCGGCTGGAACTGACTAGTCACGGACAAAGCCGCTGAATCAAATTATTTTAAAGGGACACCTTTGTGTTTAAAGACTGAATCTGAGACTATTAAGATGATTTGGAGTCTTATTATTTATTTATTTTAGGTGTAGTGCATGCCTATTGATTTGGCAACCGCCCCCAACCAATCTGCTATAGTGTGTATCTTTACCGGGATCTTGTGGAGAATAAAAAAAAGATAATGTAGACAAGAGGGGCGGCGATCCCAGGGGACTCAATTTGTTCAGGGGGGGGGGGTCGTCCCCCATTTGAAAAAGTGCAAACAAAAAATTGTATATCAAATACGGACAAAAGACTGCAACACACTATTAGGCTCTGGAGGGCCCAAGAGTGCAGCGTTTAGACTAATAAAAATGCAAAAACCTTCTAGCTCGGTCGCTAAGCTCGCTCGTATAATGTCCGCCCCTGGCTAGCGGGTTCAATATATTTCTATTTCAGCTGAACCTGCATACCAGTTAGCACATCTATTATTTCCTCAAAACGAGTGTAAAGAGAGAGAGAGGGAGGGAGAGAGATAGAGAGAGAGAGAGAGAGAGAGAGAGAGAGAAGAGAGAGAGAGAGCGAGAGAGAGAGAGAGAAGAGAGAGAGAGAGAGAGAGAGAGAGAGAGGGAGAGAGGTTTCAGAGAGAGAGAGAGAGAGGTTTCGTTTCCACAACTGCGAGCAAGATTCGATTGGGATAATGTCGATCACGGCTCTGCTGCATGTCCATTATTAGTCTCTAACTTCAGCAATGAAAGCGTAACTTGTGCATGCCTGATTAGATGATTGCCGTCGGCGGCGGGGAGGAGGGATGGATCGGAGGTCCAGAAGGGGGGGGGGGGGGTCACTCCCAACATGCAGAGGCGGCGCACCCGGGGGGCACAGTGCCCCCACTTTTTCAAGAACCCCCAAAAGTGCCCCTTTTTACATAGGAAAAGTGCCCCTTTAGTTTTGTAAGACGGTGCCCCTTTTACTTTTACAAGTGCCCCTATTAATTTGTTAAATTTACCCTTCCCCTTTCCATCTCTGATAAGTGCCCCTTTTATTTTGACACGTACCCCTTTTCCTTCGACAAGTTCCCATTTTTCTTTGCAATAAGTGTCCATTTTCCATTCTCATAAGTGCCCTTTTTAATCTCAAGTAAGTGCCCCTTTTCAGGTACGAGAAGCGCCCCTTTTCACTTTTGATAAGCGACCTATTCACCTCTAATAATTGCCTTTTTTAAATCTGAGAGGTGCCCCTTTTACTTTGACAATATTGCCCCTTCCCCCTTTTAATAACTACCTCTTTTAAACTCGGATAAGCGCACCTTATATTTTCACATGTGCCCCCTTTCCTTTCTAATAAGTGCCCCTTTTCTTTATGATAAGTGCCCCCATTAAAAAAGTGCCCCTTTTCCCTTCTCATAAATGCACCTTTTCACCAATGCAAATAGTCCTTTTTCATATTCTCATAAGTGCCCCTTTTCTTTCAACAAATGCACATTTCCCTTTAATATTAGTGCCCCTTTTTCATTCTCATAACAAAGTCATAAGTGTCTTTTTCATCCCTGGTGAGTGCCCCTTTTTAAGGTGAAAGAGGTGTCCCATTTTCACCTCTGATAATTATTACCCGTTGTACTTTGACACGTACTCCTTTTCTTTCGTAATAAGTGTCATCCGAGTTTCGATAAGTGTCCCCTTTTCCTCTCATCATTAATTGCCCCTAATTTCAAGCGACTAAAAGCAATATCCCCCAAAGATCGCTAGCTATACGCTCGCTCGCATTTATAGATGTCATAATTATGTTACTTATGAAAGGTTTTTTCAGTCTTCTGTTATGAGAATGTGCTTACTATTGAACCCCATCAGGATTGGGTTTTTCGTCTTTATAAGATTTAATTTTTTGCTCTGCGACCTCACAAATCTTAATTTTCAGACCATCACACCCAACTGCAAGGTATGATGCTTAATCAATATCTTATACGATGTATAAAGAGAAACAAATATTGAAATCATCTCTGATAATGTAATCACGATTATAGGGGTGTATACCAATGTCTAAATAATTGCATATTTTCAATTTGAGATTTCCCTTTGGAGGTGCCCCTTTTTTTTCTCAAGAAAGTGCCCTTCTTTTGTTGGTGCACACCCCCCCCCCCCCCTCCACTTTGGAAGTCGTTCCGCCGCCTCTGCCAACATGACTGGCTACGCATCCGCATCAGAAAAGGCGTCGAAGGGGGTCTTTTTCAGCTATACAGCGTCGTCGACTTTTTCATTAAAAAGGGTTGTTTTTCAAGCACTGATCACACTAAAATAAAAATAAAAGGGTTCTTTTCAGGTTCACAGGTTTCAACGTTTTCTTATTAGGGTCCATTTCGGAAAATGTGCGATAAATACGTCATTTTGTAGGGTCATTTTAGAATAGGTGCGATACGCCATAAGGGTCCATTTCAGAAAAGGTGCGATATTACGCCATTAGGGTCATTTCAGAAAGTTACGATACACAAGGGTGGGTAAAGGTATGAGAGTGATCCCCCCCCCCCCCCAGGATTGGAGGGGGTGTGAGGATGGGTTGGGCGGAGAAGTGGGAAGGAGTAGCCCGTGTATCAGTAAAGTGAACAAAAACTACATGTACTACAAAAACATGTACTACATGTAGACTCTCTACATGCACAAGCTATAGACAGAAATGCGAATTAATGTTGTTTCAATTAATATGTTCGCTTTTGCATAATGTACATGCACGTAGATTGTGTTTCCTATAACATTACGAGGGTAGGAGGGCTACCATCGTAAATTTCATGTTTAAGTGAAAAAGTTATGCAATTTGGGTTTCCATTCAAAATCAGCACGTGCAGCGCAGAATGTGTCATTTCCAGTGTAAAACATTACTGTGTATTTAATATGTCATTATGTAAGTATTATTTTGCCTTCTTTGACTCCCAACCCAGGAAAAATTGTAATAATATTTTCTTTTCCTTAGGTCCTATTCACAAACGTGCTTAAATTCATTACCAGTCGATCGTGCGGCCCTTCTCCTTTGAGGGAAAATAAGTATTACAAAAATGATGCAATGACTAAAATTGCCCCCCTCCCTCCCTACCCCGACCTAACTGAGTGGGATTCCCGAAGTCATAGTGGGAAAGGAAGACCCCCCCCCTTTTTTTTTAAACAATAAGCGTCTCATTCCCAGCGTTTAATTAGCCGCTGCGTTTTTATAGGATATAATAGCCTTGGTTTACCAAGAAATAATCCGACTGTTAGACTATGCCTGCCCCCCCCCCCCCCATCACACACCTGGCATACTTTCAAACCATTTTTTGTTGGGGGGGGGGCTGTACCCTCTTCCTCACACTCTCTTTATATCCCCCTCCACTTTCCTTTTTTTTTCTTTTTCTGTTGTTCTCGGTCCCGCTATTTCTCAGTCCTCGTCTATATCAGTCTCTCTCTCTCTCGCTATTATATCTTTGTCTGTTGATCCTGATCTCTTTCTCAACTTTCTCAAGCCGTCTCTCTCTCACTCTCTATGTCACTATAATTTTGTACCCCACACACTCCCCCCCCCCCTTCCTCGCTCCCTCTCCCTCTCTCCCTCTCTGATCATCTCTATTTTTAACTTCGCATATTTCTACACACACTATACGCAAAATAAAGCAGCAAAATGTATACAAAATTCTTAACATAGAGACATCGATAATTTATAAGACGGTGCTGTCATGTGAGGATGATTAAAATAGAAATCCATGAATATAACAAATCAACACTTTGATGCCTTGTACACAATGTATATAATGTTATGGGGAGTCCTGCTCCACCAACAAAGAATAATTAATGGGGATAATATACATTCTCTGAATAATACAACAATAATATAGTAAGATAAACGTGCATTATGAAAAATAACAGAATAATTATATTACCCAGCGGAATGCTAGAGTTGATGCTGTATTAATAATATAATGTGCCATCAACGTTCAAAACAAACTTCATGGCACCGATAATCAATACTGTATCAGCATTTGTTAATGATAACATTTAGGATATGCCTACATCTTATTATTACCTTACTACTTCTTGCAATAACAAACATATATGCAGTTGTGTAATATGTAAACTTCATGTAGAATGACATGTCAGATGCGTAGCACCGTGGATCCAGCCGGTCAAGTGATGAAGTCACCTGACGACAGAACAAAGCCATTGGGTGAAACGATGGTGCAGACGAATGACCTTTTATCATTATTATTATTAATTACCTATTTGGCAATTTCATAAAATTCATATACATGCAATATACATAGATTTAAAACGTAATTATAACCAATTAAAAGAACACAATAAATACTTATTCATTTGCAAGGGTGTTTCCCCTAGCTATCTGCAAGAGAAAAAGCAATTCAAGATTACTATGACCAGTATAGGTCTTCCCTCCCGCCTAGGTAGGGACCCCCCCCCCCCCCCCCCCCACTCCGTGATCGGAGGGATACCATGCGTGTTACCAAAATGTCCGGTAAAGGGGTACTTTTCACGCACCACAGTCCGGCTCATAGTACACAAAAGCCCGTTTTACAAACCGGACTTAGGGGGTGTTTTCAAAAACTAATAATAACAATGAGTGGGGGAGGGGGGGCTAGGGGAGTATTCTTGAAAGTTCTAAATTTGTTGTGCTTGAAACAGAAATACATAGAATAGTATATTGTTATTATGTTTTGGCATGGCAGGTACAGAGCAGAACATTGTGTAGTATATTCATGAAGTGTTAAAGAGACCCGGTATAAAAAGAAATGCAATTCGAACACTTTATAGTAAACATTAAAAAAAGAAAGGTGAACATTACAAACATAATTTTTGACATATAATAACCCGGTGAAGCGATAAAGACCAACCCTCCCAATAGTCATAAATAGCTTCTCCCCTAGGACAGGTAGTCCTCATGTACTAAGAAAAATGTAAGAACATTGTAAGAAACTGAAATACCTGATGCTATAAGCATATTCAGAATACAGGCATAACTCCAGAGAATGTATGCATTAATCATCAGAAAAAGAAAAAGGTCAACATAATGCCCAATAATAATCAACCTCGTGACTTGTCAAGCAATATTAAGCCTACAAGACATTTAATATTTCACAGTAAATGTTATATGTTTCATATGTAATATGTTTCAAGTAGTAAGTGTTTTGATGATAACGATTTTGTATGAATTGCACAGTGACAAGAGGAAAACAAGTATTTAGGTCGAGTCTTATATACGCGATTAAAACCTTTTATTCATTGACTAATTAAAACGATATTCTCTCACCCCCACACACTCTCTCTCTCTCTCTCTCTCTCCCCCCCCCCCTCTCTCTCTCTCTCTTTCATGTTATCATTCAAATGGGGATGGGAGTGGGTAAGTATCACCCGTAACGATTTTGTCATTGAACATTTACTATTTGAAATCCTGTATTGTGAGAATAAATATATGCTTAAAGGTACTATGTCCCTTTTGCAGGCCAAAAAATGAAAAGGTTAAATTCCAATGGCATTTGAAAGATAATACTAAGTTAGAACTCCCCTTAAAAGAATGGGGCTTGAAAATGTCTTTAAGTTGGAAAATAACGACTATTAATTGTCAAACCGACTTTAGGGCTATAGAGCCCAAAAGTAATAGTCTTGATTTGTAGACGATTGTACCGAATGGTCATACGTTTTATGCTGCGCAAAGATTCAATCAGTTTAATCTTGGCCATCACAAGAAGTGGGTTATTGATGTAGACAAATGCTCATGTACCCTTTACAACTCTTTTCATGTATGTTATTACCAAAGAAGAAAAAAGCCAGTCAGTCACTCAATAGTGTCTGACAGTGAAGTCTAGCAAGTAAACGGGTTTCCTTGCATAATTTGAATATGATGAGGACACTGCTAACGTTTAAATTTCACAGATAGGACAAACATGACATATTCATAATTCCTGCAAAGTTCTACAGAATTTGAGGTTGGCTGCAAAAGGGACATAGTATCTTTAAGTTACATTAACCAACATATTTTTGTGCGTCTAAATTATACACGAAATAATCATGTATTGCACTTTGGTATTAAATAATTATCAAACCAAAAGTTGTATATGCATCAACAAAATATGAATTTGATAGTGTAGATTCAAACACATTAATATGTATATGATAAGGATATATTAATACTTTAATCGCTTTGGTTAATTCTCGCTATATACTCTGTACTTTAAAAAAAATACTAATTTACATTATTTTAATAGACTTTTTGACTAGATATAATATACGAGACGAAGGCAGTGAGTATATTGCTGTAGGCGCTATATAGTACAACAATTAGAACACTTAATACGAGTGTCAGGTTTTCAGTTCTATCATGTGGACGAGTGAAGTCGGGGCTATATCGCGATAGGACACATTCTGCAACCGGATTATTCTACCAGCAAGGCGTGACAGAGTCATCCAATTTCTCTTGGAGTCCACAAGCCTTGCTCTCATCTCGAGTTCCAGTGCTTCATCTTTACACATGTCGAGGGCTGACCTCCCATTCGGGGTGTAGAGGTCAGCCAAGCCTCCGTAGCTTTGGAGGATCTCGACAAATTCCTGGCAGGAAAACCTGTTGTCATCGCCCGCTGTCCGATTACCATTCTGGACACCTTGACAATCTCTTTGGTTGCCAACCTCCATTAGGTGATGAAGAGGAGTGAATCCTCTTTTGTCCTGAGCGTTAGGATCTGCGCCACTCTTTAAGAGCAGTATCAAGACAGTTTTCAGTTCAGGGTGGCATGTAACGTCGCAGCTCGGGGATAGGTAGCCGGAGAGAATGGAATGGACTGCCGTCTGTTCGAGCTTGTCTTTCACATCCGGGTCGGCGCCTTCAATAAGAAGCGTCTGAACTGCCAGCCGACATTCAACCGTCATGGCTGTCGAGTATCTGTCGAGGAGAACCTTCAAGGGTGTCTTGCCTTCAGAATTCTTGGCGTTGATATCTTCACTACAGGAATGTAGTATTTGAAGAAGAGCGGAAAGACGCGTCGGGTGATCGAAGCTACATGTACAGTGTTGGTCGTCACTTGAATTGGATTCGTCCTTTGGGATGTGCCTGCAAGCAACATGGAGAGAGTTGTCCCCGACCACAGCTCGATAGGGTTCACTTGTACAAGATCCAAACAGGTATGCATCTTCGCAGTGAGCATACGTGGCTAGTACTGACTTCTTGATGGCTCTTGTGGCAGACAGAAACCTCTCCGTCAACCTGCGGACATTTTCGATATCGGTGGAGCCGATGGCCGGGTTACAGAGGCACAGATAGAGCAGGTGCATTTGGGTAAGGTACAGCCAACGCAGTAGGAACCGTTTTTCAGATGGCTCGCTTTCGTAACATTCTTCAATGAATGTTACCACTGCTTCAGCAATCCTTTGGTCATCTTTCCGAGCCCATTGGGAACTATGTTTGTAGGATCGAAACAATCCAAGCAGAAAGATGATTGTGTGCTCAAACTTTCTTTGCGTCAGACGGAGCTGCAGCCGCATCTTGTGGGTCAAGAGTGATATCGCTTGGCTATAGTGATGCTTGTTCTTCAAGTACAAGTAATACTCAATGATCAAGGGCATTAGGTGATCCTCGTACGCGTTTGCGGGAAGAACTCTTTGCCGGGCAAGAATCAACTCGACGAGTAGACCTTCCCCGTGATTCTTCAATGCGTTTAACTCTTCAAAGGTCTGTGTCTCGACGTGGTAGAGTAGCCCTTCTTCTCGAATCTGGTTGGTAAACTTCCATAATGGAGGATCGTGTGATGTTCGCAACTTCATGCCAATTTCCAATTGCTTGAATGCCTTGTAATGGGTCTCGTTTAGTTTGCATATGATTGAAAACTTGCCGTCGCGTTTGATTTTGTTGAAGTACAGAGAAGATGCAAGTAGTTCATGGTAGTCTGCCAGATTGGCGTCATCTACAGAAAAGTTGCTCGCAAGGAACGAGAGCATTTCAGCATTGCCCTTGGTGCAAGCAAGTTGAAGTGGGGTGAGGCCTAGGTTGTTCGGCTTCAACTTCGCTCCAGCTTTGACTAACCCCTTCAAGATGTTCAATCTGTCCCACGCCGATTCCTTCAACATCTCGTCAGTCTGTTGAATCGCGAAATGCAGTGCAGTATTACCATCGGGTGACGAAATGTTGACCATTGCGCCAAACTGCAACAGGATCTTGACCATGTCTTGCGCCTGTGAGTTTCTCTTCTGACAAACAATCATCAACGGAGTGAGACCCTTGGTGTTCTTCAAGTTGACGTCGGCTCCACTGTGAATCAGAATCTTTAGAACCTGGGTGCCATTTGGCGTTTCTCCTCCACACACCCGATGTATGGGACATCCTCGGTCGGGATACTTGAGTTTCTTGCTTATGATTCTTAGAATACCAACGTTCCCACCAAGTACGCTCTGCATTAAAGGTGACGACTCTTCGTCCGTTTTCGCGTCGACAGTGACCCCGAAATACTCCACGAGTTCGCGTACAACGTTCTCTTGTTTGAAGTGCACAGCGATATTGAGTACCGGCTCGACCACGATGGAATTATGTTCTAGAACCTTCCTCGCTTTCTCAAGGGTTACGTCTTGTAAGAGTCTTCGGATCTCCATGATATCTCCTCTCCGGGCTGCTTCGTACAGGTCCTTCGAAACCTTAGATGATATTACGTCATTCATGGTTGTCAATGAAGGGCTAACTCCTGATGATAAGCCTGCAAGTGAAGAGAAAATGGACATTATCAGATCGAGAGTAAGCTAATCAGGTGCGTCGCTAGACCATTTTGAATGGGGGTAGGACCAAATTTACCTATTTACCAAACGAAAAAGACATAACAATAATAATGAAAAATAACAATCATGATAATAATAAAAACAATTATAATAGTGATAATAATAATAATAATCATAATCATAATGATGATTGATGATGATGATGATTTTTAAGATAACGATTTCTTTTCTTTTGCAATTTGCCAAGAATCTATATTAATTTAAATTGCTAAATTGAAAGAAATTGTTTTATTCGAGAGGATTTCACATCCACTGTAACCCCCCCCCCCCCCCCCCTCTCCCATTTAGACGCTCCTGTGAGTTTTTTAAATCACAAAGCAGTATCATACAAGTTCGAGTTCAAGTTCGTTTATTCATTTCATTTTCATAAAAAACACAGCAAATGCAAACAAACATTCAAGTATATTATACATACAAAGAATGTTCAGTTTATACAATAGCTTCAAATGAAATAGGCGAACAAAGGAAAAGCCCATGGTGGCCTTGTTTAAAAAAGTTCCCCCGCCTATGATTTATATAATTTATATCACTGAGCATAGTTTTAGGGATAGACCAACGTCGATCTGGCGCTGCTCAGTGGCTGCCGGGCTCACGATCAATTGGGCAAAAGAATTTCCGTTTCGGTTTAATAAAATTTGGAGTGGACTATAAGATTATTATTATTATTATTATTATTATTATTAGTTAAAGATATCACAAAATACGGCGATAATCAAAATATAAAGACAAAAAACTACAAAACATGTATGAAATAATTTAAAAATTGGAGGGGGCAAAAAGGTTTGGAAGGTAAATTTAACGGTACTCTGAATACAAGGTCAGTTTTATTTGTTTTTTAAACATTGAACTGTTTTTATATAAGCGTATGACTGGATATCATCGCAGATCAACTATAGACCTAGACGTGAACCCTCGCGCTTGAGAAGAGACCTTGGTCGTTAACAGCCTGCTTTTGTTTATGTGCGTATGTTTTTTGTTTTGCTTTGTTTCAGACAGAGTATGTCGTTTGAAATGTATAAGTTCACAACATTTCAACATGATAAATTAAACACAAGGTAAAGCATGAGATACAAGACGGAAATGTTTTTCTTATTTTATGACTGCATGGGATCCGATTCCAATTTGACTATTTCCCCTCTTCCTTTTCTCTCTTTTTGTTGCTGTTGTTGTGTTGTTGTTGTTCTTCTTCTTTAAAACTGGTTCTATTAGAACACGGACCTGTTCGAATATCAAGTAAAATGAAACGGGACTACTTTGAATATTATTATTTCATAATCATTTCAGCAGAGACGATACACAAAATTATATCTTTAATTTGCGCCTCCCTATAGTGTACCATAATAATTTATCAGCGCAATTTTTTATTGAGAAATAAATTTGTGAATGCCAATGAAGAAATTCCTTTGCACTTTATATTCCTTTCCCAAGTCACTTAAAAATAAAAAGATTCTCTGAGAAATGAGTAGGCTCGTGTTTTTATTAAAAACAAATCGAAAAAAAATGTAATGCTTCATATATAAGTCATTAATGAAAGACATCTCGATTTAATGACAACATGCTGGTATCAACATAGCCTATCGTGTTAAAGAAGTCGAATTAATGAATATAATTGGTCAAAAGAAAATTGATCGGCGAATCAATACTTTGAAACATAACATTTTTTTCCGCCAGTATATGTATCATTTTTTTTGTCCACAGCTTCAGTCCAGGGGTTGGATCTAATACGTAGAATCATTTATCTCCCGGTATCATGTTTTTAAAGGTAAAGACCAGTATTGGCAACGCCCCAATTTCAAAAAATGAAATGGAAGCTCTCATTACCAATCATGTGAAAGAATATGTTTTGACTAATACATGATGATAAAAAATTTGCCGGGAAACCGCCTACTAATTCATATAATTATTTGGTAAATTTATTTCTCTCATGGTCTGGTGAGAGAGATAGGGTAGTCCCATATACATCTTTCTGTGTATAGTGCTTGTAACTTTACGAAGAATGAGCCAAATTTCTTATCATTTTGATGATTCCAGAACCTTGCAGATGCTAGATGCTAGATGATCGACCTTTTCTGATCGATTCCACAACGTTTCTTTCACAATGCAATCGCATGACCATTACTGGTCTTTACCTTTAAAAGGTATTATTCTTTTGACCCATTCGGCCCCTGGATTTGCCTGTATTGCTGGTGTCAGATCTACGTGATATTATGTTGATCATAAAGGGCTATACCAGATTTGTGACTATAAGCGCAGAACAGATACAAGTATTCGTAATAATTTCTAATTTCTAACCAAGTTGTGGAGGCTGATACTGTTATTCAATTTTAAGATAATTATACTAGATAAGTTCAATTGATGGAAACTTCTTTAGCCATTAATGGTAATTTACATGAAAACTTTGATTTAATTTATTGGCTAATGAGTATATGATTCCATGTTAGTCGATGCCCAAATTAACCATCAACATTATTGTAAGCTTTACGTAACTGGGCCCTGGAGGGCCGGACATAATAGTAGATCGAGGTATATAAATTATCACCAGCGTCCAGGGGCCCGTCTTATAAAGAGTTAATATTAGATATTTATCGCAACTTATTTACGATTCCGCTGATTGATATCAATCGCAATTAGTAAGAGATAGGAGACTATACAGATTTGCGATTGGTTGCAAGTCATCGAGGACTTGCGATTGATTTGGATCAATCGCAACTCTTTATAAGACGGGGCCAAGAAGTCAACCTGAAGTATATAAGATTATACCACAGGCTCTAGTACAATATGCAACTATATAATTATCATGATCAAAATGATTGAATTCACGTTCCATGCATGCATTATAACTATCATAATCGTCCCTTATTCACGTCAGGTTTATGCGGTATATACCATCCATCATACAGTCGAACATAATATAACAAAACCATACTGAATTTACGATACACCGTGCACTGAACTCGATCATGTTAGAGGTAATATAAATATATCCATAAGGCATGATCGTGCCACTTCAACAAGCTTCACTGCTGTGTAGGACGAATGGCGTAATATTATAACGGGCGCAATTCGGTGACAGATTATCAATAACACTATATCTTTTTAACAGTTACTGTTAAAAAGATATAGTACCCGCATTCACCTGTCGACGTTATGGTATAATACTCACCACATGATCTCAGTTTGCAAAGCGTATAGGAAATCGCCGTTTTGTATGCATGTTATATGTGAGACGACGTATAGTTTCCTTGCGCCATTTAGAGGTTTTTGTTTGAGTCTGTATGTGCTATGTAGAGAGAATACACACGGCACCCCACAGTGTGTACATACACTTCGGGGCGGATTGTCTAGGTAAAGTGTGTGCGTGAAAAGAGTTCATGATTTTCTTATCCAAAATCAATTGGAATGATTATGAATTTCCATGGGAATTTTGTATCTATAGCAGCTTAATTTTCAATCAACGTTTGTGCATGACCCAGAGAAAAAGATGAATGATGAAAATTAAAATCGTATATGCATATATAGATTTCAGAGTTCACGTTTTGGCTTGACGAGACAGAAATAATAATTCAAGACTCATGTAATGTAAAGAAAATGTATACATAATGAGACTCAACACATATGCATGTATTTAAAGTTCATGGTCGTACTCGTATGGTAAACATATTCGCATAATTGTAAAAACAACATAATATAATTTCCTCATGTGCTTTATCATCATTCTGAAATACGTGAATATTAGTATGTTTCGCCTACTTTTGTACGCGGTCTTGATTGAAGTCTACGAATGCAACCTGAATGGCAAACGCTCTTTCGCTTTGTGACGCCGTAGGTCAAAGTCCAAGACTCATGCATATTCATATCCTGTTCGCCATAACGATGCTACGAGTCTAGTAGTGTTTCAAATTTGACGTGTTTTACTCTTTAATTGTCTTTCTTAGGAAGAAATATTTTATTAGCGTTCAAATTTATATTTGTTATATCTTTTTGTATGAGGATGTTTGTCAACAATATTTGTTATCATAGGAAATGTTAACTTATTTAGCATAGATTGAGGAGGGTTTAGTGAATTACTAACCATAACATAATAGTGTCTTTATATGTGTAAATACTCTGCGAATTCATACCACAAGCATACTTACCTGGCGCAGGGGTCGCATTGATCAAGAAGGATGCACCCCCAGGGCGAGGCTTGCCATTGCACTCCGGCTTGCTGAATCTTGCGATTCCCCCAAACGTGGGGAACTCGGGCGTATAATTTATGGTAGCGGAGATCTGCGTTCGCGCTATCTCCTACAATTCAAAATGAAAAGGAAGAGAATCACCTAACATGTTATCGATAATAGGGATTGTTAGATTTACACGACGAGCGCGAGAGCTGTGGACTGCTGCGTGTGACATTGGACAGTGAACAGGGCCTTAAAGGTATTATGTCCCATTTACATACCCAAAAAAATGAAAAGGTTAAATTTCAACGGCATTTGAAAGACAATACTATTTAAGAACCTCCTTAAAAAAAGGGGGGCTTGGAAATGTCTTTAAATGGGAAAATAACGACTATTAATGGTCGAATCGACTTAGGAGCTATAGAGCCAGTAAGTTACAGTCTGATTTTTTAGACCATTGTACCGAATGGTCGTACTTTTTATGCTGCGCAAAGATTTAATCAGTTTAATTGTGGCCATTACAAGAAGTGTGTTATTGATGTAGACAAAATGCTCATACCCTTTACAGCTCATTTTTATGTATGTTATTACCAAAGATGAAAAAAGTCAGTCAGTCACTCAATAGTGTCTGACAGGGAAGTCTAGCAAGTAAACGGGTTTCCTTGCATAATTTGAATGTTAGGACACTGCCAACGTTTAAATTTCACAGATAGGACATACATAGTTCTACTGCAAGATTTGATGTTGGCTGCAAAAGGGATATAGTATCTTTAAAAGGACGTCATATTACCTTAAAAGGATGTCACACATGGAGGTCCACTTTTTTTGTCGTGTAAATCTAAAAGTCCCTAGTGACTGGAGAAGGTGTGACCATGATGGTTTGATGTATATTTTGAGTCTCGTATCAGAAAATTGCCCCCCCCCCCCCGGCTAGAACAGGCAGGGGTTCTCAAAGTTTATCCTTGACGGTCCAGGTGTGATTTTCTTGAAAGCTAAATAATCTAGTTTGATCTTGTCTGATCGTTACAATTTTATTTAACCCTAAAAAATGCCGGGTTATTTTAGTACTCAGTCGAGGGGACGGGGGTGGGGGGGGGGGATAGGTTATATTATACCCCCTGGAATCGCGGCTATGGAATGACGAAAGATTTTTAAACTTGGCATATTTATAGAGAATTTCATAAAGAATAAGTCCATTAAGTTTTATATCTTTATCTCAAATGGTTTTCGAATTATTAATAATTAACAGTACTATTCACATATCCGCGAAGTGACAATATTGCTTGTGTACAGTTGAGTAGGCCTATACATAATAATATCTGCGGGGAAATCGGTGATTTTTATACTCTATACGCAGTACCCATGGTATACATTCATGGGTCGAAATTATATAAATTTGGTATCAAAAGATCTGGTATCAGGTGGATCCTGGTGGATTTTGCCCCCGCCCAAAAAACAGCCTCCCGGCAGTCCGGATTGACATGCCCTAGACAATCGCCCCGGATAATTACACCCGAGAGACAACCAACCCCGAGGACAATTACCCACCTAATAATATCTTTTTTGGGGGATGAACATTATTTATTGTGCTTCTGTGACCTCCTATTCGTGTACAGGATGTGTATGAAATATAATTATTACGACTGAAATTAACTAATTGATTACATGCAAGGTTCTGCGAGAAGGCGGTAATAAAAGGAGAGTCTGCATGGAATCTTTCGCTTTTATCTTTCAGCTGAACCGAAGTTCTTTTATTGACCATTTATACAAAGCAAGCAAAAGCCAAAAGACTCAAAAGCATACAAAACAATAGTACGATCAAAGAAAACCAACACATTTTAATATTGAGGTTGAATACTCTGCATCTGTACGGTCCTAAACAAAAATAAAACAAAGTCATAATCATGTGCTTTATCATCATTCTGAAATACGAGAATATTACTAATATTATTAGTATGTTTCGCCTACTTTTGTACGCGGTCTGGATTGAAGTCTACGAATGCAACCTGAATGGCGGCAAACGTTCTACGCCAGAGGTCGAGGTCCAAGACTCATGCATATTCATATCCTGTTCGCCATAACGATGCTACGAGTCTAGTAGTGCTTCAAATTTGACGTATTTTACTCTTTAATTGTCTTTCTTAGAAAGAAATATTTTACAAGCATTCTAATTTATATTTGTTATATTTTTTCGTATGAGGATATTTGTCAACAATATGTGTTATCATAGGAAATGTCAATTTATTTAGATAGATTGAAGAGGGTTTAGTGAATTACTAACCATAACAAAATAGTGTCTTTATATGTGTAAATACTCTGCGATTTCATTCCACAAGCATACTTACCTGGCGCAGGGGTCGCATTGATCAAGAAGGATGCACCCCCAGGGCGAGGCTTGCCATTGCACTCCGGCTTGCTGAATCTTGCGATTCCCCCAAACGTGGGGAACTCGGGCGTATAATTTATGGTAGCGGAGATCTGCGTTCGCGCTATCTCCTACAATTCAATATGGAAAGAAAGACAAATCATCTATACATAATCATCATTTTTAGAAGAACGACGGCGCCACGGCGGTACCTTTTGAGACTCTCATAAAATAATTACCTCCCTAGACCAGGGTTCTCAGGCTTTATCCTTGACGGTCCAGATGTGATTTTCTTGAAAGCTAAATGAGCTGACAGCCTGACACAATGGTCAAATCTAGTTTGATTTCGTCTGATCTAAAGGGGAATTCTTACAATAAAAAAATATTTAACCCTAAAAAAGCCGGGTTCAGGCGAGGGGACGGGGGGGGGGGGGGGTTATGCCCCCTCGATCCAACACAGCATTGCGGTTGACTATAATTATACTCTGCATCTGTATAGTCCTAAACAAAAATAAAACTAAGTCATGTGAGTGTAAAAGAAACCACCGTCATTTAAGCAAAGCTGACTTTAGTAATCGCACCTGCACCAACTATCATGACTTGTTATCTGTATTCGCAATCAATCTATGGGGGGGGGGGGTGGGGTTAAGGTTTATACAATTCAAAGTACCTGCACTAACAACAAACTGGACTAGAATATAATGCATACTGGTCGTCTTGAAAAAATGTGACATGTAAGATATATTTCTTATACATTTAAGATACTATTTTTAGCTAAAGAACATAACAAATATCTTATATAGAGAGACTCAAACAAAATGTTTGATATTCTACATACAATCAAAGAAAATGACTTATCACCTTGATTATGAAACTGCAACGTTCGGGGTTCTGTTTTCGAAGCTTACAAAGTAGATTTCATCACATATGAACACAACCCAAACAATTAAGAGCATGTACCACCATAATGATGCAGATGGATTGACAAATCAGACAAGAATACAATATAACCCAACCTTTATGAATATACATAAAAGATCAGCCTCATGATATAGCAACGACAAACCTATTCAACTATAGTCACCTTTACCAACATCAGCACATTTTTACTAACATCTCATAACTATATAACGGCATCCAATATATTATGTCACCAAACATACATGAAATACATGATTATAATTCAACAAAACGATTAAAAGTACCTACTGATATCCAGCAATATTCCTTGTAACATTCAGCCAAAGTAGCTCTCTGTACCAGTACATGCAGGGACATTCTGAGATCTTGCAGTACAGATGCTTGTCGTTTATACTCTTTTTCCTAACAGAGGGGTGAATGGGGGAAACCGCACGGCCACTGTTTACAGCTGCACAAGGACCCTGGGGTACGGTTTGGGGGATTATGAAGTTGCTGACCAGGGCGTAAACACAACTGACCTGGAAACTCTCTCCTCACTGCTCTGTAGCCTACTTACAAGGAATCAAGGCAAAAATGAAATAATCCGAATATAAATGTTACAAACATCAAAAGAAATTGAAGTCAATACATATAATAGTACATAAAATCAAGACACATAAATCAGTGTTATCAAGGTTTTTTTGTTGTTGTGCAGAGTTAGATGTAAGGATGGAGGACGGGGGCGGGGAGGGGGGGGGGGGGGCTGGCAAGTAGGATGTCGAGCAAATTACCATCTCACACTGCCATTCAATAATTCTTAGAAAACAAAATTACATGTTATAGATAATACAAAAATAAGCATAGTTACGCTTCGAATAATATGACAAATAATGACAGAATGGAAACAATATACCTCAAACTGGACTAACATACAAGCGGCACGCACACCAGAGAGGGTGATTATCCTAGAGGGTAATTTCCGGAGGGTAATTGTCATACGGGGTAATTTTCCAGGGGGGAGGGGTGACATTGTCCTCGGGGGCAGGCGCGTACACAGGGGAGGGGAGGGAAGGGGGGGGGGGGTTCGGGGGTTACCACCCCCCCCCCCCCCAACTGAGCGAAATATCGGTCGGCGCGATTTCCACATTTCACTAAACCTCCTTGAAAAAAAATTGCGTGTGTTGCGTACGCCACTGCTCGGGGGTAATTGTCCTAGGGGGTTCACAAGCACGCATAAATACCAGAGGGGGTGATTACCATAGAGGGTAATTTCCGGAGGGTAATCTGTAATCATACGGGATAATTTACCAGGAGGTGGTGTATTTGTCTTCGGGGGTAATTGTCCTAGGGTGGGGTAATAAAGGTCGTACCCCCCCCCCCCTAGCTCCCCACTCCCGTGCACGTACAGCGATATATAAGGGGAATCAAGTTCGTCCCCCCTCTTGAAGTTGAATATGTGGGTTTTGCACTGAAATATCCTCATGCCATGA
The DNA here is from genome assembly GCA_035222895.1 of Strongylocentrotus droebachiensis. NCBI lineage: Eukaryota > Metazoa > Echinodermata > Echinoidea > Camarodonta > Strongylocentrotidae > Strongylocentrotus > Strongylocentrotus droebachiensis. The sequence goes on from JAVYIG010002579.1 coordinate 127,735, forward strand.
TCGATAGTGACCCCATTTCTACCTTCAATAAGTTATGATACATGTTCGTGGTTCTACCCCGGTGCCCGCCGGGGGGGGGGGGGGGGGGGCATACAATCCTTTAATTATAGATCCGCTCTATCTAGCATGCCGAAGTGCCGAACGAATTTCGGAATAGAACAAAGTTGGATCCAAAAAGTTTTATCTAGTTCACCGTGTACACGTTCTGTAGTGGAATCCCGAGTGGAATAAAACATTGAATAATACATGAAATGTGATGATGATACAGACATTCAGTTGTGGGATCTCTCACTGTGCTTGAAATGAGAGGCATATCCGGCGGCGGCATCCTTTCGTTCCATGCGCCAGGGCAGCGGCAACTCCCACTGCATGCACTGCATGCACTGCACACTGCACTCCCACGGCCACTGTATATGCGCGCTGCGCAACTTACGGTACCGTACGTGCAAACTGGGTCTTTAAAATAAGTCATTATTTTGTATCTCAACCGCACAAAGGTCCAACAAACAAGTTTTGCTGTTAAATCACAGGATCTGTCTCGCCAAACGTTCCCTTCTAGATATATAACTGGTAATTTAAGCCTTCGCATTTACACATTTTATTATGAATTGCAGCTGCTTCGCTTTGCCTTTGCGATCGTAGAAATTGATTGCCCACTGCACTGCCTGTGTTGTATGATGTGTTGTGTTCCCATATGGTATCTTTTGTGTTAGTTAAACAAAATTGAAAAAACACTTGGCCTTGGGCCCTAAAAAATTCGAGTGTGAAGTTGTGAACTCACGTCAATGACTTTGAATGTGATTAAATTGATTGGTTATGTTGACAGCTACCTATTTACTTACAATTAGTCAATGCAATGTCAATGAATGACGTTAACCTTGACCCCTCGTAGACCTACAACACAACTAGATCTAGATTATTAGATATCTAACTGTTATTGTTAGATCTAGATCTAATTACTGTTTTACAGAAGTAAAATAAGAGAGCCAAAACTACTGAGTTACTTGAGTTGAGTACTTAGTCTAATTGCGAAATTAATCTGCCTTTCAATACAAAAAAAAGACTCCTTATAGACTCACTCCTATCCAGGAAGATTGGATTTTGTGTAAATAATATTTGTTTTTAATTATTTTATTTGTTATGCCTAACATTAACAACATAGGTCTAGTTTAACCCACTCCAGCAAAGCATAGAGAGTCCTTTTTTAAATAAATAAATAAATAAATAAATAGTAGACTCTAGACCTAGTCTATAATAAGTACAGAGATGAGAAGTATTTTATTTGGTTTTGAGAGGCATTGCAGAAAATGTTATGAAATAATCAAAATAATTTTGAGATATATTACTAAGTAGAGTAAAGGAAGGGGTAATTGACCGGCGACAGTTTTCAGCCGGTTCGTTGGATGCATGGTAAAATACGTTTTAAAATACATTGCATAATATTTGCTTCATGACTTGAACAAGAAATGATAAAAAATAGGAAGTAAAGAGTCCAAAAAATAGGATTTTGTCTTCAGTGGTAGAAAACCCCCTCCTTTTACTCTATGTAGAATGCTTAAACTTGTAAATGAGAACTGTTTACATTCATTGTATTAATACAATTTCTTTTCATTTTCCTACAGCTAGATTCACTTGTATGACAGCGGACGTAAAGAACTGTGAGCTACATGTGTACATACTCTTTTTTTTACCTGACCTGATCCAGAAGAAGTTTTATCGAAGGACTCGACCTTGATAGGAATGGTACCCTGGGTCATATAAAAAAAACAAGAGAAGACATTGTGAGGATTTTCCTTGAGACATGATGTAGAATAGCATAGAAGCAGTTGATGTTACGTAAAATTACAAACTGATGAAACAGAAGGCACTGTTTCATGCCATCAGGTTTCTTACACTTTTCATGCATTTCTTTAGCAAGCACTGGGCTTGCATGATGTTAACCTGACAAAAACTGTCTTTATCAGCCAATCGTTTGTGCAGACATCAGGGACCGTGGCGCATCGATTTCTGAGCCGGCGGACCGTAGATCCGGAGTCCCGGCAGTTCATCCGTGAGCGGTACCAGGACACGTCGGTCGTCATCTTCAAAGATCAGCAGAAGAAGTACCAGGAGGAGTACCAACGTCGTCCTCCCAGGACCAAGGATGAGACCGATCATCCGGGACAAAAAATGCTCCAGTACGGTCGCTATGGCAACGAGAGCATCAGGGTTAGCCAGCATGGGCAAGAGGTGATAAAGAAGGACAACCATGTTGTGCAATCTACTATTTGCTCCGTCATGTGACAGGGTGACAAAGTTAAGGAGTTTCTTCCATGTTGTATTGAAGGTAACAACCCTATTAAGTCTCTATCAATGCATATAGTGAGGTGTGGTAAGATAAAAGGTACACAACCGTTTCTCGCAGTATTCAAATTTGATGCATACTCCTTTCTCAAGAATCCCCAAATGTCCCAGGAAACTTCAAATATATAGCATTTCTTGTCAGGCCCTGCAATAGTCATTTTATGCAACATTTATTCAGTAATACGAAAGCCCTTCACTATGAATACAAATGAGGTATGTATACATGTTTGTACCTATGCAGAGTGCTTCTAAAAGTAGTTCTTTTCCACTTGCTCTGTCAAGCAAATATATCATAAAGTTACCTATCTGAAATTATTAGAAGAAAATAAAGAAATGTGAAAGAGTGACAATCAATGCAGCCCTTGAAATATATTTATCAATTTGAATAATCCATCATTATTAACGTATTATTTATTTAACAAAGTACATTTGACATCACCTAGGTTTAATTTAGAGCAAAGTGGTAGATTTCATCTCACTGAAATATGAATAGTATACTACAATGAGTACAATCAGACCTGAAGATTAGAAGGTTAAACAATTAACAGTTAACACTCATAGTGTTGGGTTATCATGGGGGAATTGGACACCATCTCAGTGTTAACCCCAAAAAAGCTGTTGTCAGTCACCAAGAGTGGACTTCACTTTTTTGACCGACAGATCTCGTTGTGTAATTCACTGTTCCCTGAACCTACCGTCATAAGCAATTCTCATCATCATTAAACCTCACCCTCGTGAAAGCAAGCTGGAGTATTATCTGGTGGGACAACAGGTTTGCTGCATGTGCACACTTTAATTGGTAATTTAAACAAATCCATTGGTCAGTCAATTAAAAACATACATGGACACCGACTGAAAGAACAGACATACATTTATTTGGTATATAATTACAAAGATTGCAAAGGTGAAAGGTCAAAACTAAAGTGCAGAGACAAATGTAGGTTGTTGTAGAAAAGAATATCAAATCTGTTATTGCATTATTTTATTTTTTTCTCTTTGCCTCTCTGTTATTGCATTATACTTCTGTGACAAGTACTACAAATTTCCTTTCATGAAACCTTCAACCTTGCATACCATTATATCAGCCGGTATGATATTTGGTCTCACAACTTCATCTACTTAAGAAAGTGATATTTATTTCTATTCCACTTCTACTCGTTCTCTGGTATTAGCAGAGAGAATGATATTCTCTTTTCACCTTTGAAATTGCTGAAGCTATTGCTGATGCTTACTCTATTTAATCCAAATTAAAGTCACCATTGAAATAATAACTAGCTGTATTCATTTACCTTTGATACAAATGATATTTGCGTATGATTTACTTATTTATCAATGCGTTTACCTTTAGATGTGTCTGTAAGTACTTACATGTAGTTATAGAAAGTAATTGTATTTACTATTAAATTGAATATATTGATGAGAAAATAGAGGGTAGTTATTTTTTAGATATATTGATAGATAAACGTCATATGGACATTGTAGATGACGAAGGAAGCATTTTCATTTCAGATATTTCTCTCTCTCTCTCTCTCTCTCTCTCTCTCTCTCCCTCTATCTCTCACACACAAACATATACACACACAAGTGAATAAATGAATAAATAAATGCATTGGAGGGGGTAAAAGACAGTTCAGCAAATGTACCAATCAAAAATGTGTTCACCAAAATATGATCTGTACAACATTTTGCTGTTGTTGTTGTTGGTGAGAGGCATTAGAAGCATATAATGAACGCAAGATTTGGCACTTTAATCTTGGTTTTTTGTGTACAATGTCTTACATTTATATTTAATGTGATGCATTGATTTCATCAACAAAGTTGTAGGTAGATAAGATACTTTATAATGTACATTAAATGTACCATCTGTAGGGAATGTGATTCCTATAATGCAGAATTGCAGATATGCACTGCGTTAGAGTTTTATGCACTGATGGCAATATCAAATAATCAATATATGTATTTGTACTGAAGATTTATACTGAAGGAAAAGGTTACAGCAATGTATTTTGCTATTGTTATATTTAAATAGGGTAATTAAAAGGGTTTTCATTTAATATCATTAACAAAATTAAAGATATGCCAGTTTATAGTGAAGGCACGTTCAGTATATCCTATTGATACGATAATCACTATAAGGTGGAAAGAATTGTTTGAAGCACATTAAATGCACAAATCATCCATGGAGAAATATTCTTTTTCAATGTGAGATTAAACAGTTATAAAATGCTGCAAATTTGCATTGCATGCTTTATTCAGTAGTCCAATATTTTACATCATATCAATAATATTTGCCACATCTTGCCAGATGTATGTGTACTACTGTGATGTTAATCCAAATCTAAATTTTGGACTTTCTTTCTAAGCTGTTTAAAAACTTTATTTAGGTAGATCTCTTTTGTTTTGTTCTCCCATTTGCATCTGATTGGAAACCAGTTTCAGAGGATATGGAAAATACAATATTTCTCACTTTCATCATAAAGCTCCATCATACTGTAAAAGTCTTTATTAATGAATTTTATTTATAAAAAATAAAAATCCATCAAGCAATGAGTACTTGAGGCTTCATGTTATAAGCACCGTCTGCTTCAGTTAAATTATTATTGGTAGACCAAGCCCGCTCTCCTTGAAGAACATACAATTTTAAAATGTTTATTAATAATAATGATAATAATACAGGATTGCAGGAAATATCCAACATTAAGTAAGTATATATTCTACTGCGCTACAAGATCTCCTGATGTGCTTAGATTTACAGTTAATTGAAAAGATGTGCTTTCAGTTTTGATTTAAAGATATTCACAGATGGTGATTTCCTGAATCCTAATGGTAAGATATTCCAGAGTTTTTGGGCTGCTCAAGCAAATGCTTGATCACCTAGTGTTATTTTTTGTTTTGATAGATGGGATCTGAAGCAACAAATTATACTTTGTGAACTGCGCAAGTTGCGATAATGTTGATTAAGTTTGAAATTTAACAGTTCCTTGATATAAGTGGGAGCTTGACCAAGAAGTGCTTTATATATAATCAGCAAGATTCTGAATGTTATTCTCTGGCATACTGGTAATCAATGTAGATTTATTTATTGTGTTTGGGTGATTGTAAATATATCTCAACATTATCCTCTTTGTTTAAATTGGTTATAAAACTTTGTACATGTAGCTTGATTTGAATTTGAATGCATGTTGGGTTTAGGGGTTAGTTTATACATTAGTTACATGAAATTGAGGTGCCATACTAAAGGAGAAACTGCTTCATGCTTTCTTTGGTCTGCTGTGCTCATTATAAAGAATAATACATGTACCAAGCTGCTTGGCAATAACTACATGTTATAATGTGGTTTACATTCTTGATTGTGCAATACTTGTACAGAGATTAATTTTGTGTATGTTTTCAGTAAATGGTATTAATGGTTTGGACTTTAGACATAATTTGTATTTGTGTACACATGGATGTATTTGAATTTTCAATTAATTTGTTTGTATTTAAGTAGTATTGAAACACCATTTGATCAAGTTCGGTGGCTCCTTATTTTACATGCATATATATTTCTTTAAAGTATTAACATGAATTATTGACATCTTTAAGTTCTTGAAGTGACAAAGGTCTTTACATGTAGCTTACTCCGATGACAAAGGATGTTAAAGGTACTACCGGTATGTCCCATTTGCAGGCCAAAAAAATGAAAAAGTTAAATTCCAACTGCATTTGAAAGATAATACTAATTTAGAACTTCCCTAAAAAGGTGGGGCTTGAAAATGTCTTCAAGTGGGAAAATAACGAATATTAGTTGTCAAATCGACTTTAGGGCTATAGAGCCCAAAAGTAATAGTCTTGATTTTCAGACAATTGTACTGAATGGTCATACGTTTTATGCTGTGCAAAAATTCAATCAGTTTAATCTTGGCCAAACAAGAAGTGAGTTATTGATGTAGACAAATGCTCATGTACCCTTTACAACTCTTTTCATGTATGTTATTACCAAAGAAGAAAAAAAGCCAGTCAGTCACTCAATAGTGTCTGACAGTGAAGTCTAGCAAGTAAACAGGTTTCCTTGCATAATTTGAATATGAGGACACTGCTAACGTTTAAATTTCACAGATAGGACATACATGACATATTCATAATTCCTGCAAAGTTCTAAAGAATTTGAGGTTGGCTGCAAAAGGGACATAGTACCTTTAACAACTTTGAAGGTAAAAAACCCCTGAAACAGATTCTCTGAAGTATATTCAAACAAAGCAATTGTTCATATCTCAGTCAAAAGTCAAATCTTTGATTAATTTTGTTTATATGTGCTAGAAAATTTTGTTGAAGCAGATTAGATATATTACCTTACTTGTAAAGACAACTAGATATTGACTTATACATTTCTGAGGAGTATGAAATTTGTTGGAAATCTGGATCATAGTTTTATGTTGTAAATTTTGTAGTGTGGTGATGCTGAAAATACTGTACATGTCATGACATGATTTTGTGTTCTTTCTGTGTATGTACAGCTAGATCTATAAGAGTTTAGGATAGAGACATTGATATTTTTATGCCTCCGTTACGAAGTAGCCGGAGGCATTATGTTTTCGGGTTGTCCGTCCGTCCGTACGTCCCGTTCTCGTGATCGCGTTATCTGAAGAACCGATTGATGGATTCCTGCCAAACTTTGGTCATGTATGTATCTTGCAGAGCTGATGAACTGATTAGATTTTGGGGTCACGAGGTCAAAGGTCAAAGGTCACAGGGCTCATTATGTATGCAAAAACAGCTCGTGATCGCGTTATCTGAAGAACCGATTGATGGATTCCTGCCAAACTTAGGTCATATATGTATCTTGCAGAGACGATGAACTGATTAGATTTTGGGGTCACGAGGTCAAAGGTCAAAGGTCACAGGGCTCATTATGTATGCTGAAACAGCTCGTGATCGCGTTATCTCAAGAACCGATTGATGGATTCCTGCCAAACTTAGGTCATATATGTTACTTGCAGAGCCGATGAACTGAGTAGATTCTTGGGTCATGAGGTCAAAGGTCATGGGCTCATTATGTATGCAAAAATAGCTTGTGAACGCATTCTCATTAGAACTGACAGATGGATTACTATTTAACTCGGGACATCTTGCAGAGCCAATGAAGTTGAACTGAGTAGATGTTAGGGTCATGTGGTCAAAGATCAAAGGGTCATATATGTATATGAGAAATTGCTTGTAATCACGATATTCTGAGAACCTGTTAATGGATTACAATTGAACTTGAATTTGAACAATTTCTTCTGTTTTGGTTTGTAAAATTGCTCTATGACGGAGGCATCATTTCGACTGCGCGCAGTCGAAGTTCCATCTAGTTTCTTATATTTCAATCTATCCAGTTATATTCAAATATTAAATACGCACATGATTACATACATGTAATTAGTGATAAGTACCCTTTTGTACAAAGCCATACATGTGTGAAACACATAAATTATTTTTCCCGCTGGTGTATAAACTTTAGATGTCACTTTAATACCAGAAAGAATGCTTTCATTTTTACAAAGTAAGTTTTTCATTCGTAAACCTACGGTAGCTGAATTTTATGCATATCAAAATGGCTGCATACAAGTATAAAAAAGTATTATTTATCGGATTTATCCTTTGTGTAGAGGGACAAAGCAAACATTTATATTGTTGGACAGTGGTGGTTTTTTCATTGATGTTGTGTCAAGTGTAATTCAAATGCAAAGTGGATGGGGATTGCTTTCATATTCTTGTCCATGTTTAGAATTTTTCATATACAATTCATTTTTGTATTAGTTATCAATATTGGACTCTTCACTTTGTTAACAGTGTTACTGTTTTAAACCAAAGCATTCCAATTTCTTCAGGTCAAATGGGATTAATCAGGATTTTATCTTTCATTATCCTCTCTTGATCTCCAACACCCCTAGTTGTGCAGACTCCCAATTGGCTTTATGTAGATTCTCATTATTAATATTCATTAGTTTTCTTTTTTTTCTGAAAAACTTATTAGAAAAGAATTATTAAAAAAAATTAGTGTGTATATATGTGTCCTAGGTCATCATTGTCATGTCTGCATCATACTTACAATGTAGTTGCTAGGTGTAACCAACCTCTAACAATGCCCATTTGAATGGCAGGGGCTTTGAGTTTCCTTAAAGGTTAACAAAGAAGTAGAAATGTTCCAAAAAACATATGCTGCATTTATTAACAAGGTCATTGTAATACGAGTATCTAAACATTCTTCTGACATGAAGTCCATGCAATAAGATTTGTATCATATTCTTACTTGAAGTGATATGGAGTACCTTTAATTTTTTTTAATATTTCTTTCTTTCTTACTTCTGTATAGCATGTGGCATAATATAGGAGTAATACTTAACTAAGTGATCCAGTTCATAAGTAACCAATATCCCAATAGCATTGCAATATACATTAAATATATTGCCAGACCTGTTAAATCAACATTACAATTCTATATACAGCAAATCACTGCCTTGTGTAATTTCACAGCACAATTCGGCTGAATAATTAAATTTACAGAAATGGCAGGAATTTATTTTCCTTAATTTTTTCTAAGTACAGTGAAATTGTTATTGTTATAAAAAGGGCAATTTCCTTGAAACATTCAGGTTACTTACGGTAATGGTTGTTTATATAATATGATACATGTGTGCTTGTGTCCAAACTGAACTCTGCAATAAGCAAAAAGAGGAAGGTGTAAAAGATGATGTACACTGGTGTCTGTAAACTTGGATTCTTTCTTGTAGTCACAATAGTTTTGCTTATTTTATTAATCTTTAGATCAAGAGTAACATGTTTTTGTCCATATTCAAACAAGTGTGCCAAAATTTTCATGACTGAATTTATTATTACACAATCATAAAGATATATCCACACGACACCATAATTTTGTCATGTTCTATGAAAAAAGTATCTGCTCATTTTTTTGTCCTTTGTAGTGATTTACTTTGAAGGATTTTATTTGGAGATATTTAGTTTTCATGAATCATATCGGGATCTCTGCATCTGAAGCTGTACTCTTTACTGTGTCAGTTATTTTGTGTGTTAACAGTCACAGAGGAGGAGAGGGGGGGGGGGTAATTATACATTTTACATATTTGTCATGGTTTGGACATATTCAAGACTTATTCAAAATCATTCCTTTAATTTTTTTTCTTCAGGGTATTCAATTTCACGGATTCATTGTTGAATATGAAACTAATTAGTTTTCTTAAATTTATTGAAATATCTCTTAAGATTTGGGAGGTTATTTATAGTGTGGATTTTTGACATTGATTTAATAAATGATACTATATTAAGATCCTTCAAAATATATGTTTTTTGCATTGTACTAGGTTTTCATGAGAGAGAGAGAGGGAAAGAGAAAGAGAAAAAAGAAAAGAGATGAAGAGAGAGAAGAAAGAAAAAAGAGATATAGAGAGAATGAGAGAGAGAGAGAGAAGAATGAAAAAAGAGACGAAGAGAGAGAAGAAAGAAAAAAAGAGATATTATATAGAGAGGGAGAGAGAGATGGAGAGAGAAGAAAGAAAAAATAGATATAGGGAGTATATCTCTCCCAGTGTCGCTACGCTCCATGACTGACGTTGAACTTTTTAAAAGAGCGCTGAAAACTCACCTCTTTGATGAATGCTTCAAGCAATTATTATGTTAACGTACATTGTACTTTGTAAAGCGCTTTGAGAGGGCCTTCGGTCCTGAAATGCGCTAGAAAAGAACGAACTATTATTATTATTATGAGAGAGAGAGAAGAAAAAAAAAGAGATACGGAGAGAGGGGAGGGAAGAGAAGATGGAGCTCACAGAGGTGGAAAAGGGAAAAGTGAGCAGGTAAGAAGGTGACGGAGAGAATAAGGTGGTTAAAGAACTAGAGACAAAATGGATGTAGGTAGAAGAGAGGATGGAGAAGGATGATAAAATAGAAAAAGGGAGGGAGGTCTTCCTGTTCCTGTACTAAAATTTTGTCTGATTTCCTTAGTGTTTCAATTCTATAGCATAAGACCTCTCCACTTTACCTAATTGCTCACTTGAGAGGGGGGCATCCTCCATCAATAGCAGACTGCATGGTAGGCCTAAAGAGAGTTTTACAGGTGCTCTTCCGTAGAAGAATAGTGCTGGGGCTATGCTCTTGGGGGTTCTTGCATTTGTTTCCTCGCTTAAATTCATTTATAATCAGGTAAAATAGGGAGGGGCCCCTCAAAACAGAAATGGAACCCCATGCAAGGTGGAAATATATATATAGAACCACAAATTGTTATACTTAATTATTTTCTGTGGGGTTTCAACCTGTTACTTTTTTTGCTTTTTCACTTCAATTTCTGGGCCCATTTTCAGGGCCCTCCTACCTGCCCCATTTGTGTCTAGCAAATGTCCCCTCGAAGATGGTTCATTATAGCTTTAATTGTCACATGGTCTCGACTTTATGGTTATACTATAGCCTACATGTAGATCTATTATAAAGAAAATTGTTTTTTTTTTTAATTAGGTAGATCGAGGTACATGTATATAATGGGCACTTAATTCTGGAATTATGTCTGCTGTCCACCTACCCCCCCCCCCCCCCCCCCCCCCCGACCTCCCCCATATACTGCCACAGACATAGCCTATAATCCCACGGTTCGTAGTCTCGCCGTATCAGACGTTCTGCTTAGGGTTAGTCTAGCAGCAAAGAAAAAAGCTCGGCACTCCGCCTAGATTATAGGCTACCACAGACACAGTTCGGATCTACCATAAAGGTCAATGAACTCATTATTTTGTACACAACGAAGCGCGCGCATACATGTGCTATTTACACCTGTACTGACATATATTTGACCATGCTGAGATTTTGATAAGCGGTCAGAAGACTACCGAGAGATCAATTTTACTAGTAAATAACTCTTAAAAGTTATGACAAGGCATTTTTATGCCTGATTTAATGTCAGTCATTCACCGCCGTTACTTCTAGTAAAGCAACATGACAGACAAGGCCAAAATCAAGAAGGAGATGAAGATAGTTTTGAGGGCTTTGCTTCTCTCCGCGCCGATGGGATTGACGGCTGTCGAGGTCGAACGAGACTATCGCGAGGCCCAGGGTTACGGCGTACCTTTCCGCGAGCTGGGGTATAACAGCACGTCTGATCTGGTGGAAGATTTGAAAGATGTTGCTAGCTGTCAGTGGGAAAGGGGACATGCAGTATTTCACGGAATTGCAGATAAAACAACCAAGCACATCAAAAGCTTGGTCTCCAAACAAAATGTGGACGTGCGGAAGTGTTTAAAACGAAGAAATGCATTGGAAAGACAAGTTGTTCGATCTGGAAGGGGTGGCTATTCGTCCGGGAGAGGTGGCTATTCGTCAGGGAGAGGTGGCTATTCGTCAGGACGCGGGCGTTCGTTCAGTACATCATCAAGCAGATATCAGCCACCGTATTCAAAACCTCCACAAGGACCTCAAGGTTACGGCCCTTTCGGGCAAGGGAGGAGAACAAATTCATACCCAGGAACAGGTGGTCGTTCCTCCCAGCCACCTGCAGCTGCTGCCCCGAAATCAAGCCCCGCTTATCTCCGCATGCAGCTGAAATCTCTCCTAAATTCCCACCCAAACGGCATCCTCAACACACATTTTGACTCCATCTTCAGCCGAAAATGCGGATTTCCCATCGACTATGCTCAGCTTGGGTTTACAGGTTTAGAGGATCTTGTGAGATCTTTGTCTGCAGTTATCAGTATTGAACGAATCAGTGAAGAGAAGTTCAGAATTTATAGCAGAGAGAACTTTCCCAATAAAGGACCAAGTGACAATTCATCCATAGCCAAGCCAAAACCCTTGATGTCTGCGCTAGGTCTAGGATCACAAGATCACAGGAATGAAAAAGCTTTGCAAGACATTTCAAAGCCACCATCGACGAGCCGGCCAGTACCACCATTGATGAGCCCGCCAATACCAGATGGTAATTTGAATCTTTAGAAAGAGATAATTTTGACAGTTAATTTCATATCATACGAAAATAAAAAAGCAAAAATTAGGGGTAGGAGAAAGGAAAATATGGTGAATGAAAATATGACATTTTTAACACAATTATAAAATTCAACAGCAAGTTGCGATTTGGTTTTTGATTTATTGAAAGTCATGTAGAGTTTGATACTTTGATTGTGGAGTTAAATGCATTTAATTGCAACTGTTTTATGCAAGAGTGCTTCCAGTTCCACCAAGGTAGCCCATTAAACTAAAAACATTTCAATCTCTTTTTCTCTTCAAAATTCAAGAAAACATGGCTATTGGAAAAAGTGCACTGATCATGCAAGTTTAGCTGTTCATGGAAAAAAAACATTTATTTAGATTTTGTGATCTTATCCTTTATATTTGATGGGAGAAATTGTGTCTTTGATTCTTAAATAGTCTGAAGATATATATTTTGTGAATACGAGGGAGGGGGTTGGGGTGGATGTCTTCCAAAGTTCCAGTATGCTATAAATTTGGTATGAGCAGCTATCGTCTTAGGTGATTGTTTCAATCAGCTATTGATAATTGATGATAATTTTTATTTGTCTTTTTAATAGAGAATTGGAGATGCTGGCTTTTGCTGATATTCTTTGTTGTTATTAATAGTAGACAAAGTTACTCTATACTGGTGCCAGTCCAGTTTGTCATGTTCAGAGACACAGTCTTCGATGTACATGTACTTCACTTTTGATAGCAAAACGATTATTCATTTTCAATTTCCTCACTTTTATCTTTTCAACTCTTTTCTTGATATTTGTTTTGTAGATGTCTTCAGCTAGACAAATTCACAGAATAAGAGATTAGGTAATAGTAGTGCATATACATGCACATGTACATGTATATGTTCTGTAGTTTAAAAATCCCTTAAATCTTATCAACAATCAACCAACACTTCATTCCAACTCCTCTTTTTTCAATTCTTGTACTTGTGTTTTGAATCCTAACAGCTAGAAAGTCCATGCCATTCCAAGCCCCACAGAAAAGCATCGGCAGAGCTCGTAGAATTTCATCCAACCGATCAGATGAATCAAAGTCGAGGGTTGGATCTACAGAATCAGTCACGAGCCCAAGACAGCCATCCCCACCAGGCAATGAGCTCATTGATAAACAACTCTGCGGTGAAATCCGAGAGGTAGGCTATTGACAAATTAAAGGTTCTTGCAGTATTACCCAATAGTCTAAAGACAACAACTTCAATATTTTGCTTAGGACAGTGGAAAAGAAAGTTTAAGTCGAGCCCTGTGTTTAAGGCAAGTTGTCTGCTAAGTACTGTATGTGTAATTATGTCAGGCAATCGGCACATGAGTATGACTTTAATAATTGAGACAAAGAAAACTTTGGCCTGTTTGGATACAGATAACAAAGCTAATAGTTTCGGGATTTTCCTTAACAAATAGAATCATGCAAGTGATGCAACCTTCTGGTTTTGCCTTTTCTATAAACATAAAGTGTCATTTCTTAGACAAGTGAACATGCTATATCTGATAATTATGGTTTTTGCCTTATCTGGATTAATGTTTGTGTTTTTTTAAACATCTATTCCACAGGTCTTGGAACATCACCCTAATGGACTCTTTGCTGCCAGTCTGCCTACAGAATACAAGGTAAAAAAAAACATCAAAATAAATAGAACTCTCCCTCTCTCCCTCTCCCTCTCCCTCTCTCTCTCTCTTTCTCTCTCTCTCCCTCTCCCCCTCTCCCCCTCTCCCCCTCTCCCCCTCTCCCCCTCCCCCTCTCCCCCCTCTCCCCCCTCTCCCCCTCCCCTCCCTCTCCCCCTCCCCCTCCCCTCCCTCTCCTCCTCCCCCTCCCCTCCCTCTCCCCCTCCCCTCTCCCCCTCCCCTCCCCTCTCCCCTCCCCTCTCCCTCTCTCCCTCTCTCCCTCTCTCTCTCCCTCTCTCCCTCTCTCTCCCTCTCTCCCTCTCTCTCCCTCTCTCCCCCTCTCTCTCTCCCCTCTCTCTCTCTCCTCTCTCTCTCTCCTCTCTCTCTCTCCCCCTCCCTATTTTAAGCACTATGAGGTTGTTTGCTCTTTTTTTGCTAACCCCTCATTCTCATAATTTGATTTTGTCTAATTACTCTGTATTGTTTTCTATTGATGATGCTCCGTTTTTTATATATTTCATATGTATGTACACCTGTATGTTGTTTTTATTGAGAGTGAAAATAAACACTGAACTGAATGGAACTGTTCCTCCTTACATTTTCCATGATTTACATTGGTGAACATTTCTTTAATGAAATTTCAAAACTTTTAAAGTGCATGTACTTGCATATTATAAACTTTTCCTTCAGCAATGCAGGACCATTTACATTCAACCACAAACCTCTTGTCCTAATTTTGCAGAGTGCGCACTAGTCATTAAAAATTTTTCACTCCATTATCATCTCTGTCCAACCTTTTTCAATTCCCAAGGCTTTGACCAAGAAAGAACTACCCCTGGTATCCATTGGCTTCTACAGTGTAGTGGAGCTAGTGTCATCTATTCCTGAGATCGTAGCCATCGAGAGACAGAAGAAGAACAGCGACTGGATTCTCTTCGATGCCAGGACATTTGTATCTTCTAAGCCACCCGGTAAGTAGACGATTTGATTAGAAGGGATCACCAGTGATGCCAACTGTTCCGTTTTTGCCGTATTTGTTCCGTTTTTTCGCTATGAATACGGCAGTACGTTTTTAGTATGTTTTGTTACGTTTTTATGCCTCCGTTACGAAGTAGCCGGAGGCATTATGTTTTCGGGTTGTCCGTCCGTCCGTACGTACGTACGTACGTACGTCCGTACGTACGTACGTACGTCCGTACGTCCCGTTCTCGTGATCGCGTTATCTGAAGAACCGATTGATGGATTCCTGCCAAACTTTGGTCATGTATGTATCTTACAGAGCCGGTGAACTGATTAGATTTTGGGGTCACGAGGTCAAAGGTCAAAGGTCCCAGGGCTCATTATGTATGCAAAAACAGCTCGTGATCGCGTTATCTGAAGAACCGATTGATGGATTCCTGCCAAACTTTGGTCATGTATGTATCTTACAGAGCCGATGAACTGATTAGATTTTGGGGTCACGAGGTCAAAGGTCAAAGGTCACAGGGCTCATTATGTATGCAAAAATAGCTTGTGATCGCGTTATCTAAAGAACCGATTGATGGATTCCTGCCAAACTTAGGTCATGTATGTTACTTGCAGAGCCGATGAACTGATTAGATTTTGGGGTCATGAGGTCAAGGTCAAAGTTCATGCGGCTCATTATGTATGCAAAAACAGCTTGTGATCGCATTATCATTAGAACAGATTGATGGATTCCTGCCAAACTTAGATCATGTATGTATCTTGCAGAGCCAATGAACTGAGTCGATTCTTGGGTCATGAGGTCATAGGTCAAAGGTCATGGGCTCATTATGTATGCAAAAATAGCTTGTGAACGCATTCTCATTAGAACTGACAGATTGATTACTATTTAACTCTGGACATCTTGCAGAGCCAATGAACTGAGTAGATTTTAGGGTCATGAGGTCAAAGATCAAAGGGTCATATATGTACATGAGAAATTGCTTGTAATCAGGATATTCTGAGAACCCATTAATGGATTACAATTGAACTTGAATTTGAAAAATTTCTTCTGTTTTGGTTTGTAAAATTGCTCTATGACGGAGGCATCATTTCGACTGCGCGCAGTTGAAGTTCCATCTAGTTTTTTTAGTTTTTTTTAGTGACGTTTTTCTTAATTTCTGATCATGGGCTTTGTGTCGCAAGTGTATTATGCACCTACATCTTCAAACGACGCACGCAGGATGGTGATACGGGCCCCAAACTGCGCACATTGCGAACAACCCACGTGTAATGTATGCACGTCGCGCTCCGATCCGGGTACGTATACGTGGTACTGCCAGGATTTTTAGCTGCTCGATTTGGGGATATGTTAAGTTGAGAGATTTTTTTCAAAAATACTGTTTTTTGCTCTGAAGATTACTTTTTTTTGTTGAAGAAGGTTGGCATCTCTGGATCACTGTAAAGTGAGAGGAGGAAGATGATAGTATTAATTTTGAAAATAAAAGATGAGAAGTGATAAAACACTGATGATTTGTAGTATTACACAATACAAAGAAGAACAGCGACTGGAAACTCTACATGTATGTTCTAAGCCACCCGGTACAGGGAATAATTTTCCTCAAATTTTTTGATTAGCAATTTCAGCCGATGGATAAATATTTCAAATGAAATTCTGTACATTTCTATGGAAGAAAACTGCTACACAAAAGATATTTTGTATAGCAGTCATGCAAAAATGCATAGCAAATTGCGATGCGATACCAGGAAAATTATTCCCTGCGGTAAGATTAGAAACGATCGTGGTAAAGTGATAGGAGGAAGAAGAACAATGGTGAAATACAGACGATAATGGTGAAATGATAGGCAGAGGTAAAGAGTTGGGAGACGGAGATGGAGATGATCATGATAAAGTAATAGAAGAATAGTGACTGGATTCTCTTCGATGCCAGGTCATTTGTATCTTCTAAGCCACCTGGTAACTACCGTTAAGTAGAAGATCTCTTTCTCTCCCCTCTCTTTCTTTCTCCCCTCCCCTCTCTTTCTCTCCCCCTCTCCTTCTCTCTCATAGAACCAGAGCAGAAGAAGAAGAAGCCGTCGGTCTCGCCACCCAAGGAGGCAGACAGCAGAAGACTCCATGATGCCAAGACCAACATCAGAGACGTCCTCCTGGCTCATCCTACAGGGGTTTTACTCCAGGAGATATCAGCTGCATATGAGGTTGGTACACAGCCACAGATAAGTTAAAGAAATTACTCCAAAATGGTTTACTATCAGAAGCTCCTTAACATCTGGTTTGTGAGCAATTACCTACACAAGCCAAATTCATAATTCAAAACTGGACCCAAACACTATATCTAAATTTATCCTTAAAAACCTATTATAAAGCCAAATTGCAACCCTAACCCTATATTTAAAAAAAATGAAGCTGGGAAAAGTTTTTGTCAGAGGATATCTCCTCAACGTGCCTTGACCCTAGTTGGTGTAGATTCCCCCCCCCCCCCCCCACCCACCAGTTTTTAACTCTTGCTAGTTCTTCAAAATATTTTGTCTACATTTGTTGTTCCATGAATAATAATAATAATTACGCTTTTATATAGCGCTTAATACATCTATGATGTCTCTAAGCGCTTTACAGATATACTATTACCCCAGTCATTGAATTCAATACTTGCCCGCACGCGATGTGTGCACAATCTCCCTTCCCTGGGGAGCATTCCAGCCAGGCGCTACTTGACGCTCAAAAGTCTCCTGCTTAAGTACTTAAGCATCGTTCATGTTGAATTTAGTAGAATTAATTATACGAGCGATACCCTGTGGTTACCAAATAATCTTGTCATTGTTTCTGTCGTGCCTCTTTATATTCAGAAATTCCACAAGACATCTCTACCGGTTGAAGATTTTGGAGTGAGCGACGTCAACTCATTAGTTCTTGCCATCCCAGACACGATCAAGGTCGTCTATAAGGGACATAGTAAGAACACACCTTTCCTTTTTTAATTTGATTTAAGTAATACAGTCAAACCTGCTTTAGTGACCACCTGTCTACAACAAGCACATTTTTTGTTTAGTAAAGGAACCTGTCTACAAAGAACACTTTTTGTGTTTCCCTTGGGTGGTTGCTATAGACAGGTTTGACTGTATATTATTGAGTATTACTCTATTTCATCATGGCAATCTAAGGAACAATGAAATTATCAGACCATAGTGTGAGAACATGAATGTCATTTTATTTTTACAAGTAACTTTTGTTATCATGAATTTGCAAACTTTTGCAAATGGTCCAAGTTTTCATAGCACTGCAGAACGATTGAATAAGCATTATATTTCTGTGATTCATGAAAGTTTCTTTAAGAGAAAGTGCCTATCATGAGTGATTTGAAAGGTTTCATGGCACAAGCTTTTGTGGATTTACAGTGGTCTTTAACTGTAATTGACCAGGGGGGGGGGGGGGGGGGGTTCACAAAGACTATTCATGCCACTCAACATTTACTGGCATTGGTCTCTCAAGGGGTGTACAAAATCATGGTCACTAATCTACAGAATTTACAATTATTGATAATTCATTATTGAAGGAAAAAATATCTAAAGATCATAATGGTGAGAGCAAACAGTGGCATGAACAGCCTGCCATAGTTAAGTCCAACTTAGAGTCAATATTTGTGAAACACTCCCCAGGTTTGATAATACCAGCCTGACACAGTATTGAGAAATGAAAGGCCTTTCACAAAAGGAATGTTCTGATCAGGGTTCGGAGGTGATCCAGCTGCTGCGTTGTGCACTATTTAATTTCTCTTTCTTGTTGTATCTTCTCAGATCAAGTATATCTCCATGCACAAGATCAGAGGTTACCTCTCTGCAGTGGATCACTTTACAGTGTAAGTAGAACTAGTACAGTCAAACCTGTCTATAACGACCACCTAAGGATAACACAAAAAGTGGTCTTAGTAGACAGGTGGTCTTTGTAGACAGGTTCCTTTTGTACATGTTTCAATGAGAAACAATTTTCAAGGGAAACAAACAGTTTGGTCTTTGTAAACAGGAGGTCACTAAAGCAGTTGTGACTGTATTAGCTAGTCTAGAGGATGTACCCTTTTTATTTTCCCATGGACCATGTTCTGAAAACGATGTCATCTTTTTTGTGCGGGAAAATGATGTTAATTGTCACTAACACTTACTTTTGGTGCTTGCACAGACCTCTCTTAATTTTAAGGGAATGCAGCCAGCTTTGGGCAGACATTAAAAAATGGCTTGTCCTAATTTTGATTTGTTATGACAATTATAAAACTGTGGAAGAGCCTGATTGGTTAGTAAAAAGTCATGTTAAGAAATTAATGTTAGAAAACATGTTAAATAAGACTAATGAAATCTGAGATTTGTTGTGAGCAGTTTTATACTACTTAATAATTCAGTTCAGTTCAGTTCAGTTTATTAATTTTTCTCAAGCATAACAACAATATTATAATATATACAAAAAATGGCAAATATACATAGTAAGAGAAAAAAAACGGAAACTACAAAAAAAGTTTATAAAAACTTGTATGGCGTAGTTCCCAGTAAAGGGAAAAAAATACATGGTATAAACAATTGCAATAACAAAATACAAAATTATGCAGATTTATAAGTAACACACTACATCAACAGACACCAGCAATCATATTTAATTTCAATTCCAATCACATGGACATCGCTGAAGATGTTCAACTTGATGTTTGAAAAGAAAATTGCAATTCTGGAATAAAGTGAAATTCAAAACGAAATTGAATTTTTATTGTGATTGGAATTGAAATTAAATATGTTGCATCTCTTTAACTGCAATTCCACTTTTTGCTCTCCATTTCAGACTATTGCCAAGTCAATACCTCAAGATGCGATGGGATATGGCTACTCCTACCCTACCATCAAGAAGCCTAAACTCAACGAGTACTTCCCTGTCTACGTCTCAACGGTCTACTCTCCTCATAAGATCAGTGTGCAACTCAAGGATAAGGACAACAATATTGCCTTGGAAAGCCTAATGGATGCTCTAGAGTAAGTTCAAACAAAATTTCCCTTCTGAATTTAGATGTTAGGGTCTAGAACCTTGTATAGATTACAAAGGAACTCTCCTCATAAGATCAGTGTGCAACTCAAGGATAAGGACAACAATATTGCCTTGGAAAGCCTGATGGATGCGCTTGAGTAAGTTCATACAAATTCCCTTCTGGGGGGTGTTTCACGAAACTTGTCATCAGTGACAAATGACAGTTTTTGTTATAAGCTACTGAAATCCTTGACTCTGATTGGTTATCAGCAGATTTGTAACTGATTTTTGTCATTTGTCATTGAAAAAAGGCTTTGTGAAACGTGCCCCTGGACTAAGAATTTAGGGTCTAGAATCTTGTACAGTCGAACCTGCTTTAGTGACCACCTGTCTACAAAGACCACATTTTTGTTTCCCCTTGAAACTTGTTTCTCATTGAAACACGTACTATTAAAAGGAACATGTCTACAAAGACCATATAGACATATTGACTGTATATGATTCCAAAGGAACTCTTCTCATAAGATCAGTGTGCAATTCAAGGACAAGGAGAATAATCTTGCCTGGAAAGCTTAATGGATGGACTAGAGTGAGTACAAACTGTCCCTTTTAAGTAAATTACTTGGGGCTTAAACCAGGGGCCTGTTTCATAAAACTTTTTATCAATAACAAGTTACAAGCTACTGTTATAAGCTACTGTTACAAGCTACTGTTATAAGCTACTGTTACAAGCTACTGTTATAAGCTACTGTTACAAGCTACTGTTATAAGCTACTGTTATAAGCTACTGAAATCATGGCATCTGATTGGATGAGAGCAAATTTGTCATAGAAATTTAGTAGTTGTTATAGATAACAAGTTTTATGAAACAGGCCCCAGAACTGAACACTTAACAGGAGCATGAGACTTGTCCCTCACCATGCTAATGCTGGACCCTCCCCGATATTCAAATATTAAAATTATAACAGACCTGTGTGATACTAATACCAATTAGTGTGCATAGTGAGTCAAATTTAATCAAAGCTTTGTTGAAACCAACTTACTTGTATCTTTTATTTCAATTTTTGTTCATTGCTTTGCTTTTTCATCCAGATCTGTGTACTTCTTCGCTGAAGGGGAGAAGTATCTAATGCCTGATGCTATGATAGCTGTCAATCAGATCTGCTGTTCCCTCTACCATGAAGACAACAACTGGCATAGGGGCCTCATTACAGGTGTCCCTAACCTAGATTTTGTAGAGGTCAGTAGTTCAGGAATGCCAGGTTTAGGCTCTTTGGTGATCCTATCAAACGTCTTCCATATTTGCTCAATTCTTTTGTTCATTTATGCCCATTACAGGTGTTCCAAATCTGGATTTTGTAGAGGTCAGTAGTTCAGGAATGCCAGTTATAGTCTTCTTGGCAATACACCCTTTCACGGTTACAAGAGTGCGCGTGCGCCAACATGGAGGCCATTTTAAATTTCGAGTAAATATTGGGAGTAACTTTTATTTCATGCAGCATGCACAGCGCATGTGTCGATATGATGTGAGCGCGCAGCGCAGGCAGTGAAGCAACAATACATGCGCGACTGAAAACATTGACGACGCAATGTTTACTCACAAATCAAAATGGCGGCCTTAACCGTGAAGGGATGTATTCTACCCAATGTCTTCCATATGGCTTATGTCGTTTGATGTCTTCTATAAATGAATAATCCCGTGATATGACCGCGAGTAATTGTAATGATGACAGAAAAAAGGATAAGTCACTGTTCACAGAAAGATATACAGTTAACAACTAAATTATTTATACCCCTCGTAATTTGATGTCCTTTTTTTTTTTTTGTAACTCAAGAATGAAAGGTGGGCTAGTTGAATTAGGGCCTTTGTTGAATACTTACAGATGTATAATATTCCATATTCTCTTCATCCAAAAATGATATACAGTTAACAATGAATTATTCATACCCTTACAAAGCTTCTTTTTTTTTTTTTTTACAGTAGGCCTTTATGATAAATTGAGTTGCCCCAATTAATTTTTCTTGAGATTGTTGCATATTAAAGCTTCATCTAACAGTTTGCTGAGGAAAACAGAGTTGTCTTGACACTTGAGTATTTTGTAAATGTAAACGCCTGTTTTTCTTTTTTTGTTTCTTTTTTTTTCTGTAGGTTTACTATGTGGATTATGGCACTTCTCTCAGAATCCCAAAGTCTTCACTACGTCTCCTGAAGTAAGTTTGAATCGAATAAGATACCTGTAATTATTTTTCTGTTCTAATATAGTAGCTATTAAATTGATGTACCGGTACAATTTCTTTATTTCTTTATTTGTTTGTTTATTTTTTCATTTTTTTTTTTTTTTCATTTCTTGATTTATTGATTTATTTGTTATTAAAAGAATTTGTGACAGACCATTCCTGTTTAAATGACAGCTACCTCCTTATGAAAAATGTCCCCATGGCAATTTATGACTTGTTACTATCTTCTACCAGGACAGGGAGGGGGAGGGGGGGGGGGGTAAGTGTCCTCAAGTTTCAAGAATGGTTAGCACAGGACATGTACTTAAACAACTGTAGGGTTCAGCTTGGATTTGATTCCCACCTTGAGAGGCTAAAAGTACAACGCCCAAAATATATCTTTAATATTTTGATACAAATGCAGTGAGATGTTGACCATTTAAACATATGAGCAAGTGTGCGCTTGTAAAAATGACACCTGGCTGGAATGCTTGCTCCCCAGGGAGTGGAGAATGTGCATACATTGTGTGCGGGTAAGCCTGAATCCAATGACCAGGGTAATAATATATCTGTAAAGCGCTTTGGGAGGGCCTGTGGTCCTAAAATGCGCTATAAAAGAACAAACTATTATTATTACTATTTGTCTTCTCTTCTCTCTGCAGGTCTTGTTTTATGAAGCTGCCAAAGCAAGCCATTGATGCCAAGCTCGGTGGGGTTGAGCCTGTTGGGGTAAGAAGTACTTTAAAGCCTATCTGCACTAGTTTGGCCAGGAGGGATTATACCTCCCTGCATGGTCACTGACAAGTGGTTATCTCATCAAATCAGCTCTCAACTAACATGAGAAGAAGGGGATCATGGGGGACCAACGGTCACCAATTTGGCATTGTTTGCTATATAGAGGGCGCAAGTAGCTATTAGTAGTGCAGTGGGGCTTTAAGAAGTTTAGAATGTGAGATCATGATGTGATAACAAGACTAATGCCATAATCTCTCTCAGATTAATTTTGATGTGACTGTAATTCCTATTGAATTGTTCTATTTAAGTGTACATGAGAAATACTAGATGAACTAAGAGTATATATGGTCACTATTAATAAACCCCTACAAATGTTTAGTATATTTACATAATTGCGTTGGAGCGTGAAAAGCCTGTATATTCCCTTTTCGAGGATGCCCCATTTATAACGATTACGGTATGAATTCATGGAATGTGCAGTACACCTGAATATGGGGCCAAGTCAAAAGTGAAATGTTTCAAAATGCATTGTTATTGTCAATAGTGAATTCTTCATTTCTTTGGAGGGTGTATTGTGTTTTGAAGGCATAACAATGCAATTTGCAACATTTCACTTTTGACTTGGACCCATATTTAGATGCATGATTTCATAATAATTACAAATGGGTCATTATAGTGAAAATAGTATCATTATAAAGATTTCCCCCCCCCCCAAAAAAAAAAAAGTGTGTAAAGACAAATATTGATAAAAGAATACATAATTTTGTATTCGTTCATCAATATTCTACCTCAAAAACATTTGTTAAAAAAAACCCTTGCAGAATTGTGTCGTAAATGACATTCTCTTTCACATTATGATAGAATTTAAGTGTAATTTTGCCTTCAAATCTTGGAGCTCCCAACACTTTTAATGATACCAAAGTCAAGTATGACAATACAGTAAAAAGAGAGGTATCAACACTCAAACTTGAATTACAGAAATGTTTTGGAGGAATATATTTTGCAGAATACACCAAGGTACATTTTTATATATTTCTCATGAATGGGTTCTGCTTTTTCCATCAGGATAAATGGAGTAATCAGAGTCGAGACAGATTGCTGGAACTCACCGCAGACAAAGCTCTACAAGCATATGCTATGGAGGAGAAGGTAAGTCAATGTGCCTTTCGTTCAAATAGAAGATCTTTACAAAATATGGTACATTCAATCTTCAAAATTGGCAACACAAATGCTGATCCTCTTTACTTGTTCAATTTGATTTTTATAAGTACCTGGCAGTATAACTTAATTTTGACCTTTTTTTTCTTTTATTTTCTGTTCCTTTTTTTCTTTTTATATTTTTGGAAAATGTAAAAGACTACACTGTAGATGAAATTGTTGCCAATTTGTATAATAGGATTTACTGATTTACTCAGCCCTTAAGAAAAAAATTCCTGCAACAAATATAATCAAAATCTTGTTCAGGCGAGTAATACCTGATGGGTTGGATAAAGTAAGTTTTCACTGCTTTGCATGTATGGAATTTATGATTTCATATGACACTTCACCTTCTTAATTTAATCAGATTTTTTATTTTATTAAATCCATTATTTATATCTTAATTTCTCAGTGCAAATTTTTGTTTTACTCATTGCAAAGTTAAATCCATGCTTCCCATCCTAAACACCTTTTTTCTTTCAGACCACAGAAGGGGTATTTGATACCAATCCATTTTCAGAGGTTTGTTTTCGATCTATTACAGCCCAAGCAAGCTTTTATTTGGTCTTGCATCTCAATGTATCGCTTTGTCTTCCTTTCATTGAATGTTCTTCATCTTCTTATTTTGTGACAATTTTGTGTGCTAAAATCTCTTCTTTAAAGCCCATCATCATCGTCGGCATCATCATGTGCAATGTCTATTACACGCATCGGTGGTCATGGCCTTTCATCTCTGTCTATTATCAGCTATTCTTAAAAAACTTCTGGTGCTGATTTCAGTTTGGGTTGCCCATTTGTTGCCTTCCCATGTTTCTCTTTCAAGCAATCTTCTCTGTTAAAGGGATCCGGTAACTTTGTCTCAGATTCTGAAAATTCTGGATTTAGCCCATGCTGCAATGATAATTATAAACCTTTAGGTCAGTCAGGAACCCCATGACTTTTACAAGCCGATCGGCTGTCTGATTATCAAGATATTTATGATTGGAATTACAAATTTTAAAAACCGTTCTCCAAATGGTTTTCATAATCATACAGTCTATTGGGGAAAACAAGTATGTTAAAACTGGTCACTCAAAGATTTTTACTTTTTTGAGGCACTTCTTGATCATTTTGAAGCGCAATTTTTTTAGGGCTTCAATATTACACCATATGACAGACACTGATAACACGTAGGGCCGTGTAACTCAGATTTAACATTGTTAAATGATCCCTTTAAAGCCAACCAGCCAACAAAGGTCCTATGCATAATCACTGAGCTTTGTCCGTCTCATAATATATGGAAATGTGAAGGTTATTGCACTTGACGTAATTATAAACAAAACCGTCACGTTTTACTGCTGGTTCTGCTGCTTTCCTGAATGAGGCTTTATGCAGGTGGTCTCTGTATCTTGGGAAGTGATGGTTATTAACAAATATTTTTCGTCTACCTCGTAATTTTGTTGTTTGTGTGAGACTCACGACTTTTCAAGGGCTGTTGCACTCTAACTTTCTTTTTATCACAAGCACAAATGACTTTATACAAGCACATAAAATACCATAAAATGTTATGATGTAATCGGAGGTAAGTTCTTTTTATGCATGGTACATTTAAAATGGAACAGTGTTGGCAAAACCGAGTCAAGAACTTGAGAACTTTATTCAGGTCATTGATATAAATGGAATTGTTTATTTGATTGATTATATTTCATTATGCCTCCGCAACAAAGTAGCTGGAGGATTGTCCGTCCTTTCGTCCATCATTAGATCCGATTGACAGATTACCATCATACTCAAGACATGTATGTATCTTGCAGAGCCAATGAACTGATTAGATATTAGGGTCGTGAAGTCGAAGATCGCAGTGCTCATTATGTGTGCAAAAATGGCTTGTGAACGCATTATCATTAGAACCTGTTAATGGATCAAACTTTAATATTTTTCCTTTTCTGTTTTGGTTTGTAAAATCACTCTATGGTGGAGGCATCATTTCCAGTTTAAATTAATATGAGGTTCTATAGGTATGCTATGGAAGAAACGGTGTATTGCTAACAGGTGAGTTACCTCAAGTTTAGGGTAAAATATTGGTATTATAGTTACCTGAAATAAACACATGCTAATGTTACCTTTTCTGTGACAATGTCTCTCTCTCTCTCTCTCTTTCTCTCTCTCTTTCTCTCTCTCTTTCTCTCTCTCTCTCTCTCTCTCTCTCTCTGTTCCTTTCGCTATCCAGAATTCAGTTATGAGTCTCATCCTGTGCGATACATCAACCAAGGAAGACATCCACATCAATGACCTGCTGGTTTCAGAGGGACTGGCTCGCTTTGCTGAGCAGAAAACACCAGCTGGACACATCGCAGAGTCACCCTTGGTCCCACCTGTAAGTTTACCTGTAAGCCCAAGATTTTTGTTGATTGAAAAGGTTTTATTATGATTGCACTTCGCAGTCAAATGGCTGAATTATGTACAATTTACATTGGCAATAATACATACAAGACAACTCCAGCAGAAGACTAATAAATAATTGGGTGTTATGTCAAATTCAAATGGTAACCAGTGGGATTATGATGTGAAATGAATGAAGACAGATTTGAAAATCCTCCCTGTTTTTCAATGAAATACTCTTGTTAAGAATTAACCACCGTGTTGATACAGACAAAATGGAAAAAGGTTTGAAGTTCTCCCAAGTTTTAAAGAGAATTATCTTCCTACACCTAGTACCGTATTTGCCGGCGTAAAGGCCGCAGTATTTTTGGAAGAGAAAATATCAAAAAGTCGGGATACGGCCTTTGCGCCACAAGAATAAAAAATCGCAAGTCAAAAACATGAAAAAAGCACAAATTTGTACATATGGGACTACAATGACTATACCACTATGGTACAGGACATTTCCACACATCTTAACGACAATTTTATCTTGCATTGTTGACATGAAGACGAAAATAAACTTTATAAAACAACATCTGCCGATAGATCTTGATCAAAGTTCGTGCCAATGCATCGCTAAAAAGTAAAAGGCGGGACCGTTACGATGGGACCCTCTTTGAAATGTCAAAGTTGGGGGTGCGGCCTATGCAGCGCTGCGGCCTTATCGCTGGCAAATACGGTATATGAAATTTCCACCAGGTTTCCTTGGGTAATTTGATTATGTTGACATGGAGATATTTGATATTTCTTTAATTGTCATTGTCTGGCCCATTTCCTCCTTTGCCCAGCAACTTGGTGTCTTATGATAATGAATGTGTCCTTCTGTTCAGACATCTGTCTGTCCGTTGTTTTAATTCCTTTTCACATTTTGTTTCCATTTCATTCTAGCCAGCTGAAGTGAGCCTTCAAATGCTGACCGGCATGGGTCTTCCTGTTCCGGATGATGACCCCGCCCTAGCCTTTCAGTGGCCAGAGGAGTCCGCTGAAGTCCAAGATATCTTAGGGTCTGGGGACGCTCCACTGACCAAGGGACTACAGGAAGGTTCATCGGCAGGTGGTCAAGGGATGAACAATGGTGGCATTACAAAGGCAGGAGATGGCCATCGGGTCGGTGCCACTGACGAAGACTTCAGCTGTAAGACTTTTTTTCTAAATTTTGATAATTTGACAAATGTACTAATTCCAGATGTCAGATTAAAGACATCTTATAAGTGTAGAAAATTATCAAGCATTTGGAGATCCTGTGAAGCAAAGATTCAGTTGATACGGAGGCATTCAGGGAAAGGGTTGATAAAGTCAACAAGAGCATAAGATTCACTAAGAAGTACATCAACAGTTGGTTTTGTAAATGAAGGGTAATATTTAGGGATGTGTTATCTCCGAACTACATACAGACTCTCCTTGGCGAAGAATATCTGTGACAATATCATATCATTCTGCAGACCAAGAAAAGATTTGGGGGTTAAACAATGTCTCAAGCTGGGCTTTCTCTAGTATTTAATAATTTTTGTTTCCTATTCTAATTTTTTTGTATAGCTGATAGTGGTCCACCTCCACTACAAGAGGATGAACTCATTGAGAAGATGGCTAAAGAGCTGAGTGAGATTGAAGAAGAAGAAGAAGGTCTACAGAAGCCATGGTCTATTGCAAAGTGAGTAACTTGTCTTATGAAATTCAAGATTCAAGATTCAAGATAATTTATTGTCATGTAAAAAATATAAAATTTGCCTTTGGACATTTGAAGGTGCATATAAATATATGTATGAATATATAAATACAAACAAAATAATTACATTTTAACATAACATTTAACAATCGACACAATTTTAAGTAGGTTGCATTAGAAGAATAAGATTATACTGAGGAAGGCAGTGCAATTAAAAAGCTTGTTTTGTTTTGAGCTCTTCCATCCAGGCACTTCCACGCCAGAACCTGGATGGACGAGCTCAAAACAAAACAAGCTACATGTATGCCTGGTACCTGAACCCATACATGATTGCAGCGCCCCTATTGTATTATTTGATGTATACTCAGCACTAGTTCTAAGCTAAATGATAATAATAATCTGTTCTTGTATAGCGTATAACACATTAAGATATAAAGTCCCTATGTGCTTCTAAAAGGCTTGGAAATTATTACCCTAGCTTTAGCTCTGGCAGCCGTTATCAGCGCACAGTGCATTTCAAGGAATTATCCTACCAGGTACCCATTTACCTTGCCTGGGTGGAGTGTGGCAATTGTAGATTAACGTCTTGCCAAAAGATGTTAGTGTTGTGGCAGGGATCCGAACCCCGTACCTTGTGGTTCACAGTCTCGAGACTTGTTGACTGGACCACAACACCTTTTAAGCTTAGAATTTTAATACTGAGCACAAGCATTGAATTTAGATTTCAGCAGAATACCGGCAACTAACTAAAATAGTTTTCTACAATTAGGCTTAGAGTTGTAAAGATTTTTACAGGATGATGTTTCATCAGTTGAAAGGCAAAATTATGAGGTTATTCTAGATTGCTCTGTGTGCCCATGCCTTGAGCCATA
This sequence comes from Strongylocentrotus droebachiensis, assembly GCA_035222895.1. NCBI lineage: Eukaryota > Metazoa > Echinodermata > Echinoidea > Camarodonta > Strongylocentrotidae > Strongylocentrotus > Strongylocentrotus droebachiensis. The sequence goes on from JAVYIG010002579.1 coordinate 156,721, forward strand.
ATGCATGGCCGTCCAGATGATTTTTGTCTCGCCTGCGTAGCAAAAAGCGAGACATAGGCGCCGCTTTTCCGTTGACAGCGGCGGCGGCGGCGGCGGCGGCGGCGGCGGCGGCGACGACGGCAGCATCAACATAAAAAACTTAACCTAAGGTTAAGTTTTTGAATTATTGATATAATTTTTAAAGTATAAGTTCTTATCCAATGAAACTTGGACTATAGGGTTATCAATTATCCCCAATCAAGTGAGTAGAATTTCAGGTCACAAAGTCAAGGTCAAAGGTCATTTCAGGTCAACAGACTTGGACTAGGTTGTGGCATCATCATCAAAAACTTAACCTAAGGTTAAGTTTTTGAATTATTGAATTATTGATATAATTTTTAAAGTATAGGTTCTTAGTCAATGAAACTTTGACTATAGGGTTATCAAGTTAGTTAAGGTCAAAGTTCATTTAAGGTCAACAAACTTAGACTGTTGTGGCATCAACATCAAGATTTTGAATTTTTAGCATATTTTCAAAATTGTTTGTTCAAATTCCATGAAACTTGTACCCAAGGGTTATCAAGTATTACAAATCATATGACACAAATTTCAGGTCACAAGATCAGAGGTCATTTTAGGTCAGTAGACTTGAATTAGTTTTCACAACTTAATATCAGAATTAATAAATCTTTTTTTTTTTTTTTAATTTGTTCATATTTCATTCCAGTTATCGACCCTGGTACAATTATTAGTAAATATTTTTCTGATGATTCTTGGTCAATATTCACTTCAAAATGCTGATTATATTCAGAGGATTTCATTTTGGGGGGCCTGCTAATGGGCCACCCTGCATATAAATGTTCCAATTTTTCATCATATCAAATTGCGTAATGCAGGCGAGACCGCCGAGAGCGTTTCCCTTGTTTATGTTGGGGACCGGGATAAAATGCAATAAATTATTGAAAATTTATTGCATTTTCTGTGTTTTTTTTAATTTATGGAAACTGCCCCCTACCCTAGCCCCCGCTGCGTACAGTCATGGTTCAGTGACAAAGCAATGGCCTCGTAACTTTGAGGCCCCAGGATCAAAACCGTGTTGATGTGCTATATTAGTGCCCTTTTGTGGGGCATTTATCCTCATTTTTGTAAGCGTTCAGCGAACGACAAACAATGGATCAATGACAAGATAAAAACTGACATCCAGAAGAGACAACGAGCCTTTGAAAGGGGTGACTTGGTTTCTTTTAGGAGTATTCGCAATCAGATTCAGCGCGCAATTGTGAAACTGAAGTCTACGTTTTATCGCTCAAAGATCGCAGCGATGAAGAATTCAAATCCTGGCTCCTGGCACCGTCAAATACGCTCTCTTGCTGGTTTGAGTAAACGTACTTCCTACAGTTTTCCAGATGACTTCGGCATGAGCCATTCTCAGCAGGCAAATCATATCAACGACTTCTTTGCAGGTATATGCTCTGAACTACCTGCCCTTGATACCACGACTAGCCCGGCCTACCTACCTGCCAGAAGACCACCACCCGACATTCAACGCTTCAGGGTCTTTCAAGCGCTGAAGAAGCTAAATCCATCTAAAGCTATCCATCCTGAAGATACTCCTGTTCGACTGATCAGAGAATTCGCCCTAGAGATCTCTGCTCCGTTATCTGCCATCTTCAATTCCATTCTAAAGTCGGGTTCTTTCCCATCGCGTTGGAAATGTTCCGTTGTAACACCGGTACCTAAAACCTACCCAGTTAGAAGCTGTTCCGACTTGAGACCCATATCGATAACTCCGATATTTTCACGAGTGTTTGAAGGTTTCATTTCACTGTATCTGATGAGAGACCTCACACCCCATCTTGACAATCGTCAGTTTGGCAACATTAAAGGCAGTTCAACAACCCACTACTTGGTGAGCTTAGTGGATACAATCCTCAAGGGATTAGATAGGCCTGGCTACTGTGCGTCCCTTTGCACGATAGATTTTTCTAAAGCCTTCGATCGTGTCAACCACAATATAGTGATTCACAAACTCTTCACGTATGGTGTCAATGAAGCAGTTCTTCAGACCGCGACCAGCTTCTTAACTGATCGCACCCAGGCTGTTAGAGTTGGCTCTTGTATCTCCGAGGAAAGGCATTTAACGTGCGGAGTTCCGCAGGGAACAAAACTAGGCCCGTTGATGTTCCTAGCTCTGGTGAATGATGCCGCACATGATATCGAGCATCATTGGAAATATGTTGACGACCTAAGCCTTCTCGAGATTCGCACGACATCGGCACCACCGAAACTACAGGACCATCTTGACGAATTAGAAAATTGGAGTAAAGACAATGACATGAAATTCAATACCACCAAGAGCAATGCCATGTCTGTCAACTTCACGAAACGTAACATCAACACTCCTTGTTTGCGTCTCAATGATGAGCCTCTGAAAACAACGGAATCCCAGAAAATACTGGGCGTGCACTTACAATCCAATCTCAAGTGGGACAAACAAGTTGGTGACATAGTATCAAGAGCGGGAAAGCGAGTATTTATGATAAGTCGTCTTCGAAAGGCATCCGTCCCAATTTGTGACCTAGTCAACATCTACTCATCCTACATACGTCCTCTTTTGGAGTATTCATCTCCACTTTGGTCCCCAAGCATCACTGCAAATCAGTACAATGATATTGAGAAAATCCAGAAACGTGTCTGCCGCATCATTATGAAGGACCAGTATGTCTCTTACGACCATGCTCTAGAGCACCTCTCCATCTGTCGCATGTCGGAGCGTCATGAACAACTACTGGATTCCTTTGCCCGTAGTCTGTTGAAATCTCCCCGGCACCGTGATCTTCTCCCTCCCTTACGTAGTGATATGTCCTCTCGTCGCCTACGCTCTTCACATCTTCTCAACACCCCCCTCTGTCGGACTACCCGGTATTATTCCTCAACGATACCCACTATTGTTAGACTGCTTAATTCACCTTGAATCTTTGAACTAAAACTAACAAAGATCGAGTCATCAAAACAATGTATTTGATTATTTTCCCACATGCATTTTCATCTACTGATTGCTACTTTCGTATCTCTTCTTCTATGTGCAATATCAATTAATAACAGAACTTGAGAATTTTTCAATCAATGTGAAGTAGCCTATTTACTTGTTAATATTTATCTTTGTCGATGTCAACATTTCATCTTGATCATTACTATATTTAATTCGTTCAAGGTTTCTTCACTTTATACTCTCTGATGTAATATCAATTTGCCAATTTCGCTGAATTCAGGACCATAACTTTGTTAATATTTATCTTTGTCGATGTCAACATTACATCTTTATAATCACTATATTTAATTCATTCAAGGTTTCTTCACTTTATACTCTCTGATGTAATATTAATTTGCCAATTTCGCTTAATTCAGGAACATCACCTTGCAACCAATATTGAAACTTAGCTTCAATATCTTATCTTTTATCGTATTTTATCTGTATAAACATCTAAATGTTATCCCACCTACGTATCACTGTTGCAATAAACCTGTAAATTGTTAATTATCAATTTTTTATCTCATGTAAAACGAATGACAATTTTATATCATCAATGAAACTGTAAATCGTATTTAAATATACACAATATTTGATAAGTGTTCTATATATTTCAATGTGTTATCAATGCAATGTTATACCATGTACTTTTTACTCTGTAAATTGAACAATTTCAGCTTTTAGCTGCATGTCCAATGATTTTTATCTCAATAAACCAATACAATACAACAATACAATACAATTACTGTCATTTATGACTTGAGGGCGTAGGTCCCCTAGTTAATAAGCATAGTAGCATACACATGCTTTAGCAGTCACGCAAAATACACTTTGGCAAATTATTATTCAATAAAATCTGAGAATGTAAACTATTATCTAGATCTATTATTTTTAAATAATTTTTAAAATAATTCCATAAATTGGGGTAAACCTAAAATATTCCACCTTTATGAGCGACGGTGTATTTGCATTTTTATACATAAATAAAACTAACCAAACCAAGCTTGTCAAGAATAACCCTTCGTTTACAAAGTATGCATAAAATTCAAATATGTCGGTAAACCGGTCTATTGTTTCTGTCCTACCATTTGTACTTTTCTACAGAGTTGACCTGGTTAATGGTCAAGTTCTACATCTGATATCTTTCAAGGACCAGGGCGGTCAGTACGTCACCAGCGTAGAGGTATCAGCTCTCGTCTGGCCGACCGGTCAAGATGAGAACACCCTCTTTGATATGGTAACATGTACTCATTATTTTCAGTGATTTGTTATATTTTTTTTCATCACATCACTTTGTCATCCTTCGGCAGTACAGATATGAAGAAGAAAAAAAAATAGTGAGACAGACGTGTATCAATCAGATATGATTGTTTATGTCTGGGGGCAGTCCTTTAAACGTCAGTTGCGTATTCCATATTTATATTCAAAGACCCCAATCTTTATAACCTTCTTATCAAACAGATATGTTTTGGATTTTTTTTTTTTAAAGATTTTCCTTATTTTCATCTTCAATATATCAGATTGAGCTGAAAGCAGGAGAGCTTGGACAGGTCATAGTGGAAGAGTTGGAGAGTGAAGAACTAGCAGAAAGCTTTGCCAGGTATTGTCTTGTATAATTATGATCATGTGGGAGATTAGGGTGTCCATACACAGGCGCGGATCCAGGATTTTCCAATAGGGGGGGCCGGGAATTTAAAAATTTGCGCAGACCGTTTTTTCAAGGTCATATTAGAAGCACCATACCGGTACAACTTTTGACATTTTCATCGGGGGGGGGGGGGGGGGGAGCTATAACCTTTTGCCCAAAAAGGTCATTTTCTGGTTTCACAATTCGGCTAGTGAGCGAAGCGAACGAGCAACAATTTGAGCATAATATGTATTTTGTGAAAGTGTTATTTATCACCAAAATAAACGAGAAAAAACTCATATTCGGGCAGCTCGCTGTCCCCCCCCCTCATTACGCACGAAGCGCGGAAGCTTTGACCTTTCATTAATTATTAGAGAAAGTAGACGATTTGTTGTACCATTCTCGACTCGTATTCCTTGTCTAAATTCAGTTTTCCCCCTCCCGCGCAAAGCGCAGAAGTTTAACGTTTCATTAAATTATTAAAGAAAGAAGACTATTCGTTGTACCGTTCTCGACTCTTAATCCTTGTCTGAATTCAGTTTCCTCCCGCCCGCGCGAAGCACGAAAGCTTTGATCTTTCATTAAATTATTAGAGAAAGAAGACGATTCGTTGTACCATTCTCGACTCTTATTACTTGACTGAATTCAGCCGCCCCCCTCCCCCCCCCCGCACGAAGCACGGAAGCTTTGGCCTTTCATTAATTATTAGATAAAGGAGACGATTTGTTGTACCATTCTCGACTCTGAATTCAGTTTTCCCCCTCCCGCGCAAAGCCCGGAAGCTTTGACCTTTTATAGTTTAATGAAATTATTAGAGAAAGAAGATGATTCGTTGTTCCATTCTCGACTCTTAATCCTTGTCTGAATTCGGTTCTCCCCTCCTGCGATTTGCGCGGAAGCTTAACGTTTCATTAAATTATTAGAGAAAGAAGATGATTCGTTGTACCGTCATTGATTCTCTTTAATCTTGTCTAAATTCAGTTCCCCCCCCCCCTCCCGCGCGAAGCGGGGAAGCTTTGACGTTTCATTAAATTATTAGAGAAAGAAGACGATTCGTTGTACCGTTCTCGACTCCTAATCCTTGTCTGAATTCAGTTCCCCCCCCCCCCCCCGAAGCTTTGACGTTTTAATAAATTATAAGGGAAAGGAGACGATTCTTTGTACCATTCTCGACTCTTAATCCTTGTCCGAATTAAGTTTTTCCCCGCCCAGGCGTAGCGCGTAAGCTTTGACGGTTCATTAAATTATTAGAGAAAGCAGATGATTCGTTGTACCGTCATCGACTCTTTATCCTTGTCTGAATTTAGTTTCCCCCCCCCCCCCCCTCGCGCCGAAGCTTTGACGTTTCATTTAATTATTAGAGAAAGAAGACGATTCGTTGTACCGTCTCTACTCTTAATCCTTGTCTGAATTCAGTTCCCGCCCCCCCCCTTCCGCGCGAAGCGCGGAAGCTTTGACGTTTCAATAAATTATAAGGGAAAGGAGACGATTCTTTGTACCATTCTCGACTCTTAATCCTTGTCCAATTAAGTTTTTCCCTGCCCAGGCGTAGCGCGTAAGCTTTGACGGTTCATTCAATTATTAGAGAAAGAAGATGATTCGTTTTACCATTCTCGACTCTCAATCCTTGTCTGAATTCAGTTGCCCCCCCTCCCGAGCGATGCGCGGAAGCTTTGACATTTCATTAAATTATTAGAGAAAGAAGTTGATTCGTTGTACCGTTCTCGACTTGTCAGAATTTTCTAAAATGTTTCTTTGTCTGCTCCTTTTTCGTCCTATGTCCAATCATGATTGTGATAGCATACAATTAGGTTAGTAGAAATGAAAGGGAAAAAAGATATATTACACCAACCATGGATAAATCACGGCCAGGAGCGTCATATTTTTGCGAGGGTCGGGGCGTAGCGACCAAGCGAGATTTTGCAATGTTGAATGCTGAAATTATGCATTCTAGAAAATCCCTAAGCCCAATATGTACGTTCTTTCCGCTATATTTCTAAATTTCCTGGGGGACGTGTCCTCCTATCGGGCCCAGGATTGCCGCCCCTGTCCATGATTACTACCAACATGAGTTCAAATACAAGCACAAGCGAGTTGGTATGAGCTGAATCCAAATGAAGGGCAAAATAAGGGTTGTGAAGCGGCCCTACCGTTAATTTAAAATTTGACTGTTGAGTAAATAACTTCTATTTAAAAGACATCCAAAATATTGTGCCCTTTTCAAATTTCTCACTAAAGAGTGATGACCGCAGGGGCTGTTCTTAACGTTTAACTTTGAATCCGCGGCGCGAGAGTTTATGCGGCCGGCCCGGCCCCCCTCTATTCAATAACGTTTGCCAAGCCTTCTGGAATGACCCCAAATCTCCCGATTACAGTTTTCCCTTCTTCGTCGTTACTGTCACTTAGCACCATTTCCTTGTCTTTCCTCCTTTCTCAACCGACCTTTCTCCCCCCCCCCCACCCACTCAGTGTTATCTAGGGTACGCACATGTATGTTCCCTCTCGGCTTTGAAAGCACCCCTCTATCTCCGGTGTGTAAAGTCAGCACAGGCCGGATTTGTGTGTATTACGGGCCGAACTTTGTTGCGTGAAAAGTAACACTTTATCAGAAATTTTGGGAACACAAATTCGGTCCCTCCGATCCCGGAGTGCGAGGGAGGGGGGGGAGGGGGGGGGGGGGAGGAGGGGGGGGGGGGTGCTTTCTTCTTTAGCTTTTCTCTTCTCTTTTCTTTTCTCTTCTTTCTTCCTTTCTCTTCTCCTTTCTTTTCTCTTCTCCTTTTTTTTCTCTTCTCCTTTTTTTTCTCTTCTCCTTTTTTTTCTCCTCTTCTCCTTTCTTTTTTTCTCTTCTTTTTTTCCTCTTTTTTTTTCTTCCTTTTTTTTTGCGCCGCCAATAGGGGGGGCCGCGGCCGTTTCGGCCCCCCCCTGGATCCGCCACTGAAAACAGATCAGATCACATCATTAACTGCTCTGCTCCATTAATGACACTCTGAACACTTCACCGAACTTTGCATACACAGTATTTGCCTTTTCATACCATATATTGACTCTGTGTACTTTTGAGTATTTGAGTATATTAGACAAAATAATAATAATAAGTCTTGTTAACCCGTGGTACTGTTCTCCCTGAGGGATCATATTATTACCCATGATTTAACGTAACCTACTTCATAAGACATAACCTTGGCCATTGGTCACTCTTTAAAATATTCTCTGTGCTAACTGGAATGCTCGAGATTCATATCATATATGCTCTATAAGGGATGCTCCAAACACATTCACTGTGATGCAAAACATGAAGCTAGGAAGACACACGTTGTCCAGTGGAACGCCACCAGTACCTCCAAACCTGATAGAGGTGACCCAGATAATATAGCACATTATTTATCGCTAATTTATTGGTAATACAGGCCTGATAAAAACCTGAATTAAATTGATTTTTTTTTTTTTTTTTTTTTTCACAATTTTTTTTTTTTCTTCCCGATTTTATTCTGATTTTCCTGATTTTTCCCTTATTATCTCTATTCTTCCCTATTATTTCCCAATTTTTTTTAGTCAAAAGGGGGAATGTTGTTAGATGCCATTTTCCCCCCCAAATCCTCTTTCTTTCTTTTTTTACTCAAGGGGGCGTGGTTGAGGGGGAAAAAAAATATACATTTTTTTTTTTAGTGCTCACTCTCACCCCTGGTAATGGTACATTCATAATAAACTATATTCATTTTGTTTTCACAGGGAAGGTGTGCCACTCTCCAAGATCAGACCATCCAGATTGCAGCTCTTCCTATTGACCAGGTAAGATACTTTTTAACCTCAAACTTATTTTTGTCAAAATTTGATTTTATGAGGAAACATTCGCCTTGTTTTGGGTTTTATGAAAGAAGGCCGTTGTTGTATGTTATGTTTCGAGTCTTGAAACTCATCTTTATTCCAAAATCGACCCCATGAGTTCTTTAACTAGGGGCCCTTTTAGAAATTGGTTTGAATTCTTACTGCTGTCAGAATGCCCTTGGTTCAAATCAAGCACTATGTTATTATATCACAGATTATCTACACTAATTTTTTTTGAAAAACCAGAAACTGTTGTATGCATGAAACTCTCGGCACTAGTTGAATTAATAATAACACTGAAATATCGTAATTTGCAAAAGGTTTAATGCTGCGAAATGGCCGTCATGAATGAATGTCATGATTTTCTTGTCATAAGAGTTTCTGGTTTTGCAGTGTAGCTCATCCATCTACCAAGAATGTCTTTATGGGGTCGAATTTGGAATTATGTTGAGTTTTAAGACAAAGATAAAGAATCATATTTTAAAAGTGCATGTGTTATAAACTTTTTGGTCCATCTCTGTCCTCAAAATAAAACCTCTTTCCAAGTCAATGCTTGTGCATATTTTGATAACATTCCTTTTCTCTCTCTGTTACAGTGTTGCTCCGTTACTGATGGTGTCTGGCCAGGTCAGCCCTGCATTGATTAGTCACATCCAAGCCTTTGCTGATGATATGCCCCCTCTGGAGGTGAGATTGAGACATTCCTGTGAACTGGCTAGCAAACGTGGGCCAATTCTTAAATTGAATAAAGAGCATGAATAGCGATATATCTAAACATGATCAAAAGAAGAATTTGTAGCGTCTTTTGCAAAATATAGGGCCTCAACATGAATAATGGTATATTTACTATTTCCTTATAACGATTTCTTTGTCTATCCCCGTCTCCCGAATTTGTTCCTTCTTTTTCATCTGTTATCACTCTCTCTCTCTCTTTCTTATCTGTTCATAACTGATGAATAATGATTATTTTGCCTATTAATGAAACTTTATTCTTTCAATTGTATCTCCAAGCTTTTAGGTTAAGGTTACAACTAGGCCTGAGTCAATCCGTTTAACCGACGGTTATCCGACCGCATTCATCAAAACCGTTTGGCATTTCTTGCTCCGTTTAACTGTTATTTGTATACATTTTGGAATGTGCTAATAGTTGGTGATAAAGATAATCAAAGAAACCGCAGTGTAATGTTACACCCTGGCCGCTGCGCGCCAGCTTTCTGGCAGCAGTAATCTCCATGAATGAATTTGTAAACAATAAAACAACCAACCCCCTTATCTCTTTTCTCACCCTCTTTATTCCCTTCTCTCTGCAATGTGTTCATCGCTCGTGTACCTTTTCTTATTACTGCACTCTCTCATGTTCCTGCATGCCTGGTCCATTCAGGGACATGCTAGACCATGTATGCTCTCTCAGTCACACACACATGTACACACAAACCTCCGGCGCCCAAATACACTGTACATATACATACAGATAGAGAGCGCATGCTTATCACATGCACACATGTGGGCGTGGCTTCTTGACCTCCCACTGAACTGGGTACGGTGAAAGCACGCGCGGTCACCAACCTGTAATTTATGCTGGTATCAAACTCCACCCACATAGCTAGAGAACCTTCCTGATTGGTCACTAACTTGGATCAGCTCATTGCAGGGTGTGTCTTAGGTCAGTGTGTGATACACACTTCCACATAATTTCATATGGCAATGATACATGCAGGGAGCTCTCTCCCTGACAACGTGCAAACATTGCATTGCAAAGGCATATATAAACACGTCACAGATCAAGCTATCTTCACAGAGTAACTTTGCAAGGTTAATCATGATATCAGATTCAGATGAGGAATAATAAGACATGTTTTATGTTGTTCATTACTGGTCTCTGTTTATCAGGATGACCCATAGTCCGGCTGGGAATGCTCAGCCTGACAGTCTAAAGACCAGCAGGGTTCCGAGCTACAGCACTATTACAAATACTGTATTTTCACTTTTCAGATTATTATTAAACGGTTAAACGAAACCGCCCGTATACTTTTAACGGTTATCCGTTTAGCACAAAAACCGTAATGACTCAGGCTTAGTTACAACTGAGCTTTAGTTTCACCTTTTTGGATTAAGGTTTCGTGTTGCGTTGGGTTTCAGGATCAAAATGAGGAATTGGACCGATTGTTGCCATAGCATTTGCGATTCAGTCGTATTAGAGACATTGAAAAACAGATCAATTTTGTTTGAATTCAATGATCTTTTAATATATTATTTTGTGATTTTATATTGATGCACTTTTTGTAAATTCAACAGTTTTAGCACTCAAGATGCATGTTTCATGTGTTCTTACAATAAACCAATCAATAATGATTTGACACTGTCATTGCCTTTTTTCCAAGGATGATGAGCTGAGCCGTGATAGTTTGAGCAGCGAGACGTCGGGTGATATAGAAGCAGAACAGGATCCTTCGGACCTCAAGAAGATGCATGATGTACTCAGAACTAAAAGGTCAGTATCATGATGAACTCTTTGACTTCCTAACTACAATCAAACCTGTCTATAGCAACCGCCCAAGGTAAACACAAAAAGTGTTCTTTGTAGACAGGTTCCTGTAGTACAATGAGAAACCATTTTCAAGGAATACAAAAATGTTGTCTTTGTAGACAGGTGGTCAGTAAAGCAGGTTTGACTGTATCTCATTCTCCTAGCCCTTATACAGGAACTACCTGGTTACCATGGCAAAGGATTTATTGTGTTTCTGATAAAATCTTAACGTTCCAGTCATTCTGATACAAATTTATTGATACTTTGTGATCAGCAGTACTTCTGAATCTATGTAAGTGCAAACAGTTACTCCACTCTTAACTTATTGGATTCAATCCTAATGCCCCGGTCATCATGAAAGTATGAGAAGAACAAGGTTTTGATACTTCTAAAGTGTATAAGAGTTGTGTTATGAGTAGGATTTCTGAATCTATGACAATGATATTCAAATTCAATTCAGTTTATTCAATTCCAATAAAATATACAAAACAGAATACAAATGACTGCTTTAAGGGAGGAGCATAAGAATAATGAGACAAAGTTTGGAGTAGAGCACACTGACTTAGCACAGTCTGGAGATCATCAAGGGGCTTTAGTTGTAGCTGTGATCCAAAAAGGAACAAGCAATAGTTGTTTTAGATACTTCCATCCTGCTTTGAATGATGGAATTTTTAATATTATATACCTGTCAGAATGCCTTTTATTAGTGAGCTCCTTACCAATCAAAGAGTTTTTGCAGAGTGCATTTCGAACGTTAATGTATTCCAACGCTTTATGCAATATTCCATTGCTGTCTCTCTCTGTCTTAGAGTTGAATAATGGCAAAATGAAATCTCACGAGTAAATATTCTTTTCTTGTTTCTTTCATACTATTGTCTTGGTATTAGAGAGAGAATTCTCAAGGATCTTATGAGCAACTCAGGGGCAGTGGATGTGGACGAAATCACATTCATTGAGGGATTGATGAAGGACATTGAAAGAAAGCTAGAAAGGCTGAAATCTACGGACGTCGGTCAACGCATTGCATCTCAGTCTACAGGTAATATTCCTTGGGCAATTCTTTGTGGGTGACATGTGGTCAATCAACATCAAACTCGCACTGTATTTTGTCAAAGATTTAAGGTTATGGCGGTTATTGGGGTTATGGTAAGGTTTAGAGTTTGGGAAAGGTTCAGTTTTGGGTTGCAAGTTTAAAGCAGGAAATCAAATACTGTAGGAACTGTCTGCAGAGCAGAGCATGAATTTAGAAATTTTTTCAGGATATGCTTAAGTCCCAATCCTTTGTTTATAAACTTATGGCGTTTTTAATTCCAATAATCATTCATAACAAGAACCAAGGATGAAAATGCGAGATTGATTTCGAATTATTTTTCTTTTACCAGGTGAAATTTCTGCACAGCTGGCTCAGACCTCCATTGGATCTTCCATATCTCCAAGAACTCCAGACAATGTCTTCAGTTCGCCTCCTTCCAGACACCCCAGCAGTGTCTTCTCCCCTGATCAGAACACCAAGGACAGCCAGTCACAGACCGTTGGAGATATCGGAGCACAGAGGCAGCTCTCAGATCGGACTGGGTCGAGTCAAAAGCAAACAGCTGCGATCTCACCCCTCCTGAGGAGCTCGACAGGGAGCATGCCCAATCCACAGAGAGGCATTGGTCGCGGAGCAGGCATGCAGAAAGCAAACGCAGGAATCGGGCGAGGACAGCAACTGAAGACTGGTCGAGGACCACCGCCCCAGCTTCCATATAACCAGGACATGACATGCTTGAATCCGAACATCCCCGCATTCGTCCCGAGCCCGAAGCGGGATGGATCAATGGATGGCACTGTCAACGGTCAGATGCAGCAACACCAGCCAATGGGTTCGTTTGTAGATCCGTTTGGGAATCGTCAAGCTGCTGTGCCGACTCCGGGTGGTATGCCTCTCATGCAGGGGACAGGGCAGAACATGTTGCCGAGGACTTTCCCAGAGTTTGATGATCTCTTCAAACCTATCCCACTGCTGCCACCAAGTATGCCACCACACATGCGACCAAACATGCCGCCACACATGCCACCAAACATGCCGCCACACATGCCACCAAACATGCCACCACACATGCCACCAAACATGCCACAAAACATGCCACCAAACATGCGAGCGATGCCTCCGATGCCAAGCAGGACCGGTGCTATGGGAATGAATCAACTTCCCCCTCCTCCTCCTAACCTCAGGAGGGGCGTAGCCATGGCTCCCCCTCCCTTCCCACCCCAGCCCAACCTAATGCCGGGACTTCCACTTCCACCTAACTTTGATCTCATGTCCCCTCCTCATGGACAGATGTTTGACCCCAATACCCCACCCCCTGTGTTCTTTGGATTAGGGCGGGGTCACCAAGCATGGTCGGTAAATGAGTAACTTTTATCATTCATTCTCTTTTTGTCGCTGTTTCTATTTGCTATTATGAGAACATTTTTGCCACTCAGCATTCATGTTTATATCCATAGCAATGACCCTTGTATTGACTGTTGGAGGCGTCAGTTGCCTGAAGCAAAAGTTGGACATTTGTTGTCAGTTCAGTTAATTATGTTTATGTTCACCAGTGCCTAAAAGTGATTTATAAAGTAGCATTTACCTTGTTTTTATTGCCATTTCCTAACCCATCTCTAATCATCAGCATCTTACATGTTTACCCTAGAATGTCTTTTGGAAACACACTGAATGATTCGTAAGTTATTCTACAGCAAAGAAAGAAGGAAACAATTATAATTTCTATTATTTATAACCATCTTACAATTGTATTGTGTCACATATGTTTGTATGCCAGTGATAATAACAATTATCAGTACAAGTGAGAAAGTACTACTATCTTTCACAAACTAATTATCGCTTATTTGTGCTGTTCAATATGTTGCAGTATTCAAAATGTACATGAAAAATTGGAAACAGAGATTTTCATCAGCTTGATAGTCATTGTGATCATCAATTTACTTTTCACCTTGCTAATTAGAAAAAAGTTTTCAGTTGCCACAGGGACAAAAATGGACAAGATCACTATTATTGAAAAATTGGCTACTATTTATGTGTTACGAGAATACCTTGTTTGTTGTAATTGTATTTCATATTATGTACACCTCTAGCTCATTGTTGTACTGTATTTGGTATTTCATTTATCTTTCTCTAATTTTTACCTCAAGTAGATGTTCAGACTGTAAGGATATTTGTTTTAACAAGCAAGATATATTCAATATGCTGAACTCAATGGATGTGAAAGTACTGACCTCATGTGAAAGGTTTTTACAAGCAAGATATACTCAATATACTGAACTCGAACGATGTGAAAACTATTTACCTGATGTGAAAGGTTTGTTTACTATAATCTGATAGTATTACTGTACAAGTTATACTTTGTACAAGTTTTAGTTGGGTTTTGCCCAAAGGGAAACAGATTTATGTCAGTAGGTTTTACATTATGTCATAAAAAGCATTTTTTTTCTTCTCATGATTAAAACTGATAAAATGATCTGTGTAAAAAACTAGGTATTAAACAGATCATGTTGTATATGTGTTGATGCGTATTCTTCTCATACTAGCAATATATACCTGTTTATTGATGTAAATGTTTGTGTATATTAAAGAGATAATGATTTTGTTTTTTACAAAGTATTTCCAATTTCCGAATCGTAGAGGTAGAAAAAAAGAAAAAGAAACACTTTATCATTACATGATTTTTTACTTCAAAACTTCTTGTATTTTATGTAATTATATTTTTTATAAATTTTGTTTGAGAATGCCCAGTGGTATCTCTTTTTAGACCTGAGAGGAGTAACAAGTTCATTGAATGTTGTGTGTACAGGTGGAAACATGAATAAACCAAAGTTATTACTATTAGTACTTGTGTTTTTAGGTAATATGTAGTTCCTGTGTTTTATGAGCTTTTGAATGTTTGAATATGTTGTTGATGTTCTTCTTCTTCTTCCAGTTAAGTACAGATCCCCTTTGGCGTATTATCATACTTTTGCTTGTCAAGTGCCCAGATGAATAGTGCAAGTAAAAATCTCACTACCAATTGATACTATGTGCGGCTAAAAAACATAAGAGGCTTAATGAAGCCTCATTTATTGCACCCCCTGCTTGAAGATCACTAGTAAGGAGTGAGATATACATTGGATATATTTTATAATTGGTAATCATAATTTCTATCCATTCATTTATTTGCCCCTAAAGCCTTGTTCAGATATGTCGGATTGTCCTTTGGCTAGACATTAATTTAAAATTGCAACACTCGACCCAGGTGAGGTAATTTGGACTTGGCAGTAATTAATTCCTTGAAATGCCATAATGGCAGCCATGCTAAATCTGTGGTAATAATTATAGAGTGTCAAATCTGATATACATGAGCGCTATGCAAGAACCCAATATCATCATTATGATTGATTGATTTTTTGCAGCAGTTTACTGTGACATATCTGAATAAGCCTCCAGTGAATCCTCCTGCCCTACTCCCCCTAGAAAAAACAAGAGTTTCTAGATTTTCATTAGTAAAGTGGCACCTTTAGTAAACTGCCTTGGGACCTAGGAAATTAAAAACCATATCGAAACCTTGCATAACGGCTAAAAGTCAATAGAAACCAAATGAGGGCACCAAATTACCTGTGACCACTGTATGTGTAGGCCTACACGAAATTAATTTTAGATGCCATTACTACATTTAACAATGTAATGTGTCTCTTCCTTCCCTACCCCCTTCCCCAAACAAAATGGATTAAAAAGTAATTATTGAAGGATATTGAGATGGAAGAGAGAGATCGAGAAAGAGGAACACAGATGAACTAATGGAAGGAGATATATTTAACTTCACTATATCCCAATATTATTTTTGATAGTGTTTTACCTGAATGTTACGTAAAATTTAAAGAATCTAATTGATTCCGCATTTACTACCACCTCCCTCCCCCGCCCCTCCCCCGCCCCTCCCCCGCCCCTCTGATCTCCTGAAAAACAGTGAATTATAACACCTAGCTAGAAAAGATTATACTTGGCTGGGCGTCTACTGGCAGTTTTCAGTGCATCTTTTCTTCTTCTTACTATGTGAGTGTAGTGGGTTAACACCATCTACAATATTGCAATTATCTTGGCTTCACAATGTTGTACCCTGGCCCCAGTGAAGAAAACAAAATTGAAGGTATAAATGTTGAGTCCACCTAATTAGCATATCGCGATCGATACACCGAGATCATCTTTGAATACGGTGCATGCACGGCGGTGGTGACCGGTAACGAACGACGACGACGTTGTTTTACTTCTAATTTGCCATATAGCGACATTAAACCTCTTGTAGAAGGATTTTCTCATTTCCAACAATCTTCGTCAATATGGCGGGTCATTGCCAAGCCACAGAAGATGAATATGATGCTGTAAAATGGAAGGCAATCTCCCTTACTTTCGTCGAGTATCCTGATGGTACGTATGGTCCATTGACACACACCGTACCGGTGCTGTAATGTGTGTGATGTGTTGTACGTGTGTAGTGTGTACGAGAGCTAGCTCGCAGGACAGGGGCTCAGCTCAGCGGTCCTTGGTCGGTTGCTTCCCCTAGCCAAGTCCGAGGGCGAGGCCGAGGTGATGTGTGCATGTGTTCGCAGCTTCAGCGTGGCTTATCCCATGACATGTCATTGATGGCTTTACCTATAGTATAGCCAACTCCATGTGAGCTGAATAATTACTGAGTAGAGTGTATGGCAGGCAGAAGATGTAGGCGGCGCGGATAAATGATTGCACAAGTTATCTACAATAATAGCCCAATTTAAGTTTGCGGTCTTTGCTTTGGCGGCTAGCTTTGCTTGGCATGCTAGCTTTGCTTGGCATGCTTTATCCTTTATAAAAAAAAAAAACGGATAGCCTAGATCTAGATCTAGACCAGAGACAGATTTGTCTCGAGTCAAGGCTCATGTTCAGTAGGGGCGCAGGGACTGGGATCATCCGCATTTTTTAGGACATTTTTTTTCTTCGACGCTATGCGGGTTTTCGAGTTCCCGATTCGTGCACGCTAGCGAAAAACGGATTCCGCGTAATAAAATGCCCCTAGATTCTAGACCTAGTTCACCGTCTACTTTTATTTAAAATTCATCAAGAAAATCATCAGGGAACCTGTTTTTCGCATCGCCAACACGCGTATCGGAATTCAGAATCGTCAGCGAAAATGCAGACATCCCTATTTTTGCGGAAGCATCTGTCTGCGGTTACGAACATGGCCCTCGTTTGTGCGGACAATCCTTATTCTCGGACCAGTTCAGCAGTCATTTATCCTTTATAGTCTAGATCTAAAATACATATAACTTTTATAAGATAAGGCCATTTAAAAAAATAAACATGTTAAGCGTCCCCGCCCGCTTCCTTTTTGGGGGCCGCCTCCTATTTTTTTTAAAGAAAAAACACATGAAAAACACTGCTAAAATGGATCTATTTCTGATTTAAAAAAAAAAATAAAAAAATGTCGGTGGCCATCTTGAAAAATAGCCCGACTGTCAGAGAAAAATGTACCGAGCGGCCATTTTGAAAGGAAAAAAAAATTTAAAAAAAGGGCCTCCTCCTTCCTATTTTTCGAAAAAACAGGACGCTAAACATGTTTGTTTTTTATTTGGCCTAATGATATATTAGGGTGTCTGGACGATTTTTCAATCTTCAATTTGGGATTGTTTTTTACCATTTCTTTTAAATATGTGAATAAAAAATGTAATAATAATAATAATATATTTCAAATTTCAAAACTCACTGATGTTTCTATCAAACTCACCGATGTTTCTATCAAACGATACAGCCCCTTCAAAACTCTGCAATATTCATATCATTTTGGTCGGACTCGACGAAAAAGACGTAAACGCAGAGTTGTGTTGTTTTGCTAAATTTAGCCAAACAGCTAGCAGATGCTCCATCGCGCAATATGCATGCGTATGCCATTGACTTATAACGTGTACTCACTTCCGGGTTGGAAGCGCGATCTGCTAGCCATACCATATAACGTGCATTGACTTCCGGGTTTGATTCGTGCGCGGTCCGAATGCATATTTATGTGCGCGATGTAACCATGGTTTGGACTGAGCGGAGCTTACGCCTCCCTAATTAGCTGATTAAAAAAAATGTGGGAAGGGTATTTTCAAATTGTTGGGGCATGTGATCCCTTGTAGCTAGCAAAAAAAAAAGCACCTGGATATTATCCTTAACGTCTAGCCCTACTTAAGCCGCGGGTGCTCAGGAAAGTGAGTCGTCTCGGAGCTAGGATGCAAACAACATTTCAATCGCTGTTTTGACTAGTGCTGTAGTCAAACGTTTAACCGTCCGGTATCCGACCGCCCATGGCGGATTCCGTTTTCAATTGGACGGTTTCGTTTTCCCGTTTTTTTTTTTTTTTTTTTTTTTTTTTAATAATTTTTTTTTTTTTAAAGTTTCGATTTATGCCTTTCCACCTGGCACTATGCCTGGCAATGTCTCCCAGCTCAGTAATCTTTGTGTTGACTCACCACTCTGAAACTAAAACAACACTCCAATTTGTCTGTCATCTTGGTTTGAAAGTAATCTTTGTAATAGATCTCAATATGTAGTTTATAATAATAATTCATCCAACTTTTACACATGGCATACCACAAGGTTTTATCCTAGGTCCTCTACTGTTTTTGATTTACATTAATGATCTTACACATTCTTCTAAAAACGACATTGTTACCATTATTTGTGACAAGTTCACAAGCACAAATCGGCGCCTTCAAATGCACCTTGCAGTTTAATGAAAGTCCTTCCCGTTTTAAAAAAAAAAAAAAAAAAAGATTTTTTTTTTTTTTTTTTTTTTTAATTATAAATCGTTTAACCGAAAACCGTCCGGTTTTGACTGGCGGTTATCCGGAATTGGAGATATCCATGATGTTACAGCACTAGTTTTGACCAACATATTTCTAGAATTCCGGGGGTGGCCCCCTATGGGGAATATGGAGAAAAACATGCTCTTTCATATGACACCACATTTATTGAGTTTCACCTTCAGGATCACGAGTTATAAGGTTTGAATTTCAACTTTTTTCATAAAATCATTGACCAATTTTGCATGGTCGCGCAATGCACGTAGACCACACAGGGATGCGTGCAATCTCTATGGGAAGTATTTTAGTACACAACATCGGGTGCGCGATCAGACACCCTAGATATATTACACAAACTAATTAATTAATAATTGCTGAGAAGCTAGACTAAGCTTCGTCATAGATTTACTTTTTTTGTCTGATAAATATGGTATTATTCATTTCTTTTTTTGTGAATTTTTGTTCACAGTCTCCAGTTTTATATTCTTCCTCGTTATTATGGCAGGTCATTGCCATTTATTAAAGCCATGACTGCTTTTTGATTATTGCACTCATGAGCTACAAAGAATCAGATTGTTTCAAGAAGGTAGTGTGATACTGAAGACATTTCTCTGGTAATTTTTTTTATTAAAAGGTAATTGATAAAGGATACGTTGATGTCAAGTATTTTTTCTTTTAATAACTCAACCATTACTTGTCCTGAAGTCATGTCAAAGCACAGTGTAAAACTAAAAGTCAATTTTGCATACCGTACATGTACATGTACAGGAATAAAATCACAGATAGCCTAAGTGGTAACACTCCAAGAAAAATGTAAACAAAAATTGAATTCCAAATATGCTATCTACATTTAGGCCATTTTACGGATAGGGTTATTTACTTCCTCTTCATATTGTTTTATTTAGGGAGATAATGTACATGACTACATGTACATGTATGTACAATTAAAGAAATTAATGCCAATATAATAGACAGTAGATGAAGTTGTTGCTTTATAATGAAGTCCATGTACAGTAAATTTAAAAAAAAATGAAAGCTTTCTTTATTGAAAGTCATGATGTGACGGGGCACAATATGTGAAGTCCAAACTGTTTGTTCTTTTTTTGTTGCCCATTCATGTCTAATCAAGTAGAACATTATGTTGAATTATTACAGTATGTAGGACTGTAGGTTAGTCATCAGTTTGAACCGTACGTAACATGCTTCCTTGAGGGTTATTTGGTTGAAATTCACATTGATAGATGGTACTACATGTAGGTTTGTTTTAGAATATGGTAATACAATGCACCCGTACACCAGTTTCAAATTTGAGGGAGTAGGTTAATAGGATTGGAACTTATATATTTAACAACTAAATTATCCATACTCTTGCCCAGTTTTGTAAATTGTTACCGGTTAAGTATAAATTTATGAAAATTTTATTTGTCCTGATTTAGGTTTTTTGAGAATGTGACAAGCTTACAGTACATCTTAAATATTCAACAAAGGTCCTAATTAATGCAACCAGTCCACCTTTCATTCTTGAGTTACAAAAACAAAATATTACATTAAATATACGAGCGGAGGGGTATGAATAATTTAGTACCTCAAAAGTTGACTCATGATGCTTTCACATGCTTATTATTGTAGGTCACAAACCTCTGCGGTACATACGTTAACTTAAGCATGTCAGGCATTTAAAATATATTGGCATGATGATGGGAATGGGGGGTATCTACCGGGTATACAGAATTATTTTTTATTAATGCCAAATAACTTCATAAATGAGTGAATATCTGAATTTCTTTACAAAAGTCTGATAAATCTGTAATCCAAATTCATTTGATGCTCAATTCATACATTGTTCATGATATACTGTGTACTTGTTCATGTATGCCTAGGATATTCAACCCTACATTTAGGGTAGAATTATGCGTGTGTGAAATAGAAACTTTACAATACGTGTGAAAGGCATCTCGTCTCCAGTTGCCATTCTATCGGCCCTGCTATTCTTTGAGCGTTCAGAGCGTTGATTGCTAGCTGCACTCAGCACTGTAAAAACAGCTGCAAAGAAGATTATGGTCTTATTTCAGGTTATGAACACTCTCCCTACAGTCGGAATACCACAGTAATTATTGCTCCTAGTGTATTGTAAAACAATTTAATTAGTCATTGAAATATAACCCTGGCTTAACCCGTGACCCTTGAACCTGTTGATAGCAGAGATGTATGACACAAGCTCCTGCAACAAGGGCTCTGTTGTTATTTCCCACACCAACCAGGGAGGTGGAACCAAATACTTATATTCAATCTTAAACCAAACTCTATATTGGAATAGCCCCAATCCTAACCTAAAACTAAATTGCCGTAGGCGAGAGTCTTCATGCATGGCTGATTGTCAACGAAACGGAGTTAAGTCTTTTGTGAAATCTGCTTTTTGCTACGGCAGGCACCCAGTGAAAACGAATTCGTTTGTTGAAATTATGAAAATGTAAGGGCTACTTTAAACAAACAGAACTTTGTTATTCCTCGCTCATTTTTCCTGATTGAGGTGTCATATGAAAGGGCAGAAACTCAACTTTTTAGAAATGTGAATTTTTCTTCGAAATTCAGATACCACCCGCAAAATGTCTTTTTGGTTTCCTTCCTTTAAATTGCTTTTAATCACCCATGCGTGAAATATGCATCATCTGAGTAGCATCACATGAAAGAGGATACTCTAAGCTTTCCAAATATGTATCATTCATTAATTATAGTTGTGATTAAGTTATGATAGAACATCAATACTTCTCGGTTTCGTTTTTTCTTGGACGCACTGTATATATTGTGCAGACACTTTTGTAGAATGCTAATTATTGTGTAAATGATTCCATTCATCCATTGTTTGTTCTTTATGAGTGAAATTAACTTCTAGCCAGGATGTAATGACTGAGTGAGTGGGTGTGTGAAAGCAAGCTGTAAAGTGGAAAACCTTTTTTTTTTTTTTTACCAAAGAAGACATCTTTCTTTATTTTCAATTACAATCATTTATTATTTTGTATAGTTATTCCATTATTTTCCTTTAACCCCTGTTCCTTGTGTACATGTACTAGCAGCATCACTTTTGTGTTGCATTCCTCTAATAAATCAGATTTCTTTCTCTCTGCCTCCGCCTCTCACTCTGTTTACATGTATACAGGTGTATTCCTGTATCTTTTGTAACTTTCTATTTGTCTCGTAATATCTCTGTTCTTTGTGTGTTATTGTTTTTACACCTCGCCCCTCCCCCCCCCCCCCCCCCCCGCCTCTCTCTCTTTCTCTCTCTCTCAACATTATATTTATAATTAACAGTTTTACAAATGACTACCAAGACTGTGTTTGGTTGCTATATCTCCCCTTTCTCTCTCTCTCTCTCTTCCCTTCCTCTTTTCTCTCTCTCTCTCTCTCTCTCTCTCTCTCTCTCCCCTTCCCCTTCCCCTTTTCTCTCTCTCTCCCTCTCCCTCTCTCCTTTTCTCTCTCTTTTTCTCTCTCTTTTTTTTCCTCTCTCTCTTTTTTTTTCTCTCTCTCTCTTTCTCTCTCCCCTTCTCTCCCCTCTCCACCCCTTCTCTCTCCTCTCCACCCCTTCTCTCTCTCTCTCTCTCACTTTTACTTGTGTCCTCTCTCCATCTCCGTGTCTATCACTCCCTCTCTCTCCTTTTACTCCTCATCTATTTTTCTTTCTTCCTCTCCTTATGTCTCTCTATCTGTCTATCTCGCCCTCTATTTTCCCGTAATTTTCTGTCCTTCACTCTCTCACATATCTTCATCATCCACGTCCATGTATCTCTATGTCTGTAGTTGAGGCCCACCTGTGTGTTACATGTTTTAAGAGCGAGATGAAAGCATCTTCGATTTAATTATCATTATGGCAGAAGCAGGCTCCCCTAAAACTCTTTGGAGCAGAGCTAATTACATTGTCTCCAGGCTGCATTATCCATACATAATGTACCCGTACGCTGTGGCAGTGTACGTGTTGTTCATAGCAGATCGTTGGCAGCAGTCAAAATTAATGCATAGTTGCGATGTACTGTACATGTACGTGTAGTTGAGATGTATACAAATTTGTGTGCATGAATCGTCTGATCTGATTTGATGTGAATTAAATGGATAATTTCACGTTCGTTTACACTGTGTAGCGTTGATTAAATGTCAGCCGTTTATTATACTGATTTCTAATTGACATGCTCACCATGGCATTGTGTATGCAGTGTTTATTTGCATGTGTGACATGATTATTTCCTCATAATCATTAAGTATGTTTTCTACTTAGTTTCTGAAAATACAAATTGAAATTTGAGTTGTTATACTGTAGAGAAAATAGTAATGTGTTGTCAAGGGTTTACATGTATGTAGAACGTTTGATTGAGTTTGTCAACAAGAACATGCGTGTAATCTAGCTAGTGTAATCTACCAGGGTGGTTCACAAACAAATATTAAAACATGTAAAATTACAACTTGGAAGGAGTATGAACTGACGTTTGTGAAGCATAATTATGTCCCTTTGAGCCAGGGGCCCCATTGTTGGGGCTGGAAGCTCAGGGATTCTCAGATGCTCTCTGGTGCAATCTGAGCCATACTTTGAAATATTTTAAATCAATTTTATCACTAGACTTTCTGAATTGATTTTGGTAGGAATTTAGTTCAAACCCCTTAAGGAACACCCAGATGTACGCATAGTATATTGTATTGTGTTCAACAACACCTAGATGTATAACCTTCCATTCCTGGCCGACTCAGGGGTACAATCTTTATTAAAAGATTTGATTGTTAGCTGTGGTTCCCCCCCCCCCCCCTCCTTGTCTTTTCCTCTCAAAACAAGTTCAAGATAAATTCTGTGAACCTTATAAGGTGTAATGAAAAAATATCAAATTGAACATGCTTATTCAATTTCTCTTTAAATGAATTGTGCTTTCACCTATTAAATCCTTGATGTGCTGTTGAATGTATAGATGTGGGCCTGTTTTGTTGATCTAGCATGTCAGGCATTGATTTGGGACCCGTTTCACAAAGCCTTTTTGTCAATGACAAATGACCAAAAAAACAGTGACAAATCTGCTTATAACCAATCAGAAGCAAGGATTTTAGTAGCTTATAACAAAAACTGTCATTTGTCACTGATGACAAGTTATGTCAAACGCCCCCCTGGTTGGAAAAAAGGGGGCATGGGTAGGAAAATTTGTTTGGTTTTTTTTGGAGCCAGATGGGTATTAATTCCTACACTTTACTAAAATCAACACCCTTCTATTTGAAGTGCAGAGAGTTGATTAGTTGAATGTCATACTGTCCACATGATGAAAGTAAAGCTTTGGTCACAAAAGTTCGTACGAACGATGCGTTCGGTCGAATCTCCCTGTTTCTCCATTGTCTGAAAATCTTTTGTACAGCATTCGTAGCAATTCGTAATGGCATTTGTGATCGAGGCTTAAGACATTATATTAGAACAGATTATAATCTTGTCAATTTATGATTTAATTTGTTTATTTCTGATTGTTTCATACAGATGATATTATTGGGAAGTTTCTTGCCTACGTTAGCCTTATTCCTCTTGTCATTCTCGTTGGCTTCGTGACTCTACTTCTTTTCAGGAGAGAGCTCCATACGGTAAGATACAAGACACATTTTCAATTTCGATGATAAAAGGATCAATTTCTTGAGAATTTGACATACATTTAGTTCATTACTTAGCATTGTTCACAATAACTTTATATGGTGTTCATCCATTCTTTTTTTTAATGAATACCCAGTAGTCATTCATTATAATGATCTTACTCTTGTCTTTTTTCGTATTCACAGTTTTTTAATATTATCTTTGAAAATAAATAAGAATGATAATGCTAATTATAATGATCCTTGCTAATGTCATGTTATAAATTGGCAACACTGTGATGTCATACAATGCTGTTCCTATGGCAGTACCTGTATAAATATACTCCAATTGCTGTGAACTGAGACAATTAATAGACCGTCAGATCATCTCCCTGATCAGACAACTTTGGAGTGTGCACTCTATACACATTGTACATTTCATGTGACATTTTAAAATATTGTTCATTTTAAAGTTAACAGTTTGATTTTGCATGTTTGATCACATTTCCTTGGTTTGTTGTTTTGCTTGGCAAGTATGATACAATGAAATTGAGTACCGGTACATCATTTTCTATCATTTTGGATCTTTGGTACATTCTATCATTTTTTTCTTTTCCTTTTCTCCTGTAGATCACATTCTTTGGTGGTATAGTATTGAGTGAAGGAGTTAATTGGATTGCAAAAAACACCATTCAAGAACCAAGACCATGTAGAGGTACAGTATAGCACAGACATGAATGATCATATAACAGGCCATTATTATGTTGTATTGTAATCTATGGTTATGATAACTTATCTGTAGTTTTAAATATCTTTAGGCATGTTCACATGTGATGTGATTTCATTGTGGTCTTATTTTTAATATGAGCGTAATAAGCACTCGGAGATAGCACATGTACAAATGATATTAGAATTTGCTTCTCTTGCAAAGAATATTTCCACCTGCGTATCATAGAAAAATGATTACATAATTTTCATGAACACGAGTCCAACAGTGTTTCAATAGATTTTACAATTTTTACAAATGACCTCTTCCGAGATTAGTAGAGACAACGCGTTCTGTGTGGGATGTGCATGTGGGATGTTCATATACCTGTAGGAGGATTACAAAGATGGCTGAAGACTAAAATATATATAAAACAGACAGAATATCTGGAAAAAATGTAATGAACTCTGCTGAAATCATACATTTCTGTAGAAATTAATATGCCATAATGATTTTCATATTTTTATGGTATTTTGAATGATAATTATGTATGGTATAGTAATATGTAGAAATGGTTATGAGAAGAACAGCAAATTGAATGTGTATTGTTACTGTATAACTATATAAATGTACAACAGAGATTGTAAGAGTTGCATATATCTACATGTATATCTCAATCTAAAGTATATGTTTTGATTTCAGGTAATGATACATTACATGGAGGTCTACGGACTGAGTATGGAATGCCATCTAGTCACTCTCAACTCATGTGGTTTTTTGCTACTTACACCGTGCTATTTATTTATATAAGGTAAGACAATCTAATCAAATCAAATCAAATCTAATACCTTTTTTTGGGGGGGGGAGGGGGGAGGGGTCTTAAAAGGGCTTTACATGTTAGATAATTTAAACGTATATACTTACGTAGAGAGCAGATTTTTTATTATATGAGACCGAAAGAGTTGATACTTGTGTAAAATGTTAAGATCAAAAGTATTTCAACTCAATAAAAATCTGACATCATTCTGTAGATTTTGCTCTACATGTTTATGTCAAAGTTAATGTTACTGCTCATTTGATGGAATCTGAATAAAAAAAATTAGGCAAAACCATTAAGAATATCTTGCCTTCTTGTAGTTGTGACAAGAAATTAAAGCATAATTTTCCGAGGGTATTTGATTAAAGAGAAAGTTGAGCTCAAGTAAAGATGAAAAATAATTTGCTTTTTCTTTGCACATCAGTTTGGAATAATATGGTAGATATCATAAAATGCCCCATTATTTAAAACATAACAGGAAAATGCTGAAAAATTTGATCCAAATATTTGCATGTACGGTAGTCCCATATAGTATATAGCAATTTTTGTGTGCATTAACACTCTTATTCATTAGAGACTTCATTTGCCTAATGGTAATCTAATCAATATGTACAAACATAGAGAAATATTTAATGGGTGGTATTCTCGAAAGGGGACTAACTTTAGTCCATGGTTTAATCCACCGACTAAGTATGGAATGCCAAGTGTCCATATGAATGTTTTTGAATAATTTAAGCTGTCACTTAAATAAAATGTAATAACATAATTAATAAACAACAATATAACTCATTCATATGGACACTTGGCTTTCCATACTTAATCTGTGGATTAAACCATGGACTAAAGTTAGTCCGCTTTCAAGAATACCACCCAATATGTACAAACAAACATACAAGAAATATTTTATGTCTATATTGAAGCTACATAATTTGCTATACTTCTTCATTTGCAGACTGCATCAGCCCAACAGTAATCTATTTATTGAGCAGGTGTGGAGGCATCTGGCAGCCATTGGCGTTATACTTGTTGCATTACTAGTCTCAGGTAGCAGGTGAGTTATCATCTAAAAGTTACTCTACAGAATGTGGAAGTGGAAGATGTCTGCCATGTGCATTTAATTTTAATGAGATCTTGTTATAAAACTTGTTGATGGTCTTTGCTTTATAAAGAGTGCATGTACCTTGTATGAATTTGATTGATTTTGTTGTTTCTTTTCCCCATTTTTCTTCCAGTTTTGCAAAACATAGCAAACCAAAACAACAAAACAAAACAAAACAAAACAAAACAAAAAGAAACAAAGTAAATCCCATGCAGTCTGCTACCAGATCATCATCTTCAATCGGTTGTCGTATGATGTTTAAATTTGTGATCAGCCTGGAGTTTTAATATAGGCATATAAAATAAGGAATATACATAGGATGAGAGTGTAAACATAACATTTATTTTGTCTGCTACAAAAGAAATTTAATTCATGTCATTTCCAGTTCTCAGCAGGTTATTCCTTCCTTGTCGATCAAGTTACTGGCCATTTTCATTATATTTTTAGATTTATACCATGCTTTCCAGACAAAAGTTCCTTCTGAAAACCTTAAAAAGCTCTTTGAAATTTCCTTTAACGTAGCAACAGCCAATTTAAGCCCACTAGTAGAAAATCTATTGTCTAAACTAGATGAAATATGATGAAATAGTGTGTGGAATATCTTGTAAACAGTGGAGAAATAATGTATTGGATGTGTCTTGGTGGTGTAGTGGTTCATTCATTTAACTCTCAATCCTAGGGTCGAGGGTTTGAATCCCAGTCTGGCATATTTGCCACTCTTCACCCAGGTGTAAATGAGTACCTGGCAATTGCTGAGGTAACAATAGTTACAGGGTTGTCAGGAAGAACAGCGTGGGAGCTAAAGGGGCTTCCGTGCATTAACAAAATTATTATTATGATATATTGAATCATTTTGATAAACACAAATTATCTACGACTTTGTTTGACTTTTTTCGGCCTGGCAGCCTCTATTATCAAGAATCCATGTGAATACATGAGCTTAAAGCTGTCTGCCAGTCAGTCATTGTTATACCCATCTTAAGTTCACTTCTCAGATCCTAATGTCACTTTCTTCCTGTTAGGATAGGTAAAAATATCACTTGCTTCCTGTCAATTAATGTATCTATTACATTTCAAGCAAAACACATACTTCCTTTCCACTCTGTCTGGTAATGTGTTTACCAGTGAAGATTAAGTTTTAAAAAAAGTTTTTTTACATGTATGTGCCACACTGTGCTTCCACGATTGAGGTTTGTGATAACGGAACACATTGCCCATGCTGTATATTTTTCTTTGTAGACAGCGATAAAATATTATACATTGATATGACATAGTGGATTGTATACCACGTATGAAGATTCTAGGTCTCTGATTGGTCAAAAAAATAGGAAATATATCGAATATGCTTTTCAAAGTTTTGTTCCTATTCATTGTAAATCCATAATGACCCCATGCAGTTAGTTGTCTTGTAGTGTATGTACTGTGTATGCAAACAAGTTCTGTTTGTTTTTGGGTGTGCATTGTACAAATTCAGGTGAGGTTGTGTACGGTTACAAAGAATAGTAACAAATCTGAAGTATACAAGTGGCCCTGACTCCTCCCTCCAATTATAATTCACAAAGCCTTGCTGATGCATCAATCAAATCTAAAGTTTCATCTGTAATCGTGATATTCTACAAACCTCTACAACCAATTATATCTCATCTGGAAAGAACAGACCTTTAGCTTTGCATTGTACCTGTACATGTTTAATGGATTGTATTTGTCACATCTCTCTTGCACCTGTGTCATTTCAAGTAATTTGAAGAAGATGAATCTCTTTGTAGAAATCCATTTCAAAACAAAAAAACTATAAAATCATTAACAGTGATAGTGATACAAAATCACTCATAATGGTAGCTTGTGTAGCAACCATGAAGAAACACACTAAACCTATTAAAGTAACTTAATTACTTTTGATAAGTAAGTTTGTAACCATTTATCACATACCAGTAGTTTCTTTCCTCAAATATTATTGAAAGTGATGTATATAAAAAGTAAAATGGCTTTGTAAATAATAATATTACTTGGTTCAGTGACCATCTCAACCTGGGCCTCGGTCATTATTTATATACCAAGCAAGTTAAATAAATATTTAAAAAAATAGAAGTTGTGGACAAGTTCTGTAAATAAGATGATACTGAAAGTGAGAATGATTGTAAAGATAGTTTATCCAATAAGCCTATTCACTCAATAGATGACATAATAAAGTGTGGTACAGTCAAACCTGCTTTAGACCCTGTTTACAGTGAGAAAATTGCGTGGCCGGGCCAGGCCGCGGCCCGGCAATTTTGTGCGTTTACAGTGCGAGGCCAGGATTTTCTCATTGTTAACGCACCAAATGCGTGGCCAATTGCGCGGCCTGGCCCGGCCCCGCAATTTTGTGCGTTTACAGTGCGAGGCCAGGCCGCGGCCTGGCCTCGCACTGTAAACGCACAAAATTGCGGGGCCGGCCTGGCCTCGCACTGTAAACGCACAAAATTGCGGGGCCGGGCCAGGCCGCGCAATTGGCCACCATTTGGTGCGTTAACAATGAGAAAATGCGGGGCCAGGCCGCGGCCTGGCCCCGCGTGAGTTTACAGTGAGAAATTGCGGGGCCAGGCCGCGGCCTGGCCGCGGCCGAGACTACCTCCAGAGCAGGGCCAAATGCGCGGCCAGTTTGGCCTCGCATTTGGCCTTTTGCCCTGTTACAGTGCGAGGCCAGGCCTTTTGCTCACTGTAACAGGGGTCTAAGTGACCACCTGTATAGACACTATGAACATGGCGGACAATGAAAGCGGACAAAATATACAGTTCCTCAGGTAGACAAAGGAACATCTCTTCACTGCTATTATGTAAAAAGGTGAATATGCATGTGACACCTGTTCTACACATTTTTACACAATAGCAGTGGAGGGATGCTCCTTTGTGTACCTGAGGAACTGTATATTTTGTCCGCTTTCTTTGTCAGTTATGTTCATAGTGAGAAAGACCACATTTTTGTTTCCCTTGAAAATGGTTTTTCATTGAAACATATACTAAAGGAACCTGTACATAAAGACCACCTACCTATAAAGACCACTTTTCTTGTCTCCCTCTGGTGGTCTTTAAAGACAGGTTTCACCGTATAACGTTATGTTATTAATTTCAATGTTGTGTTTCTCTATTTTGTATTTCTCCTGCACAGAGTGTACCTGAAGTATCACACAGTGAGACAGGTTGTTTGTGGAGGACTACTAGGAATCCTATTGGCTGTGCCTTGGTTTATTATCACACAGGTTTGTAATATATACTTAACCATTCTTCTCTCAGACTCACAGGAACACTGAAATAGTAGGCCCTTTTGACATGTTTAATACACATATATAATATGCTAGTCTTATATGCTACACACCTGGCTAATCAATCAAAAACAAATTTGCTCAGGTGATGTGATATTTGCTCCCGGGACAGTTGCTTTTAATAGAGTGGTGAAGTGTGACGTCATCAAAAATCTATTTTGGGAATTTCTCAATTTTTTCTTCATTTTCTGAAAAAGCATCACAAATAATGTCCAAATGTCGAAAACCAATTGAATATGTTAAGTATTGGCTGAGATAAGACCATCTGAATAAAAATATTTGCAATAGGAACTCAGTATTATATTGCTCTGGTTCGTAATGGTATGAGCCAGAGCAATACAACACTGAGTTCCTATAGCAAATCTATTTATTCAGATGGTCATATCTCAGCCAATACTTAACATATTCAATTGTTTTCGACATTTGGACATTATTTGTGATGCTTTTTTGGAAAATGAAGTAAAAAATTGAGAAATTCCCCAAATAGATTTTTATGACACAGCTTCGGTACTCTCTAGGGCTTTTTTTTCTGCCAAAGATATCCAATGAGTGTTAGGGTTTCAATTGATGTTTAGGGCTAGATGTTGGGTCCTGGGACCTGTCGCTTTCCTAATGTTCCCTAGTATGAATTGACCCCTCGAGTTTTATTTGTTTGTACATTTGTTTTCCAGGTGGTGTTAACACCATTGTTTCCGTACATGATGTTCTCTAGTATGAATACACCCCTCAAGTTTCATGTTGTTTTACATTTGTTTTGCAGGTGGTGTTAACACCGTTGTTTCCGTACCTGGTGTCCTGGCCTATCTGTGAATATTTCCTGATCCGAGACTCTACCCTCATCCCCAACGTGCTCTGGTTTGAATACACCACTGCCAGGACAGAAGCCAGGTAACACATCTCACCCTTTGCCTATCAATGCTCTCCACTAGGAGTTATTAACTAACAGGGATACCAGTCTCAATTCTCGCTACCGCATATAGCAATATACATTTCCGTAATGCATTGTACCTCCATTACCTCAGCAATTTTTTTTTGCAAACACTAGTTTCCAGTGATTCTAAAACACGTACTCTGCTATACTAAGATATATATACTAATAATTCATTATCTGCAATTCTTAATCTTGCCCGATATATACAAATTTGGACAAATGCACAAGCAGTAAGCATATTTGTTAAACAAAAGTAATATACCAGCATTGGCAAACACGAGCGCTTGGAGAAATCCATTCAGAAAAACTTGGCATGCTGCAACACACTTGGCTTCTTTTCCCAAGCCATGATTGTGTGCTAATGTCAGTAATATTTAAGAATTCCCGTGATATACAGCAGGGTCACATATTTAAAGATACCGATTTTGTGATCTCCTCTACATGTTGTCATCAATAGCACTCTTTAGTGAAGGGGGTAGTCGTACAATAAATTGAGGTTCATTACAGAAGCAGGCTATTCAACCACGGTGAAGCAGACCAGCCTGTACTTATACGTTTGTTTGTTTGTTTATTTGTTTGTGTGTTATGTTCTTAAAAAAACAGATAGATTGAAATGTACTAGCCTATTGATTTACTCAGTATGAAGGAAAATAATTCATAAGAGGCTATACGATGAGTTAAGAATATTCACCAGTTCTTACTTGAAAACAGTTCTTTTTTAATGCCACTACACATTGCCAATTTAATGATTTGAATGCTTGTGAAATGTTCTTATTCGTGAATTGATTAACAAAATTTGTCATTGATCTTTGCTCTTGTATTAATCATAATTCATGGCATTGTGGATCAAAGACGATGCAAAAAATGCCACTCTTTTAAACATAGTTCCCAATTTCATTTTTCCTATTTTGCAGGACTAGGCAGAGGAAACTGGGCAACAAGATGTCATGACGTCAGCATTTGATGTAGACCTGCCTCTCCCTCTCCCCTTTGCTGTCAGCGACTGAGTTTATTCTGCGATTGAGCCTGATGACCCAACCACACAGTCCTAAGCACGCAATGGCGATATTTAACATTTTAATCTCGTTGATGAGAGAGCGGGCACATCATCGGTGTATTTTATATGAGAAGTATTTTTTATCTGAGAGAAGATATTATCATATAGTATTATGCATACTCTTGATTTGGTATTACACAAGCACTTCTCAATTCTAAAAGTTTTAAGAGTTGAATATTAAATGTTGATTATTTAGGACTTTGAAGGAGAGAATTATTAGAACTTCTCTAACCCCTAATGATCTTTTATGGTGAAAAGATTGTAGGTTTGGCAACGATTATATTCACCCCATCAACAACCACATGAAAGTACTTAATTGGATGCATTTTGTGTGAGAAAAAAAATTTGAGGGAGATTTTTAAAATTATGAAAAGTAAATAATATTTCTTACATTGAATTGGATTTGCTTAAATAAACTTTAAATATTTTGCAAACCATAATTCACAGGGTTAAGCAGCATCATTAGAAGAAAGAAAACAAGACGCCTTGGTTTTTGAAGTGTTAAATGAATGGTAAAATGTGAGCAACAAAGGTCCTACATTTTTTAGCTCTGTGTCATTAGATTGGACATGAGAAGCATATTACACTTTACGTCATCTCAAAAATAAAAAAAAACGTTGCAGTTTATAGCTGCATATTTGAACAGGGTTTTATTTATTAGATCTTCTTTCTTTTTTCTTTGAATTACCGGTATCAGTTTATGGAGACTTGTGGACAGCGAATAATAAGTTTTCACCAGTTTCAAGCAGATCAGATGGCAATTTATTTTGAAAATTCCTATTGAAAGGCAAGGACAACCAGGTAGTCGAATTCGATTGAGATTAAATGATAATTACATTGGTGTAAATTCAAGCAGAAAATGCTTCGTAAAATACCAAATACAAAATAAGCATTGATTTTATTTTCTTGCAATATAAAACAAAATTAAATACTACAGTAAAGCTTTTCGTCAAATTGTAATCAAGATCGAAATAGAAATGGAGAATCCAGAGAATTATTAAAGGAAATGGGGGGGGGGGGGGGGAGAGGACCAAATTCTATGGTATTATCTGATCTAACCTACTATCTAATACACTAAGTGGCAAAATGCAATCCATTGCAAATATTTATTGGCAGTTCTACATTTCAGTTTATTTACAGTGTATTGTTACTAGCCAATACATTTTCTTCAATTTGTTGCAAATATGTTGCTTGGCATTTTAGTATGAAAATGGAACCAAATATGTAAGTCAGTAGCAAATGTCCATCAATTTATCTGTTAGTGGATTGATACATAACACATTTATTCACTGAGTTCAACCCAGAAAAGGAAAATTTGGTCAGCTTGTTGTTTTTTACTCTGTCATCTGAAAGTTGTTTTTGTGCACACCAAAAAAGTCATTTAAAGCCATACTATACTAGAAGACCATTACCACTGTCCCCTCTAGCACTATCTCAGGTCAGCTGTAACAGTATGGTTCAGTAACTCCCTGCTCCTCTAGCTCGGCCGTTGGTTCTCACTTTGAGTCCTCTGTCTGCACAGTTAGGTATTGGGTTACACACTGTTGGCAGTTGACCATGAGATGGCACTGTGCAATAAACGATATGCTAGGGAGGGGTGATCATCAGTTCAGTAATTAAAGTTATTAAACGTGTTTGCTTAATACCGCATAGACTTTGAAGCTAATCTTGAGCTGTGGTATGGGCATCTTATGTCGAGAGAACATGGCTATAACTCATTCTGGATTTTATATCCTGCAGTAGATTGATTGTTTGAAACAGTAAAATAAAAACAACTTCACAAAAACTTCCTGGAAATCATTTTCAATAAAAACCACAACTCTCACTTGCACATCGTGACCTGTGTTTAATAAGCACATGATGTCGGGCCTACTTACCCGGATTTCCTTATCTATCTATGCCCATTACTCAGCCACTATATATTTTCTACCAAAATTGTTAGCACATGCCGATTTTTTGTTATCTTGAACATCAGTGTAAGTTTTGTTGGATTCTGTGAGAAATTATTTTCTATATTTACCAGAACTCAAGTTTATCTTTAATATCGCATACACTTTAATACTAATTAAGTCTTTTGTCTTCCTCTTCATATTATTTTTCAATTTTCTTTCTGACACTGAGATGATTTTTAATTAGCTATTAGGTACAACTGAAATCACATTTTGAATGTTGAGTCAATGGCAATAACATTTTAATTTTCATGTTTGCTTGGTGATTTTTTTTTTGAATCATGTGATTAAATTGTACTTAAAATGCAGTTCTTTTTAAAGTATTTTTCGCAACTAAAAAGAAAAGTTTTAATTGATTGATTGATTTGTGAAATTCACCAACGAGGAACCATGGATGGTAACAAGACTTTGAGATTGTGAAAATAAAAATGCTGCCAGTGGCACAATTTTTGTCAGGATGTTAACTCAGATGAAAAGTGCAGGCTTTTTGCCAATCTGATGCTTCGGGATTGTTAACTGAGAAGGAAATGCTGATTGTATGTACTACAGCAGAATAAAGTACAGGCTTGTAGCCTACTTGATGCTGCATATAGCTTTCAGTGGTCAGTGCCGATGCAGAAATACTGCTTTAAACGTTACCTGTGTAGCTGGAATGATAATCATTTATTGCATTGTACATGCATTATGGATTGGTAGAAACTAGAAGAGAGTGAAACTTGTGTTGAAATTTACAAATCATAAGATTCTCTTTGCAGGAACAATTTGAAGAACGCTATTGAACTGGTACGAATGGTTCTTGTTTCAAGCTAATGCATACGGTACTGATAGTTTTACTTTACATCTTTGTGAGAAATCGTGAGTTGCCACCCAGTCAATTCAAGAAGCCATAGATCACTGTGATAACATGCATCTTTCACATAAAAATCCCAAACCGCATGTAAAATAAATCGGTGTGCAGACATGGGAAACTTTTGTGTTTATGTTGTCAAGGTGACATGGTAGCCTTTTTTGTTAGGTGAAAAATGACATTGTTCTTGCTTGTATTTTGATTAGATTTATAGCACACTTACTCTCTACAATATATCGAGGGGTCAGTGACACAAAGACGTAACTCCATTTTGGCCATTTTGAGAAAAAGTGATTTGTGTGTCACTGAGCACTTGAGCCTTAAGGAGTTAAGTCTATGTTTCACTAGCCATTGACTTCAATGGGGTGTTGGGTGGAGTTAAGTCTTTGTGTTTCCTGGAAAGCCCACATTTTTCTGAACATTTTGATATCAAATACTCTTTTGGCAAAATGTGTAGTTATGTCTTTGTGTCACTGAACCCTCGATAAGAACTAATGTGAGATCATCAAGCAGGAAAGGAATACAATGAACATTTTTGTCAATTTCGAGTGCATAAACATACGGCTCCCCAGGCTTGAAGCATGTCTGGTTATGGTTGACAATGGCATTGCCGTTGAGATTTGAACTGAAAACACAATTCATATTGATAATTCTCTCAGAGGAAGACGCCATCAGACATCCATTTGACTTTCTTTATTAAGCTGCCGGAGAGTGAATACCAGTATTTACCCCTTGCAATATTATCCTTGAAAAAGAGGTGTCAAACATTGCTAAACTGGTTCTAGTAATGCGCAGAATTTTCTCCCAGTCTTGTCTAGCTCTAGACCAGAGCGAGAGTACTTTGTTGCTACAGTGCGTGTTGCCTATAATGACTGCTGCTATGTCAGAAAGCTTTGGGCAACACACCTGAAGATTTACCATCATGTGCAAAATTTATGAACACCTGAAGGGGACCGGTATTTTTTTATTTGTTAGATTTAGATGGAGAAGAATGAATGTGAATGCAGGGGACTCTGGAACCCCATTTACACAACCAGAAATACGAGAGGCTTTTAATGGCTTGTTCAGACTACAGGAAATTTATGGGAAACCCATAAAGAATCGTATAAAGAATCATTGTATAGCGAAAGGAGCATACAGACTAGAAAGCAACATCGTTCAAAGAAACGTCATATAGAGAACCTAATCTTGAAGAGGTCAGTTGACCTGACAGCTGGCCAATCCTATGTGCGCGCTCGTGATAAGCCCAGTCCAGTTGTTTGTATGAGACAACGTTAGACTAGAGCGAAATGCTGATTCTTTATCAAGTTTTCATTCGAAACAATGCTCAAACATGCGTTTCGATTTATGACGTTTCTTTATATACAACGTTCAGACTAAAACAAAAGAAATAATTATTGTATAGCTATACAATTAATCCTGGCAATCTGAATGGGGGGGGGGGTTACTTTGCCTTTATTTGAAGGGGAAGCCCCCCCCCCCCCCTTGTTGGCTGTTTTGAAAGCAGAGGGGTAAAAAAATCAAAATAAGAAGCATCCTTCCAGAGCTTTATTCATGATCGTTAAAGGTGCTCTAATTACAGAGTGTGTGTTGGAGTCACAGACTTGACTACTGTAAAACTAGGAAATTTTAATGGCATAATAAAACTTTTCTGGTTTAGCTGTAGACACCCATGAGACTGATGCTTGAACAAGTATCATGGTATGGTGATAATGGGCACTGAATGTGATCCAAACTTCATTTTTTGATTGTTTTTTGTGATTGATTTATAAGGAAAATGATATTTAAAAGATAATAATGAAAAAATGCAAGTGCACTTTGACTGGCCTTCAATTTTATGTACTTTTTATTGCTGAAATATGCGCTTCGCTGTTTGGTGCAAAGATGTTGTGTAGTAGGAAACAAAAATTTGAACTTAGTTTCGACAGTTAAAGAATGTGATAGCAAACTATGAAGCTTTAGTGTGAAAATAGTAAATTAGCATCCCCATGGTATTGAAGCTTTTTTGTAAGAAGTGGAAAACTTTAAAATAAAAATGTTGTTATAGAAATATTATTCAAAAGAATTTAATATAACTCTGCAGAAAAAAAAATAGACTCTTCGACTTAAGCTGTACAAATTTAGCTGGATATGAGTCCCGCATGTTATTTTCTCATAGTTATCATGAAACCGGTGTCTTCTTTTTTTTTTACCCAGGGCATCAAAACATTGTGTGGTTTGCACAATGTCAAAATGGACCATAAATATTGCTACATATATATATTCATGTTATCAACAAACAGTATTTGCGAAGAATTTTCTTTTTTAATGTGCAAATTAGTTTTGTCTGTGGCATTATCGATGATGTGTTAAAAACAAATGCAGGTATAGTCCACTGCCAGATGAATTGCTGTTCAACTCTTTCTTCGCTAGTAACTTAATCCATGGACTGCCATTTGGTTTGATGAAGTATGCACCAAACACACTGTGTGTGTGACAATAGTTGACTGATGCAGTCTATTGCATGTTTTGATAGTCAACCAAAGCAGCGAAAGAGTTAGTGTTTCATAATGAAGTGAAAGAATTTTGTCATCCATTTAAAAAAGCATGGTAAATCATTGCATGGAAATGGTTAGAGCTGGCATACAGGTTCAAGGCTATAGAGTACTAACGTGCGACGTCATACTGGCCAAGTTGTCAAGGTTGTTGGTTCCAAACAATTTTGTGCTAAACAACGAGTGTGGTAATCACACCAGCCCAAGACACTGAATATTTTGCTGCTCCAGCCCATTGCTTGAATTATTTTGCGGTGAACCTCATGTGCAGGCTCTGTTGTTTAGAACCGGTAACCTGGACGACAAGCAAATATGATCGTCAGCTCTTTGGTACTCTATTGCAATGCTTGTACAGTATGCTCTACTCCATCTGTACAGCCAAACCTGTCTATAAAGGCCACCAAAGCAAAAGTGGCCACTGTACACAGGTGGTCATTCTAGACTGGTGGTCTTTCTAGACAGGTTCCTCAACACACTTTTCCTTTTTAAGAGAGGCAATATGGGTGACTGCTATAGACAGGTGACCTTCGCAGAGAGGTGGCCACTAAGACAGGTTTAAAGGTATACTAACAAACCTGTTCAAATATCTCTGTTTAGGATTAGTTATAGAAAATTTGAAGTAGTCAATAATTGTGCAGTTGATAATTCAGTATAAACATGCATATTATTTTGCTCTGCCAAATTTTTGTTAAAATCAATGCAATGTCAAGCAATACTTTTAAAATTATTATTATTAGGTGTGTTTTGTTTTCATAGACATGTAGTAACCTATGATTATTTAGCTATCTCATGATTTTTCACTCTTATTTATAGTAGTACCATTTTTATTCATCATGTTTCTCTCCTTATATTTCAGAGAAATCTGTTTTATTTTATACACTTGAATGTATGTCATTATAAGTGATTGATATACCAACTGCTTCACTCAAAGTCATGTAAAATTTTCAATATTTAAAGGATTTTAATTCCGTACTGCTGAAATAT
Source organism: Strongylocentrotus droebachiensis (assembly GCA_035222895.1). Lineage (NCBI taxonomy): Eukaryota > Metazoa > Echinodermata > Echinoidea > Camarodonta > Strongylocentrotidae > Strongylocentrotus > Strongylocentrotus droebachiensis. Next base: position 195,352 of record JAVYIG010002579.1, read on the forward strand.
GCGATCCAGTTTACAAGGTGCATACTTTTGTCTTGTCAGCAAGTGAAGCACATATTCTCTGTTTGGAACCAGAAGAGCAAATTCTCAAAGAAGGATTGCAGATGTTGCTGACGATTTTTTAGTTGTAACTCAATATGCCTGGATGATAATCATGTATGATTTGTTATTCAAAGATTCATTATTTCTAAGTTCTACTTCAAATATACTTCAGATAGTACATTACATTATTGTGAAGTATGTTATACTGTTTTATTATTTTGAAAGTCTAACATTCCAGTGCAGAAATGAACCTTCAGAAATATTTCAGAATAGTACATCACTTACTTGACAAATTATAGGAATATTAGGCTTTATGCTTCATTTCCTATTACTTCACTTGTATTTTCTAATCTAATATCAATTAAGTATTCTTATTATTTGGTAATACTCTTTTTTATAATCTTCATTCCATAGTTGGGTTTTTCTGTTTCTATTGTAAGAGAAACTTATACTTCTCTTTTATTTGTATGGCAAGTTTTACTATAATCATTTATTGTTGAGAATGAACATGTAATTTGAAAGCATTCAACATGTTTATATTTTAAATGTTATTATGATAATGCTTGCATATTGAAATAAATCAAAAATTTGATTTAATATTGCATTGAAAAGTGTGTTTTAATTTGATTATGTCTCTCCCAGCGCGAGAGAGAGAGAGAGAGACACACACACACAAAAGGGATGGGTTCAGAGAAAGAGAGAAAGAAAGGAGAAAGAGAGAGAGGATGTCAAATGGAAAGACCGATCAAGGAGGGAGATGGAGACAGAGACAAATAGAGAAGGGAAGGAAATTGAGAGAGAGAGAGAGAGGAATAAAGATAAACAGAGAAGGCCATATAGAGACAGAAAAAGGATTGGTTCAGAGGAAGAGAAAGAAGAAAAAAGAGTGGGAGAGAAGATGGGTATGGGAAAACAGATCGAGGAGGGAGTTGGAGACAGAGGCAAAGGGAGAATAAAAGGAAAGTGAGAGAGAGAGAGAGGGAAAGGGAAGATACCAAATAAGGCAGCCCCATCCCTTCCCCCTTCCCACCCCCCCCCCCCACCCCCTCCATCTCCCCCCCCCCCCCCCCCCCCCCCCCCCTCTCTCTCTCTCCCTCTCTCTCTCTCTTTCCATTGGTCTGTCTGTCTTTTTATCGCTCTCCAGATCTTTGGACTTGGGGGAGGCAGGGTCGCTTTACCATTCTCTTTCACTCGCTTTTTTCCTATTCTGTAATCAAGCATAACCTGTATGATTTTGTACTGGAGCAATGAGAAGTTCTTTCGAAGGTGTTTTGTAAATATTCTCTCTTGAATATAAAACAGACCTACATTATAAACATAACACGGTGCAAGAATTTAAGAAGATGAAGCTAACATCTGTTACACGCACCAGTAAATCCTGCGTGCTCACGTTAACAGAATCAATAGAATCCCCTTTACAATAGGTGAACTTTTTTGTGGAATCAGTTCCATTGTTGAGATAAATTACAAGAATGTCGTGGACAGTGAAATGAACCCCCGTTGCATTACCAGGCATGCACTCAATTTGTATTTGCATAACAGTTTGCAATGATGGCTGGAAGAGGTGCTGTGCATATGACATTTCTGTGTCCACTACAACTGGATATCTCACTGATATGATGGATTGTGTACTGGAAGAAATCTATCTTCTGCTCTTCCTCAAGATCAAGTACATTGTGTAGATCTTTTGCTGTCAATATATATTACAGTGGTACGAACTGGACTGGTCGGCTTTTCCCATCACGTATGTAAATATTTCTATTTTAAATCGAGTGTGATACAGTTAACAACTAAATTATCCATATCAAATTTTCGTAACTCAATAATGAAAGGTGGCCTGGTTGAATGAAAGCCTTTGTTGGATAATTATAGATTTGTTAGCTTTTATGTTACATTCTCAAGAAAGTAAATCAGGGAAACAATTTTTGACATAATTGCAAAACTTGGTAAGGGTTTGAATTATTTAGTTGTTAGCTGACAAGCTGTATGTCCCCGTGTATGTCAGAACAAAATTAATGTGCATTAGAATGAGACCAATTGCTGATGGTTGAGTTTTGAGCCTCGATTGTTTCAACTTGTTATATTTCAAAACAAATTAATCTGCTTTGTTAATTTTGAGGTGTGTTTTTGTCTATAAACCCAGATCGGAGTTGTGAAACAATTAGTCAAAATGCTGATGAAGACTGAAGTTCCTTAAAGTTCTACATACAATCATGCTCATCTAAATTTAGGTTTCCGGATTGTTTTGCCTTTCAGAGATTTCGAGAGTCGAAAATGACAAATATTTCAATGTGTTTGAATTTTACAATTAATTTCTCATTTTTTTGCGACACGTTTTTCGCTAATGATTATGCAATTTATTTTAGGTCTACATCAATCCATAAAAATATCTATTTATTAGCATAACGGTGTGTTTACTTTCATCTTTGAGGATCAATTCACTTTTATTTCTCATGCTAGATGATCAAAAGGAAAATTGGTCCTTCAGAGAAGGAAATTTAATCTGCAAATCAAAACGAAAAGGAGCAAGCACCCCCACTCTCTTACCCCCTCTCTCTTACCCCCCTCTCTCCCCCCCCCCTCTCTCCCCCCTCTCTCTTCCCCACCCCCCTCTCTCTTCCCCACCCCCCCTCTCTCTCTACAGAATTAGGCCTATATATATAATCTGATATTAAGTCCATGTGCTTGCATAATGTTGACGCAAAAATGACTAAGAAAAGAAGATTCATACTTTACATCCAACAGTTTTTATCAGGTTAAGAATTTTCGACGTGCATTACCTTTATATTAAGTGAATATGACAAAAATTAAGAATAATAATCTTTACAGCATTTCCAATGTGTATGTTTGTATACTGGCTTAGAATGTTATGGTTCGTCTATTACAAAATCCTGGTTACGCCTCCGTTGATCTTTCGGGGCTCTATTATTTTTTCCGATTTTTGTTTCTCTAGTTTTATACATGCAGAAGGGTCCATCCAAGTCAAGTTTCTTTGAAGGGCTATCCCCTTTTCAGAACATAGACAAATCAAATTTAGTTCAATGTGTATGAATTAAATGCACTTTCTTTCAGAATGGAGAAACTCGATGTCAAATTATCGGCCATCTTTGGTCTTAGTCTATTTGGAACTCTCTCTGTGATCTCGGCTATTGGTTTCGTGACTGTTGGAATATATGCCATACTGGAAGAGGGTATCGTCCTAAGCATTAAGACTCCCTTGTGGGTCGGTGGAGCTGTAAGTAAACAATTTAAGATTCTTTCTTTATTAAAAATTGTTGTGTCCTATCTCATATATGATAAGGGAGTTTACAGATAGCACATGGTACAAATGACCCCAAATATCCACAGATCTTTTACACATGGAGAAGTTCCACTTTGAGCATCTTAGAATAATAACTGCCAAAGTCCGAGATGTGCTTCATGAATACCTTTTGTTTGACCTCTTGAAAAGAATACTTCCACCTGCGTATCATAGAATGTATCGTTGGTGCATAAATGAATAATGTTACATAACTTTCATGAGCGCATATCCAGTATTCATCTCTGTGGGTTTTACCATTTTGGTACAAATGACCTTTATCTGCCCATGCGCAGATTGTATCTGTAAACGCCCATTTGTTGCTCTTTACCCTCCTCCCCTTGTTTTCATTTTCATGCTTCCAATATGCGATATTTAATTCGCATATTATTAATTATTATATATATCAATATCATAAAATTATGAGGGATGGACTCTAGCATAAGGACTATACTCCTTTTTAGCTCATCCCTTTGCTCTCATTATGTTAAGATTTTTTGTTTAGATGTATGATATTTACGTATGTGTATTTGTAAATGTGACTATTGTATGATGAGTGTAAATAAATACATTTAAACCCTAACTTGAAATACAGAGTTTAAGTTAAGGATCTCTCTCTCTCTCTCTCACCCTCCCTCCCCCCTCTCTCTCTCTCTCTCTCTCTCTCTCTCTCTCTTCCTATTTCTCTCTCTCTCTCTCTCCCCGTTTCTCTCTCTCCCTATTTCTATATCACTGTTCTAAGACTTTAGTAGGAATGAAATAATAAAATTATTTGGAGATGAATTTGTATGTAGAAATAAATGGAATAAATGGCATAGGTAAATGCTGTTCTTTTGTTATCATCAGGTTTTCATTGGAGGAATACTCACTATCGGTATAGCACTATGTGGCAAGATTTCTTATTTGAAGGTAGGTCATTTAATTGTCACTTTGTTTATAGGCCCTATATCTATTAGAGGCTGTTTAATGCATACGTGTGATACGATTCATGACCATTTTCACACGATAATTGAATAACTACGTAATCATGTAAAACTCTGTTGAAGTTCAAGATGTGGAAAATACACATTTCATAAATCATTTTGTATCCATTTCCAACAAAAAAATTCATCATCCGTCATTGGATTCTTTATTTCTGCAAATTTTGTAGAGTTCGTGTTGATTTCTGTATTCGGTGAATGACTTTGTGCATTTGAATTAAATTGAATCATTCCATCAGTGATTTATCGAGAATCTTAAATTCACTTTATTTTCAAGGGAAACGGAGTGGTTGGCTGGTCCATCACGTCATATCAGTGAATTTCATCCTTTATCGTAATTCCAACTTGAAAGCACATATGAAATATTATCAAATCGAATAAAATGGATATACAGTCAAACCTGTCTATAGCGACCGGCCAGGGAAAACACAAAAAGTGGCCTTTGTAGACAGGTGGTCTTTGTAGACAGGTTCCTTTAGTACGTGATTCAATGAGAAACTATTTTTAAGGGAAACAACAAATGTGGTCTATGTAGACAGATGGTCTTTGTAGACAGGTAGTCACTAAAGCAGGTTTGACTGTATACTAACGTTTTCTTGCTTCAAATAGAGTCTAATACTGATAGTGATAAGTGGAGCATCGTTCCTGCTCTGTTTCGCCAGTATGTTACTTCTGGAGTTTGCAGAAAAGTGGAGTATCTTTCAACCGGCCAGGCATGATCACAGTGGCCCAGTCTCAATGGAAACACGGTGGCGCTCACCATACGTTAGTAAGTTCGGAATGTGGCAGGTTCAAAGTTGTCAAAACTCGTTTAATTTGTACAATTTCTATAGCTTATTGAGTGGAGATTTATAATTTTATCAAAATTTCCAATTTCTACAGTGCTGATGACTAGATTTTTATGTGTTCATACCAGAGGCAGATCCAGCCAGCGGCAAGGAAGGGGGCCAAATAAGGGGGGGGGGGGGGAAGGAGCACTAATTTGTGTTCTTCCAAATTCGTGAGATTTTTTTTAGCGCCGAATCAGCCAGCCGCGGAATAAGTGGGGGGGGGGGGGGGGGGGGGGGGGGGGGGGGGTGATGGGGGAGCACGATTTTTTTTTTCTTCTTCCAAATCCGTGAAAAGTTGCCGGGGAATAAGCGGGGGGGGGGGGGGGTTCTTCCCAATTCGTGAGAAAATATTTAGCACTGAATCAACACCCATACCCATCCCCCTTGCACCAGGGGGAGGGGCCCGTCTTCTTCTTTATTGGAAAAAATAACTAAAATTTACCTGTTTTGGGGCAGGGGAGGCTCTCCCCCCCCCCCCCCCCCACTAGATCCGCCACTGGTTCATACTGACAAGCATAAACAACAACAACAAAACAGAATGCTTAGAAAATGTCACTGCTTTTGTTAGAGACACCGGTTGAATCTATGGGGTTCTCGGTGCACAATAGTGAATTATAACTATTACTATAATATTGCTATCATTATTATCATTATCATTATCATAATTGCTATCATTATTATTATTATCATTAATACCTTTTCTACTACTTCTAATACTACTTCTACTAGTAGTAATACGTCTACTATACTATACTACTACTACTACTATGACTGTCGTTACTACTATTACTACTACTACTACTACTACTATTACTACTATACTACTACTACTACTACTACTACTACTACTACTACTACTACTACCACCACTACCACTACTATTACTACTACTACTACTACTACGTCTACTACCACTATGTCTACTACCACTATGTCTACTATCCACTACATCTACCACTATGTCTACTACTACGTCTACTATACTACTTATACTACTACTACTGCTACTAACAACTAGTAAATGATTAATTGACTGATAGGTATATGGCTGATATGGATATAATATCTTTTTTCTTTTGTTTTAGTCTACCTCGTATACCTGATATCTAGTGTAGTCGGTATGGTCTCAGCCGTGGTAGGGTTTCTCTATATCTACTGCCTACTCATTGCCCCGGTAAGGAACCAACAATGGAAGTTATACCAGACCCAGACCGAAGCAATGAACCAGGACCAGACCCAGACCGAATCCACGAACCAGGACCAGGTAGTGGACCAGCACACCAGGACCAAGTACAAATTCAAGGTATAGGACTTACGCCTATTGTTCCTACATGTTTCCTACCAGATAGAGGTTCATCTGTTTGATATATTCAATTATAAATAAATTCACTGATTCAACAAAATTTTTACATTTTCAAGTTTCATCCAAAATAAAACGAGTTCTGTACGATAATCAGAAAAGGGATTATTAAATTCATTAACTTTTTAATGATTTAGGTATTCCAATCACTCAGCTACAGTCTGAAAACACTCTAAATGATTTATAATAGAAGAAAGATGATAATTTTACTTCATGTCTCTCCCCTCATCACTTAGAATACACCTGAAGCCTCTAAATGATTTATAATAGAAGAAATATGATAATTTAACTTTATGCCTCTCCCCTCATCACTTTAATAGAATACACCTTCATCCAAAGACAACAAGGACAAGGTGTTAATGAAAAGCAGAGGACGGCATGGGAGTGATTTGCCTGAAACTTCATGGATCTATGATTTGCAGAGTATCCATTCACTGGTGGCAACCCCTACCAGGGCATTCCCGACGGAAAAAGAAACGCAACTCAAAAAGGTAAAATGTCATCACGATGTATGAATAATTCTAATCAATAATCATTAAATAGATATCATCTGATAATTCACATCTTTTATAATAATATTTAATTTTTATATAGCGCTAATATATTGTAAAAACATTTTGACATTATTGCTGTGTGTAGCAAATAATAAGAGTTATTTGGTAGAATAGAATTGACTTGAACCGATTAAAGAAAAACACATGCTGCAGGGTTTGGAGTTGAGTAAACGTGATTGGTAGCTTCATGGCACTAAAGCTACATAGTTCTAAAGTAGGCCTATTCTGCTATCCTTCATTTGAGAGAATGAACGATTGTCTTTTATATGAAGAAGATGGTGACAAATGTCTTTGTATAAGAAAAAAAAGTGAGATAAAGTCATCATTTCTAATGAGACCATGTTTATCACTCACTTGAAATTTAGATCAAATATATGTTTTAAACCATCTTCAAAAAAACTTTTGGAGTTGAGTAAACGTGATTGGTAGCTTCATGGCACTAAAGCTACATAGTTCTAAAGTAGGCCTATTCTGCTATCCTTCATTTGAGAGAATGAACGATTGTCTTTTATATGAAGAAGATGGTGACAAATGTCTTTGTATAAGAAAAAAAAGTGAGATAAAGTCATCATTTCTAATGAGACCATGTTTATCACTCACTTGAAATTTAGATCAAATATATGTTTTAAACCATCTTCACAAAAATGTGTTTGAAAGATGCCTCTGAAGATAATTCTCATTGTATTCCTATCCAGGATGTTGTGGACGAGCTTCGGCATACTAGCAGCTTCAAGATTCACCGATACCAGACCCGCCCAACCCTATCCCCAGTTCCTCCACCCCTCCCTCCTATAAACCCCTCCGCTCTGTATCCTCGTCCTACCCCACCCGAGCAAGTCAAGAACAATGTCCTGGATGACCCTCTACCCAAGCACTGTACAGCCAAGAGTCTTGAGCATTATCCAATACCAAGGAAGTACAGCCTTAGGGGTTCGAAGAGAGGAAGCAAACATGGCAGACATCATCCAAGTACGTTTAGACATACCAGTCCTCAAGGATACAACAGCACTGGTGAAGGATCTGTGAACGTTGCCATGGAACATCATCAGGGATTGCCAGACGACTCGAAGCATAACTTTGGAAAAGGGCATAATCAGAGAAACATCGATGAGCACCACAACACCTTCAACACGCCTACATCTCCTAAAAGCCCTACAGATCAGAAGTTTGTTGCTTTGAGTGATGAAGAAGGACCCCTGCAAACTCCATACCAAAATGCAAGCAATCTGATCTGTCTGCAGCCAGTACCGGTCAAGCGATTATGCAGTAAAAGGAATTCCATGCACCATCAGTCTGCTGCTACTCTACCAGGATGCGACCAGATCACACTTGATCCACCCAGCCCTCAACATGATAGTGTTCATTGTGATGACCAGTGTTGCCTTCCATTGCCACCGATTCAATACCAGGATAATGGGATGACCCACCAGAAACCGGTCAGGCACTTCAACGATGAAGTGAGTGCCAACACCCATGGTGAAGCTGCGCAGAAAGGCTATGCAGAAACGGAAGGTGATCCTTGGGAGGTCCACCAGGGACAAGGAGTATCAACAGACCAGAAAACACATCCAGTACCAAGCCAGAGAGCAGCCTATGCAATGGAGAGCGTCTGCGAAACTGAAGCTCCACAGATGACTCAAACCCAGGTCCACCAACTCTACCAAACTTCCCAGACAAAACTTGAGCAGGGACAGCACAATCTAAATCAACATGGATACATCGTTATCCAGAACCCATCCACGCATTGCGATACATCGACTGACATCACTGACCCAAGCACGAGTTCTATCAAGCAACGATCCGAAAAGCCGGTGGCACCTCCTCGTACTTCCCCGAAGCCGAAGCTGCAGCACCAAAGCCACGTTGAGGAAGCTATCGAAAGGCCACTGCCTATGCTGCATCGCAGGAGCTCCAGGAAGGTCCATGAACGCATTCAAGCAGTGCAGAAGATGCTCGGGATGGGCAGTAGCAACGGCGACTGTTCCGACCACCCGATTGATCAGTCCCCTCCTGTTCCTAAGGACGAAGTGGATCACCTGCAGCCACGCCTTGCAGCTACCAAAGTCCAGTTAGACAACTTGGAGGATCTGTATGTCACATCCACAAGGTTGTAAAGTTCAAGAACACAACAATCAGAAGAGAATAGCTCTCTTCTCTTCAATGGAATTAACATCAATTACAACTTTCATTTCGTTCTATATTTTCTTTTACTTAATTCTTGCTACTACACATTTTGGACAGATCGCATTGATTCGTAGTCTTAAACATTCAAATTTAGTCAATTCTGTTAAATGTATCTTGCTGCATTACCAGAATTCATTATAGCTTTTAAAGCATTTACTATTGAAACTTATGTCATTCAGATGTTGAGATACATGTTTAATTACCATATACAGTAATAGCTTTCCCAGTTAGTGAAAATGACAAATCAAAGTCAATAAAATGTGAAATACAAGAGATATTCATGTAATAAGCATTTTTATTTTATATATGATTTTGATAAAAATGACAAATACAATAAAAGCTTTGAAAAATGTACAACTTTGATACATGTCTTAATTCTTGTGAATGTAACCTAGCAAACTATTAATCTAATTTAATCACTTATCATAAATACTTTTTGTGATCTGTAATTGTGACTTGCAATCTACCTTGAACTTCAAGTGACAAAGTCACAATATCAGTAACTGCATGTATTTTTTTATTTTTCAGAACCAAATTTTGAAAAGTTACACATGTACCACTTCCATTCTTCAATATTCTAAAAAATTGCTGAGTACTTTCCATGGCATGAAAGCTATGGCAAGACTGATATAATACAACCCTAATCATACTGGCTTTAGAAAAAGTCTGATCAACCAGTATAATACTTTTCAAATAAATTGTTCACAACACACACTGATTTCCCAATGTCGGCACATAGATCAGAATTATCAGATATGTTATACCGGTACATGTATTTGTTTACATTTCTCTTTCAAGTTTTATATGGATCTATAGAATTAGGTACAATATTTTTTATATCCAAGATATTATACAAAATGTAATGCATAATAAAATGGACTCAACTCTTTATTATAAATCATCACTTTACCTAATTCATATGCCAGATATCAAACCAAAAGACTTTTGCCTTTACAGCTACAGAGACAATGCAGAGTTATTTGTATTATAGCACTTACAATATACAACCTATTATTGCGTTCTTTGTATAATTAATCTTGTGCTGGATTACTTTAAAAAATGTACAGTGGAACCTCATTTAAACAAACTCCTTGGGTCAAATGAAATTATTTTGCTACATTGAAACCATTTTATATCAGGGCTTTAAAAAACATTTAAAATTAAATAAAACTAAGAAAAAAACAAATACACACAATAAAACCTAGAATACAAAGGCCAGCTAGGGGCCTGTTTCATAGAACTTCTTGTCAATAAAAAATGCTGAAATTCTATGACAAATTTGCAATGATTTCAGTAGCTTATAACAATTATCGTATCTTTTTATAGATGACAAAATTCATGAAACGGGGGCCCAGGAGCGTCAAATTTACATTGTTACAATGAGTTTCTTATAGCAGTGGAATTTTTTCCATTACATATGCCATATAATTAGCTTGATATATTTTGACTCTTTTACACAATCAACATATAATTTATATCTAAAACCTCCAGCAATATCAAATTACATCAATAAATCAAACTGAAGATAATTTCAAATACCCTAATTCCAATTATTGCACAGTCATATTCATTGTGAATTAGTTTAACACATAGGGCTAACATAAAAGGACAAAATCCCCCCCCCCCCCCTCCTTCTGCATTCCTATTCATAGTGTTCTTATTTAAGCCTGGGTCCACAATATTGAATTTTAAACATAAACATTTGATTAGTTATAATCCTGAGAACATATTCACATATTTTAGATATATATGTAAAAACTGCATAGCATAAATATATTAGCTTTTTCACTCTTTAAATGTGGAAACTGCTTGCTTAACATGCCATAGTTCGTATATTATAACTTTTTTTTAGTAATTTATTTAAAATTATGAAAACATGACTATTAAAGCCAACCGTCCACAATGGATAAATCATAATTCATACTAGTTTATGATGCACAAACTTAAACATGAAACAGTCTGGTCACCCAATTCTTCTCTCTTCTAATAACCTTCAAATTACTTTATCTTCTCAGGCTTTCAAATTTGTTTGTTCATTAAGTAAAACAATTTCAGAGCTATTATGATGAATGCAGGGACTATTTTTGATATTCTGAACACAAACTTGTTCACTGAGTTTTCATATACTTTGAATACTGTAGTAATCAGTTATTTATACACATAGACTACTGACTTTCTTTAACTAAACAGGAAAATATTCTATTTATGCTCTTTGCGTCAATTTCACTACACTTCCACCATGAATATTTTGTCATTAACACTCTACCAGGTATTGGTAAGCATTCATGAATATTAATATATACTTAGGTCTCTTTGATAGCACCACATCAACACAATACATCGGATAAAAACACTTAAAAATTAGATACCTTCTTTATCAGCAATTTAAAAGAATTAAAACATGGACTGTATTTCTACCTACATTTTGTAACCCCAAAAGGGCACCAATTTAAAAAAGTACAGGTACTTTAATTTTTGGATTTAAAAATAAGTTTTACCATCGTTGGTAGAGTTTTGTCTTAAAATATACGTCTCAAACCAGGAAAAATACAGCGTTCCTGGAACTTTTCTAAAATGATGATCCATTCTTGATCCATACTTGATATCTAGGCTAACCATAACTTCACCCAACCCAAGCCTGTTTAACTCAATTTGTAGTACCAGCAGCCAAGTTAGAGGTGTACAACTGTTAATTGTTTCCTTGCATGATCAAAGCATCTTTTGATAGCTACCAAACAGGATACAACTGAATACCAGGCAGCCTTTCTCAAAGCAGGTCCCCCCCCCCCCCCTCCTTCCCTTCACCACTACCTCCAGTTAACCTATTGACTACTGAATTATCTTATTCCCATAGGCTTAATACAGAGATCACCCAGTTCCAGGAGGCAATGGGTTACAACTCCATGAGGAGTACTTTAGAGGATCATCTACTAAGTACCAAGGACCGTACAAGGGGTATCCCCCCTTTATCAGATTACTTTTCAGAAGGACAAGGTGATATACGATGAAAATAATTACACTTACAACCCAACATGATTTACCACAGGAGTCTAGAATTCTCAAGAACAGTAGTTCCTGGTTTACAATTGTGTGGTTATCCAAAATCCATTCTAAGAAAGAAATAAGATTGAGTGAGGTTACAAGCGAAGCATCCTCATACTGATTACCTGACACCCTTATCAAGATTTGTAAACTTGTCCAGAAAATGAAATAAAACATCTTCAACATGTTTTTTTTTTTGGTGGAAAAATCGGATACTGAAACTTCTCCCAAGTTTTGTCATACCTAGGTGTCGTACAGTCAAACCTTTATAGAAGGGCCACTCGAGGGCGTCGGGAATAGTTTATCTTACACACAGGAAGTCATCACTGGAGCCCTTTAATGGAATACCACTTGAAAAAAAAAAGTAATCTTTACTGATAAGTGATTATCAGAGCAGGTAAAGTGTATGACCGGAAGAGGCCATCAAGAGTAACCACAAACATGGTCTTTCCAGTCTTTTAAAACGGGTGGCTGCCACCCGAGCTTTTTAAAAAGAGTGACTACCGGTACTCAAAATATACAAGGAAGTAGTCTTTGAGAAGGTTAATAATACATAAGATTTATAAGGCGCCAAAACCTCTTGACAGTCAATGCTCAAGGCGCAGTGCTTGGCAGAGGACTTGGCAGAGGCCACCCAAGGCAGGCTTGAGAGACGATCCAGGAGAGTGTTTCACAAAGATTAAGATCGACTTCAAGTTGGACTTAACTATGGCAGGCCGTCATGCCACTCTTTGCTCTCACCATTTACTGGCATTGGTCTCTCAAGAGACGTACAAATCGTGGTCACAAATCTACAAAATTTACCTTTTTTGATAGTTCATGAGTGAAGGAAACAATGTTATCTAGAGATCATAATTGAGAGACCAATGGTGATAGCAACCAGTGGCATGAATAGCCTGCCATAGTTAATTTCAACTTAAAGTCGATCTTAGTCTTTGTGAAACACCCCCCTTTACTTTTAGTTCTTGGATTGTCTAAAGTTTAGCAGCAGGAGGGGCAGTGACGAGGATATGACTCATTTCTAGAAGACTATCTCTGAGACCGTCCGCAAACCTGTCAGAGTCCGTCTCTGGGCTGGTGTTGAAAGCCGTCACAGAGAAGTTGAAGTGATCGCTCTGAGGGTTGTAGCAGATCCCGTATCCATCGGGAACGACCGGCCCAAACAGCATCGTTAGGTCATGCTTGGCAGGAACCTGGAATGGGAAAGACAGGCAAACAAGGATTTGAATATACCGATTATGAGAATACAAATAAAATCATATAGAGCAAATCATAGAAAATGTTGAATACTGGTTTAATATCCGGCAACAGTACTGAGAAATATAAAATGGGTGATGAATTATTCTGGCTTTTGATATTACTTAATAGCTACAAAGAATTTCATACTATGAGGTTTTTTCATAATCAAAATTATGAAAGTATGAGTTAATCTTGCTGAAAATCTCAATCGATTAGAAGCACAGGACACAGATATTGAGACATGGGACTGTGATGTGGCATCAGAATTTGTTCCACAGGTGTATACTATTTGTAGTCATATATGAGACATGAGAGCACTTCAAAATTAATCATTTATAAGAGATAACACTACTTTGATATTATTCTTACGTGTGAAAAGAAATAATGTTAAAGCTCACATTGGCACTATTATCTAAGCCTATAAACCAATATCATAGCAGAAACAAATGGTGAGCATCTATACTCATAGCATTACCTGACTGGTAGATAACCTAAAGTGAGTACATGATGTGAAGGCAGTGTCCATGAAGAGATCCGGAACATTGTCACCATTCTCTATGGCTATTAGCTTCAGGCCTAGAAGATGCCTGTCTATACCATCACCGTTTATAACCTGTTGTAGAAAGCAAGAAAAATGGTAAGCACAGAAGAAATATAACTGTCAGGAAATTATTTCTGTTACCAAAAATTTGAAGACAACATTTTCAACATGACACAAGTTTATCAAAACAAGGTTCTTAGGTAATGTAATGACAGATAGCAACTTAAATCAGACCTTTTGTTCATTTTATTTCCATTTCTCGTAAAAAGATACATTTAACAATACATTATACATATAAGCAAATATATAAACATAAAAAATACAAAGAATATGGAGGAGCCAGCAGAGGCCATTGGCCTTTCAAAGGCTGGGCTCCATTACCTTTAGTAATGAAAAATATATAAAAGTAAATTATTTGAAAATAAAGGTAGATATTAAAGACCCCAGCCAATGAAAAAACAACTTTATATCTATGAAAAACTGACTGAACGTAGATACAAATATAATGTAACACAAATGTTTTCTCTTTCGGTATTGCACAAAGCAATCAAAATCCCATTTTCCGCACCCCTCCAAATTACAGTCAACATGGGTTAGATTTGCTGCATTTACGATGACAACATAACATGTGGACCCAAACGGTTCACCTATATAGCTGAGGTGATTAGCCGTACTTAATTAATGCAAAGTCATTATGAATATGCGTACTCCACATAAGATGTCATCAAGTCGATAGCTAGTGTTTAGGTGTATTTCTGATTTTCAAGTTTCACATTTCAAGTTTTCAGAGAGCTGTTACTCCTCTGACAGACACTGAACTAGCACATAATTGATATTATTGTAATATATGGTTTATAAACTCTCCATTGATATATAATTCATCTGTTTCAGTTTTCACCTCCGACAGGGTCTTCAAGACATGGTGGCTCAGTGGTTAAAGCGCCCCCCTCATGAACGGGAGGTGGCGGGTTCGAACCCTGGCCTAGTCATACCAAAGACTTATAACTGGGACCTTCTGCCTTCTAGCTAGGTGCTCAGCATATTAGATTGGAGAAGGGTAGTAATAACATATTATGTTATGCAGGGCCCGCTGGAAGAGCAGTTTCATAATTGAAGTGGCTACCCTGGGTAAATAAAACGTTATTATTATTATATTATAAGGTAAGTTTGGTAACTGACAAGGAAACTTACATCATTTGTGTATTGCTTGTGAGCTGAAATGGCTTTCCTTAGAAGCATCACCTTCTCACTGGGCTGTGTGAATATAAAACAGATATTTATAGAATGATGGATAGTAATAACAATAATATTACTAATAATAATAATGATATATGAGATTTGTAAGGAGCCAAATCCACTTGAAATCAAATGCTCAAGGCCTACTTATGAAATAAAACGAAAAAGAGAGATTATATAAAGCATCTGTATTTTAAACATACAAAGGAACAGAATTAAGATAGAACATACACAAATTACAGAAAAATTGTTTACATCCAAATTAAACTGAACATTTTAAAGATTATTTAAAAACTGATTTGCCTTTACGAATCTCTCAAGGGAGAGCATTATACAGGGAAGGCCCTGCATGAGCAAAGGTTTTCCCCCCCTCCCACTTGGTATTAAGCTTAGGAAGAACAAGACGGTTTTTAATGATTTATCAAAGTAATATTGTATTATCAGTGAATCACACGACAATGGAGTGACATTTAAATGTTCAAGAATTTACAGAAAGTAAATTTATGAATTACCTATCATCACCAACAAAATCTTAAGCAAATACCCCTTTGTACCACCTTTTGGTATCTTTGACAACTAGAATAAAATTTACTAGAGCATTAAAATAAACCTGTCAGTTCAACAACAGACATACTTTCTGCAGTTTAGCAAAAAGAATTGAATCAGAAATGTGAAACTTGCCCTGCTTATCACTAATTATCAATTATTTGCGAGAGTTTGAAAAGAGTATATGTCATGTCAAGGCCATATCTTCAATTTACCGTTTTAGTTGGGTCGCACATTCCTTGGACGAAGTCATCTGATTCAATGGTTGCTGATCGGATCGTGTCAGTTCTACCAAGCTTGTATTTCCGTAACGATCCACTCTCGTAGGTTGCTGTAGAGTAGCCGTACAACCTGTGGAAACAATGCAAACATATGTCTTATCTGGAACCTTTCTTATTCAACTTAACAGTCCCAGAGGCCTGTATTCAATTCAATACTTAAGTTTGAAATATGAGTATTTTACTTACTCTTCGGCTTAGATAGTATACTTAGCCAATTTTGGTATTCAGTTCAAACTTTTGGCTAAGTATTTTACCCTAAATTTAAAACAGCTCCCTACCAGACTTAAGCCAATTATTTGGAGGCCTTGATTGGCAGGCATATTGTTTTCTAACGCATTATCATAACTTGCGCACAATTATATTAGCGCACATTTATTGCGACGCGTTAATTGCGCATAACTTTGATTGACCGTGTGATGTGACAATGCTTATCAGTAAATATTTTACTTAGATTTTGTCTTCCGTATGTAAAAGTCAAAAGGCGATTTGAATATGAGATAAGTAATGTTCTTAGCTTAGCAATTTATTGAGTAAATTTCTTACTTATTCTAAGTATGTACATAGTTGCAACTGATATCAATCACAAATAAGCTGTGATTAATATCAACTCTTTACAAGACAGAGCCCTGTTCTGAATTGTTCTTAATCGTTTTTCTGAGTATTGGTGTTTAGTTTGCCAATAATACTATTACTAAGACACTTTAAAATGGTTTACCGGTATGATTGATGAAAACAATGTTCATATTATATTTATTCTTTGGAACCTACAAAAACAAGCTATGCTTTCCAGTAGGTTCCTGTTTCATTTCATTATTTTAAACTTACTTTGTGAACTATGTTCTTTATTGTGCAAACAATTGATATAAAATGGAATTAATTTGAATCAATCAATCAATCAAGAATTAAAATCTCAAGCAGCTTCAACACATACATGAACAAGATATGAGAACATAGATCTATTAAGGAAACTATCAATACTTTAAACAAACAAGAAAGTCACGCAACCTGATAAGTCCGATAACTGATATTTTTTTTTAAATATAAGTAATGTAAGTGATCCATTGAGCTGAATGTACATGTATAGAGGCATTATTCCCCAAAACTTTATACTTTTTCATGAGACATCTTAAAATTTAATCATTATCCTGTCATTTTTATGTCCTTCCATCACTGAGTTTGTCTTCAAATAATCCCGACCCCCTCCCTTAAATTTTTCAACAACTTAAATCGTAAGTATGAGGAATTTAAAAACCCTTGATAAATCTTCATATGACCTCAAATTAAAAACACACTATATTGAGGGTTCAGTGACACAAAGACGTACATTAACTCCATTTTGGCCATTTTGAGAAAAAGTGGTTTATGTATCACTGAGCACTTGGGCCTTAAGGAGTTAAGTCTATGTTTCACTAGCCATTGACTTCAACGAGGTGTTGGGTGGAGTTAAGTCTTTGTGTTTCCTGGAAAGCCCATATTTTTCTGAACATTTTGATATCAAATACTCCTTTTGGCAAAATATGGAGTTACGTCTTTGTGTCACTGACCCCTCGATATAAACAAAAAGTACTTGGAGACACTTGTAGATGATCTTACTTGTAGAATGTATACTGTATTGCATTCTGGATGAAAGAGTCTGGACTGAGACGTTGAGACTTGGGCAGGTTTTTACCAAACTCCTTGAACTGGAACAGGGTAACTTGTAGATCGTTATGAGCCCTGCAAACAATATGGACAAGACAAGTAAAATAGACGATTGATTAGCATCCGCCTCATGATATTGAACGGTTTCTCCCTGCACGTTGGGTCATAATTTCCTTTGGCAAGACATTGATTTACATTTGCCACACTCAACCCAGGTGATGTAAATGGGTACCTGGCAGGAATTGATTCCTTGAAATGCTAGAGCGCCGTAATGGCAGCCGTGCTAAAGCCAGGGTAATAATTGGGAGTGCCAGGAGTGTCAAGTCTGACAGATATGAGCGCTATACAAGAACCCAATATTATTATTATAATAAATTAAACTCCAGGTCAAGATACTATTCAACTTTTGAAAACTTAGTATAAGAAAAGATAACAATATGGATTATTGGGAGCAAGTGTATGTGTATGCGGACAATGGTAAGGATATCATTTGAAAATACTTCTCTAGTTTGGTTTAGATCAGTTTTTTTTATCTGAGATACAGTTGCTTGGGGGGGGGGGGTACTGGTTGGAAAAACTTACAATCAATTTGCAAAAATTATATTATAAATATCTTCATCTCAGGGTCTTTAGGAAATTAATCTTCAACTAAGAATTAACAATACATTTGGCCCCCAAACAAAAACAAAACAATCTCTTACAAAAACGGAGGGGGGGGGGGGGGGGGTGATTTATCCCAACCATTCATACCATCAAGAAACTTGTTTCAATGTACTTACACATCAATATTATGCTTAGCTTCTTCAATGGCTTCCACTATATCAGGGCTGACGTTGAAGTTGAGACGCTCTGGTTTAGGTGGATTGGGTGTGTTTGAACCGGCTTCTGTCACTAGATTATTCCTAGGGGCACAGACAACATTGGATTGATAAAATAAGAATCAATATTGCTGTAACACCAGAATATGATGCCACTTTAGTCTTTCATATATTGTTAATTATGGCCACTCTGGTGGCAGGGTTTCCTGAGCCTAGATCTCTCAAAATTGCAGATGTTTCTGGTTTACAGTAGCTTCAATGTAGCTGCACAAGAGCCCTAAGATCCAACATGGCTTCCAAAAGGTGATAAAAGGCTTATGGAATACTTTATTAAGATGGTACTCCCCTACGGTATAATACCTTTCAACCAAACATGGCTCTGTAAAAAAAAAAAAAAATTTCAGTATGGAATCAAATAAATATTTCTGCTCTTGTGCATAAAGGTGGACAATATCCAACTGAAATAATGCTGTTGGCTACGGCCACTAAAGATATAAAAAAATCAAACCTGTCGCTATTACATGTTTTAAGCCCTCTTGGCCCACCCTACTTGACTTACATGTTATTGAGACTGTGGTCAACCATAGCTACTATAGGTGGCCCTTCAGCAGTACAGTGCTCATAGGTTAGGCCCATATAACCTGAAGTACCAACCCAGAACTGTATATCAAAAAGAAGAAAAACAAAACAAAGCAAATCATGTTAAAGACTATTTCCATAGCGCTTAGAGACTTAATTGTAAATTGCACTATATAAAAACTGAGTACTAATATTAAAGACTTTAGTCATGCTTTGCATCAGATTTATTGTATTCAATTTATCACATAATCATTGAATTTAAATCATTTCACTTCAAATCATTTTAGAGGATATCTCCAGAAGGGCATTTACCCTTTCAGAACAAGATTTATTTTTGGACTAAATTGATCAAATATTGTCCTTCAAATAGGCATCAACGATACATTTCTTTCATTACTACATTGTTAAATCAACTGTTATATCTCTGACACAATATACCTGGCCGAGAATGTTATCAAAAAGTTTATTAAATGGTCAATTTTCATTAAAAACACTGATCTTTAATCTCTCAACATGTTGCCAAATTATGGATTTTAACATTTTTTTCCTTATAAAAATTCCTGACATAAAATGCAATATAGTCATGAAACAAAAGCAGATGCAGTGTGTAAATAAATTTCTGCCATTACTACTCATGCATCTGGTATACTTTTTAGGGCTCTGAAAAAGAAAAAGGAATTATTGAATCAAACCACAAAATGTGGAATGTTTGTCACAAAAAGGGTTAACTCTGTGTTACATGATACAAGTTAACAATCTTTTATTCAGAAAAAGAAAGTACTACTAAATTGGGTCAAAAAATTAACTTACAAACTGCAAAGTAATCCCTTGAACAAGGTTTCATTGCATTTCATCATTCAATTTGTTGAATTAAATAAAAAGATATTAATTCACGCCCGATGATGATATCAAAAGCTTGAATACTCCATTTACACTAGATTTTGAATGAATCTTTTTGTCAATTTCAAGGAGTTTTCAAAGAATATGTGAAATTGGTAATACCAGAGATCGCCCCTAGCTTGACCAACAACAGTCCACACAAGATAATACTGAAACTTGTATATAACAAGGGAAACGCTCTCGGCGGTCTCGCCTGCATAACGCAATTCAAGATGATAAACCAGAACGTCAATGACGTAGCGCTCATCCGCATCTTGCAACAACAAATATCGTAAATTTTATGTGGTACACTTTTGAACTGGTCAAAAAATAAAAATTTGATGCCCTGGAAGGGACATAATTTCATTTCATTTGCATAAAGTACCATAAATAATCAATGGAGCAAAATCTCAAAATTCTGTGTAGAAGTTTAGTGTCCCAAATTTAGCTCTACCAGATAAGGCAAACCAAATCAAAATTGGTCAAGAAATGAGGGAGAAGAAGCATTTTTTGTGATTTTTGGAATAAATTTGCATAAATTACCATAATTAATTAATGGAGAACAATTTCAAAATTCTGTGTAAGATTTTAGTGTACCAAAGTTAGCTCTAAGATATAAAGCAAACCAAATCAAAATCGGTCGAGAAATTAAGGAGAAGAAGCATTTTTTGTGATTTCGAATAAATTTGCATAAATTAGCATAGATAATGAATTTAACAATTTTGTGTACCGGTAGTAGTTTTAAATCCCCCTCCTAGCCCTATCATATGAAACAATCAGAATCAAAATCGGTTGCAAAATAACGAAGAAGAAGCATTTTGAAAATCTTGATGTTGATGCCACAACAAAGTTTAAGTTTGTTGACCTTAAATGACCTTTGAACTTAACTTAGTGACCTGAAATTCTACTCACATGATTGGGGATACCGGTACTTGATAACCCTTTGGTCCAAGTTTCATTGATTAAGAACTTATACTCTCAAAATTATATCAAAAATTCAAAAACTTAACCTTAGGTTAAGTTTTCGATGTTGACGCCGCCGCCGTCGCCATCACTGGAAAAGCGGCGCCTATGTCTCGCTTTTTTGCTATGCAGGCGAGACAAAAACCACTCAAGGGAGATAATAAAAGTTTTTATGGGCAGGGGGTCTTCTTGTGATTTTTTGACAAACACTATTCAAGGGAAACAGAAAATGTGGTCTTCATGGACAGGTGGTTTTTCTATACAGGTGGCCTATAGCAGGTTCCACTGTAAGGCCTAAACAAAAAAAAGATGTTGTATTGCCCTTTAGTTGCCAAACATGGTTCGGTCAGTCAGAATTTTTTTTTTTTTTTTTTACTTTTACTTTTTTCTTCTCCCTCTTTGGGCTGATATTTCTCAATTTTGAATGCTTTAATATTTTTTTTCTTTAAAACAAGGTTAATTTTTTATGTTTTTTTGAAAAGCCGACCGTGGATTTCAAGATTTTTGGGTCGGTCGCAAAGGGCAATACAACATCATTTTTTAAGGCCTAATGCACTGCCCACAAAAGCTTAGGAATCGTTCAGTTTAGAATTTGTTTATAGACGGTTAGGCAGTGTGACTGATCGAGGTAGGGCTTTTAACTCACTTGCAGTGTTTTATCAAACCATCTGTTGCCGCTGCTGATCATACTGCCACCCCCGTAGAGCGACTGGCGCCCTCGCATTGCTATATCACTTCCATCTGCACCCGGCCTTTCATCCTGGTCCAGTGCGACGAGAAAGAGACTACGCTTGATCTTCTCAAAGGAGTCCTTGTTCTCATAATCTGGAGGAAAATTTGGATAATCATAATAATGTTCAATTCATATATAGCGCATATTACATAATTGTTTCTATGGGCTTAGATACAAATTAATCCAATTGGCATCTGCCCTCAAGGTCTGTTTCTCCTCTTCTTTCTCTACTCTAGAACTCACCTTTCTTCATTTTCTTGTAGATCTTTCCCCATGTATTCCTGTGCTCGGCTGTGAGTATACCGACCGGTACCGCAGGCATCGGGGTTGCCATGACGATGTATTTCAGCTGTGCATAGAGGTCATCCAGGCTGTAAGGTTTTCCATCAGGCCGCAGGACGTCCACGCTGTAGAACTGCAGAAATGTAGATGAATGAGTTACATACGAACATGCTGATTCTAATGGGACAGACCTCTTTAAAAAATTCTTCTTCTTCTTTAAAATTCATGTACATATTCTGTGACTAATATTAAAGATACAGACCGGTAGTGGTAAAATTGTGGTTCAAGGGTTTTGGGTGCAAAATATCTATTCAATATTGTTTAAATATTGCCGTCAGAGGTTTAAATGGCAATACTTCAACCTAAGTTCACAAAAAAGCAGAAATATATGCCCAAATGTTCAATGTTGAAGTGCATGCGCAATATCTATCGAGGCCGGATGATATGATAATTTACCAAATATATCAATTAGTAGCAAAATTTGTATCATCACGTATTAATAAAAACATATTCTTTCACATGATTGGGAATAAGAGCTTCCATTTCATTTTTTGAGGGGGGGCATTTCCAAACTGGTCTATACCTTTAATACTTGGATTTACAGCAAGATTTTTTTCTAGATGCTGGTCCTTAGATTGGCTGCACAACACACACGCTCTGGCCACACTTACTCTGCTGTCACTATTCTGCATTAAACAAATTCTTAAAGCCCTACTGCACTAATTATAGCTACTTGCGCCCTCTATATAGCAAACAATGCTTAATCTGTGAGCAATGGTCCCCCATGATCCCCTTTTTCTTATGTTAATCGAGAGCTTATTTGATGAGATAACCACCTGTCAGTGACCTTGCAGGGAGGTCTAATCCCTCCTGGCCAAACTTGAACTTGAACCCTACATCATCACTAAACAGAAACCTAACCATAACCCTAAACATAACCCTAAACATAACCACAACCCGAGTACAACCCTAACCCTAGCCCTAACCCTTTCTCTTGGATGAAATCAAACGAGACCTGCCAACCTCTGGAGTTCAAAAACTGTATTCTTTAATCCCAAAAGTTGTATTTTACTGACACAAATTGTATTCTATTTTATTGAGGAAAAATCGTACTGTATTTACTTCTAAAAATTGTACGAAATACGATAAAATTGTACCGCAGCTCTGTAAAACCCAGAGAAAATGTCACTGGACCATTTATTGAAGCGTCTTTGTATTGTATCATATTGCTGTCTATGCATGGAATAGGACCTTGAACATTGAAATAATGCCAAATCTGAGATACATGGCCCTACGTATTATTAGCGTCTGTGATATGGTGTAAAATTAAAGCCCTGAAAAATTGCGCTTCAAATGATCATGAAGTGCCTCAAAAAAGTAAAAATCTTTGAGTGACCGGTTTTACCATACTCATTTTTCCCAATAGACTGTAGTGTTATAAAAACCGTTGGGAAAACGTTTTTCGAAATTTCAAATTCCAATCATAAATATCTTGATAATCAGACGGGCGATCAGCTTCTAAACGTCATGGGATTCCTGACTGACCTAAAGATTTATAAACATGATTGCAGTATGAGCTAAATCCAGGATTTTGTTTAGAATCTGAGACAAAGATACCCAATCCCTTTAACATTATTACCTGGTTGTTGAAGGCGACGGTGATATGCTTTGGAGCATTAGGCATGTTGGGTGGGAAGATTTTGACCTCGTCCTTCTTGGGACCTGGTATCCTGCAAGACGCTAGAACCTTGTAGTACTGATCCATGCATAAAGGTTGACCGGCCATCTTATCGACAGGGACAGATTGACTGAGGAGAGAATGAAAGATGGAGATGAATTGAGTAAGTGAGAGGCAGAGAAAGAGAGAGAGAGGGGGGGGGGGGGGGAAGACGATCAGGACTTTGTCTTTCTTAGGACCTGGTACTCTGCAGGAGAATGAGCATTCTTCTAGTACTTTGAAGAAAAATGTATGATAGATGAAAAAGTCACAGAATTCTAGCAAAGAAAATACAACTCTTATCTTACGTGTCAATTAAGTACTTGAAATCCATGACACTCCTGATGAGCTTGGCTGCTTGTTGGAGCTGACCCTCACGACCTTTGAACTCTGACATCTCGTCCGTGGGAAAGACGACCCCCGGTGAGCTATGGACAATGACCGGCGATCTGAAGTCCAGATAGGCTACATTCAACCACCAGTCTGATAACTAGATCATCATTGGAGATTGGAGATGGGACAGAAAAAGATTGACAAGCTATAGATGTTATTTTAAATCTTACGAGCACCGCACAGTGCACACCTTGGGTGGTATTCTCGAAAGCGGACTACAGTAACTTTAGTCTATGGTTTAATCCTCCAACTAAGTATGGTATGCCAAGTGTCTATATGAAATGTTTTTGAATAATTTAATCTGTCACTAAATTAAAATAAAATGTAATAACATAATTAATAAACAACAATATAACTATGAAATAATTATGTTATCATGGTAATTTAGGGACATATCAAATTATTCCAAAATATATTCATATGGACATTTGGTATTCTATACTTAGTCTGAGAATTAAACCATGGACTAAAGTTAGTCCGCTTACGAGAATACGGATATACCACCCATTTTGTTTCAACAAAGATTTCATTCTGGTAGACATTGCAGTATGATTACAATGGAACAAATCATGAAATATAAATACTTTATGATCACAGTCACAAACTTGTATGTGAATTTAAGTGTCAAATTAATAGAGCATTGACAGTCTTCTGGTCATACATACATAAATACAATTATTTTTATTTAATGCAAATTCCAATAGAATATGGGTGAGCAATGAGCCACAAGGTTGCTGAAAAATACTACATACATGTATGACTCCTTCCGAGGCCAATCAGGCTGAGGCCACTATCAAAGAATGGCCTTTGGACTTCCAGTCAGGAAAAAATCATAAGGCCTGTTTTCATCAGCTCGAGATTGCCAAATAGCCCACTATTTCTGATTTGGGAAATAATCCCAAAGTTACAAATCTCGTCTTCATCAGCTTGAGACTTTACCTCGAAACTTGAAACTCGAGCTCTGGAGTGCGAGTCTTCAGGCTGGTGAAGACAGTGAATAGGGGGATATTTTGCCAAATAGCGGGATATTTTGCAAACTAGCCCAAGATATCTTGGGATGATTATCTCGACCAAATATCCCGCTAATTGCAACTTCGGGCTGATGGAGACGCAAATTAACTTGATAATTTGCGATCGGGATATTTCAAATTGCAGGATATTTGGCAATCTCAAGCTGATGAAGGCAGGCCTTATAGTGACCTCAGACCAATCCCCTGAGTACCTACTATAGTACATTGGATTTTGTACAGGCCTGAAAGGCTAATTATCCTATACACTGTTAATATTACTCTTAATAAGACAA
Organism: Strongylocentrotus droebachiensis; assembly: GCA_035222895.1. Lineage (NCBI taxonomy): Eukaryota > Metazoa > Echinodermata > Echinoidea > Camarodonta > Strongylocentrotidae > Strongylocentrotus > Strongylocentrotus droebachiensis. The sequence continues at coordinate 220,790 of JAVYIG010002579.1, forward strand.
TGCAGGATTTCATTCAAGAAGAATTTATATCTATTAAACCTGTATGTACTTTCTTTTGAAATTTAATTATGTATATGGTCATAAAGGTATGCAGCTGCTTTAGAAATGTGTTATTTTTTATTTTTTTTATTTTTTAAAAGTTTAAGCTTTAGAATTTGATATCGGTAATCTAAAATAGTCCAAAGAGTTCAGACAGAACTGTAATCACGCACATGTTTTAGGGCAAGTGATATTCTAGCATTCAAAATAATCTTGAATTGAACAATAATTCAATCAAAGATTGTGCTTGAGCCTCTTGCTTGACAGTTTTTATAATCATTCTGTTTACATTCAAAGATTTATCCAAACATATCCTACTCAACCTATGAGTGATCAATAAATTAAACTGATTATAATCATCATGTAATGTTATAGCATCTACCAGTACCAAAAGATTAAGAAGGAAACAAATTCTTGTTCAATTAATTTCATTTATTTTATCATCCAACAATGTAAAAACACAATCATATAACAACCATAAATACACAAATGGGCAGAATAATAAATGAAAGCATACCTTACAAAAAAAAGGCATAAGGCTTGTAAAACAGAAGGCACCTGAACATATCATATATGAATATGACCAAAAGGAAAGGTGATACAAATCAAATATAAACATTAGATCCCCTATACAGACACAGTCCCCCCCCCCCCCCCAGCCAAATGACTTGGCTTAAAATTTGATGATAATATTAGATGAGAATTTGACTTGCCCAATTGTCCATTTTCTTAGCTCTGTTAATCAGACCCATCTGAAGATCTTGTCCTACACCGCCTGGTTTCCCAAAGTCATCTACAATCTACAGACAAATAAACAATCCAAGAATAAAAGCAATTATTGATGATGATTATAATATTTAAAGTAAAGTAATAATACTACTATAACAACAATAACATTAATGATGAAGATGATGATGCTGAATTGATGATGAGGCCTAAAAAAAGAAAGATGTTGTAATGCCCTTTGTGACCGACCCAAAAATCTTGGAATCTACGGTCGGCTTTTTCAAAAAGATTTTTTTGTTTTTCAAAACTGAGAAATATCAGCCCAAAGAAGGAGAAAAAAGTTTTTTTTTAAAGTTTTAATTTTTTTTTTCTGACCGACCGCCCCATGTTTTGGCACCTAAAGGGCAATACAACATCTTTTTTTTAAAGGCTTAATGGTTACACCACTGCTGCTGCTGCTGCTACTACTAATACCACTACTACCAGTACTACCACTACCACTACTACTACCACTACTACTAACAAATAGCACTCATGTCTATGATGCTGTGATGTTCCCGATACTCGAATATCAGTACCCAGGTACACCAGGGTAGAGACAAAATGTAGATTTGTACTCATACATGTATGCTAATATTAATATATCACAACAATGCATCCTACTGGGTACCAATTTAACGCCTAGGAAAAGAGAAGCAATGTAATTTAAGATAACAACCGAATAATTCATACTCCTTGTAAAAAATAAAAACAATTGGGTGTGTTTTTTTCTTTAATATCTCAAGAATGGAAGGTGGACGAGTTGAATTAAAGGGCCTTTGTTGAATACTTTTAGATGTAAGCTATAATTTGTATAATATCGGGACAAATCAATTTCTAATATACTTAACAAATTTCAAAACTTGGTAAGGAAATGAATAATTTAGTTGTTAATTGTCAGTATAACAAGATATGCTTTGCTGTGGGTCAAACTCAAAGCATCTACATCCCCGGTAAAGTGACAAAACCAATAATCAGAGGAAAAAATATTTAAAAAAATTGGGGGGCTACTTTTCAAGCTTGCTAGCATGAAAATAACACTCTTTAATTCATTATGCATTTAACTCTATGCACATTTTTGGGTGCTCTTAAGGCCATTCCGGGGGCTAATTTGCCCAGAGCCCCCATGTATTTTTCCCTAAAAACCATTCAACTAGAACATCTCTATATGGAGACGCCACAAGGTTTACAGTAAGTAATAACCCATTTACTATCAGATCACCATACCTTCTTTGTGACTTCATAGTCTTCAGGACTGATGATGGGTTTGACCGCCATCAGGTACTTATACAGCGTCTGCTGCAACGGGGGGACCGGTAGCGAAGCGAGGGAGTCCTGGTGAGCAAACATCCGACCTGCATGCACGTTGCTGGGCCCCAATCGGGCGGGCAGTTGTGCACCATCTTTACCGGTTATGCCCATGACTCGACGTATCTGTCGGGCGGAAGATAAAGAAAAAGATGGTATACATGAATTTGATTTTGTTTATACATGTACAAAATAAAATTGTATTTATGAACAAATTTGCAGGTTCACTTAAAGGCGACATCTCCAATGATCTAATGATTCCAATGCATGTTATTTTCACAATAAAGAGAGCTAACAAATATGAGTACATGTAACCATGTCATGGAATCTAAATGTTGTGACAGGTATATGTAACAACAATAACAATAACAGTAATAATAATACAAATAATGATAATAATAACACTGACATAATAACAATAACAATTGTCATTTATACTGCACTTTACAAACTATATACATGTACATTGTACCATAGCGCTGATATATGTAACTGAAACAGTAAATGAAGTCTATCTCTTCAGAAAAAAAGGTACCGGTAGGTCTTTATTTGTCTTGGATGTGGATTGATTTACTTATTAAATAGTTTCAAATTGAGCAAGGGACATTGCTTTAAGTTCCAGAAACAGTTGACTTGATTAATTTTTATACCGGTAATATAAATGATAATAATATGCCATACAGTTTATAACAAATATGTCCCAGCCCGCACTGCAATGGAGAAAAAGATATTGAGAAGAGTGAGATACGCTCAGCATACATCAATTAACATTGGTATTTTTTCTAAAAGCAAAACGTTTTAAGAAATGCTCCCCAGGGAGTGAAAAATGTGCATACATTGTGTTGCGAGTAAGCTAGCCTGAATCCGATGACCGGGGTAATAATATGTGCCGCACCTAGAAACAAAGTATTAGGCGCATTATAAATGTGAGCTATATTAATAAAGTTGTCGACAGTATCACAATATAGACTATACACTGCAGTACATACAATTTACAATAACAGACCCTCTGGTAAATTTTGAAGAAGAAATAATGATATAAAAAATAATTGTACACTTCTCTAGTTTGAGTTTAGACCCATATATACATGCATATATATATATTGCATATATATTGCTTATATATTGCATATATTGCATATATATTGCACACTGCCATTGTGAGTCACAAGACTGCGTCCAAGTGTACATAACTATGAATAGTGCAATACCAGTACTTTGTACGAAAGATACTCTTGGTCTTTTGAAAATATTTGGTAAATTAGCAACTTTGAACAAAAAATCACAATGTACCCATGCCCATACATATATATACCATCCATACCTGTGCATACCATGCATACCCTTACCTTTCACTGTTATCCTGTGCATGTATGTCACTGCTCTGGTTAAAGATTTAAGTAGCAACTAATTTTATTGCAGACAACTTATTTAATCACATGTACATGTACAGGGTTGTGTATATCCACCCACCAAATCTATATATAAAAATTGACCACTATAACTGGCGTAATCATTACAGATCAAACAAAACGGGATGCACTTATCAGTTCCTAACTCCAAATGACTGAACTCAGCAGATACTGGTATTACTGTCTCTTATCCCTTAGCAAATACTTGTAATGTAGGACCAGTACCAGTATGAACTTTGACAGCCCTATAGGGAATGGGAACTTTACCCTTGAACATGCATTGTTTACGTTTTGGGTCTATTCCTTGGCTCAGAGCCAATAAAAAGCTTGACCTACATTTGTTTACAATGGGGTCACATGATAATGGGCTTGGAGGTGAGTCAGGTGACTGCATACTGTACATGTCCCACATGTGTAGGTCACCTGACATTCAGCTTGACCTTCTGTACAACGTTACATGGAAGTAAGAATTATCATACTGAGCATAAATCTTGATTTTTTAAAGAGAAGGTTGAGTTCTGGGAAGAGGTGAAAAATAATTTGTGAGCGTTATCATTGTTATTATGCAAGTGTGGAAGAACATCAGATTAAAAATGTTCCCTGAAAAGCATGGCTCTTCAAATGCCTTAATATTCTAAATGTGAAATGTAACAGCATAAAAAGCAGGACAGATTTTTACGCCACATGTTCATGTAGTCCCATATACATCTTTTTGTGTACAGTGCTTGTAAGTTGTAACTTTACCAAGACTGGGCCAAATTTCTTATAATTTTGATGATTCCAGAACCTTGCAGTACACACAATACTTATATGCTAGATGATCAACCTTTTCTGATCGATTCCACACTGCTTCTTTCATAATGCAATCGCATGACCAGAACTCAACTTTATCTTTAAGTAGACATTAAGTGAAAACCACAATTATGGCCAATAACGTATCACAAGAAACCAGAAAGCTTACAAATGACGATAAGTCTTAGGTCAACTGAATATTGGACAATCAAAAAGAAACACAAATAAAAGTACCTCTCATGATCTGGGATATATGAGCGCTTAGCCAGCAAATTTAGCGATGTTTTGATGATGTCACATCAGGGACTAATCCTGTGTAAGCTGTAAGCATACTGTACAACGTCCTTTAAAGGGATCGTTTAACAATGTTAAATCTGAAATACACGGCCCTACGTGTTATCAGTGTCTGTGATATGGCGTAATATTGAAGTCCTAAAAAAATTGCGCTTCAAAATGATCAAGAAGTGCCTGAAAAAAGTAAAAATCTTTGAGTGACCGGTGTTACCATACTCGTTTTCCCCAATAGACTGTTGTGTTATGAAAACTGTTTGGCAAACGGATTTCAAAATTTGTAATTCCAATCATAAATATCTTGATAATCAGACAGGCGATGGGCTTGTAAAAGTCATGGGATTCCTGACTGACCTAAAGGTTTATAATTATCATTACAGCATGAGCTAAATCCAGAATTTTGTTTCAGAATCTGAGACAAAGTTACCGGATCCCTTTCACTAATGAACATTTTTTCTGTGCAATTATTTCTCAATAATAAGAGTTTGATTGATATTATCGGTAAACATGTGTTTCACGCTTCTTTAAAAGGGAAGTGATGCTGAAGCTAATTATTATAATTCTTTGCTTAGAAACATTCAGGGCAAAGATAAATGATCAGTTTAAAAAAATAAACTGAAATATCAGCCCACTTTCACATTGAAAAGCTTGCCCAATAATAGAATTAGAGCAGAAGAAAATGAATTTCATTAAAGAATTGTGCAATACATACATGCCAGATAGTTCAGATTCAGATTTGTTGAGATTTATACATATAAAAAACACATTAAAAAACATAAAGACCAATGATGTCATGTTTAAAATATACATTGCATGACATAAATAAGCATGTAACCATTTAACATCAAAATCATGAATACAAAGTACATGGACACTCTTGAACCTATAATGTATCTAACAGATTGCATTGGATCGGTGAAAAGTAACAATTTGTACTGCAGTTTGCACATTTAAATTAGAAATAGACATGACAAAAAACATATTGCAAAACTGGACTAAAAGTAAGGACATTTGAGGATTGAAGGGGCAGACAATGTGAATATTTTACATTGGATGAAAAAAGGGGGCATGTAAGTAGTACCGGTAAGTACTAAGAAGTACATTCAAATGAAGGGGATTTGATAGAAATAGATCAAACAAAACATGATCGATATTACTGGAATTATTTTAATACGTTGGGTAGTATAGGGCAAGGACCACCCCGACACCAAGCCAGCTTAGAAAAATATAAAAAGGGATGTAAAGCAGATTGAAATCCTCTCAATGTCTCAATACACCTTTTGTGTCTCTCAAAAAAAAAAACTCTGTACCAAAAATTCCACAATCTCTTTCAGAGGAAAGCGGTGCTCATAAGTTCAAGATAAAGTTGAATTCTGGTCATGCGATTGCATTGTGAAAGAAACAGTGTGGAATCTATCAGAAAAGGTTAATCATCTAGCATATAGCGGTAAGTATTGGTGTGTCCTGCAAGGTTCTAGAATCATCAAAATGATAAGAAATTTGGCCAAGTCTTGGTAAAGTTACAAGCACTGTACACAGAAAGATGTATATGGGACTACACGAACATAAAAATCTGTCCCGATTTTTATGCTGTAATACATGTATTATACATGCCATATTTAGAATATTAAGGCATTTGAAGAGCCATGTTTTTCAGGGAGCATTTTTTATCTGATGTTCTTCCACAATTGCATACTAACAATGATAACGCTCACAAAGTATTTTTCACCTCTTCCCAGAACTCAACCTTCTCCTTAACCACAACACATTGTACCATGGACTCTTAGTAGGTTCATGATTGTACCAAACACACGCGCGCACACTTCCTCCATCCCCTCCCAACTCCTGAAAAAGAGGAAATTAAAAATATCAAATCACCAATCAAGCAGAGGGAGAAGCACTCAAAAAAGGTACATCTAGGGGACCCAACATCCTTAAAGGTAAAGACCAGTATTGGAAACGCCCCAATTTCAAAAAATTAAATGGAAGCTCTTAATACCAATCATGTGAAAGAATATGTTTTGAATAATAGTACATGATGATAAAAAAATTGCCGGGAAACCGCCTACTAATTGATATATTTGGTAAATTAGTTTATCTATTGGCATGTGAGAGATAAAAACGCGCACGTGTGAGTAGTCCCGTATACATCTTTCTGTGTACAGTGCTTGTAACTTTATGAAGACTGTGCCAAATTTCTTATCATTTTGATGATTCCAGAACCTTGCAGTACATCTATGCTAAATGATCAACCTTTTCTGATCGATTTCACAACGTTTCTTTCACAATCAATCGCATGACCATAACTGGTCTTTATCTTTAAAAATTATGAGTCAACATGCGATATGAATAACAAAAACGCTGACCTCTGATGAGAGTTTGTGATTTTGATTCTGCTGCACACACAAATACAGTGAAATAATGGCTGATCTTGCATTGCCAATTAGATGCCGACTTTACGAGGATGGTGTTTAGTGTACTTCGGTGTGTGCAGGGCATTTGCTGAATTTAGCACCACTCACCTCATGCCTTTGAACACTGATCACTTGTCGTAAAGAAAGTATCAATTTGGCAATCTGAAAAACAGCCACTTTTGTGTAGACCTAGACACATTCATTATTATTTCCAGCAGAATCAACATCTTGAACTCTCGTCAGAGGTCAGTGTACGTGTTATTGTAATGTAATGCGAATACAATGATAAAACAGAGGTCTATGTTAGCTCATTATCATCAGGAAGATACATCACATGTACATTATTTTAAGCACAGCTCATCTCTAACTAGTACTTAGACCAAATTTTCTGTCTCTTTCGTCCGTTAGCCTCTGATTTGGGTAGGGTCAGCTCCTCCTCTGACTACCCAAATCAGATGCTAACGAACGAAAGAGACAGAAAATTTGGTCTAACCATAGTAATTAGTATAACTCTGCTGCCAAGTTTCCAAAATTTCTATTTAAATGTCATGTTGACTCATTTCAAGGTACATTACATGAGTAGAAAGAAGAGCTAGTAAGTAGTATTGCAACACAGTCCGAAGTGAAACTGGTAAGGTCTTGTGTGCAAGGTTTGTCCAGGAATTGGTAATAACGTAGGCCTACACATTGTTTAATTTGCTTTGACTTTGAGTTTGAGGTTTACCGTTCAGAAATAGAATTACAATTCATCACTCTCCACAAAATGCAAAAGGCACTGGGTCTAGGCAAATTTCGACACTGGCAAATGAATGCCAATAATATATTCATGATATTTAAAGCTTGGTCAAGTTGCTGATAGCAATATTAATCATATTGCCTATTAATATCACCAAGCTCAAATATTTGGCTGTTTAAAGTTTGTTGCAGAGCGTCAGGAAGAATTCACGGACAGGCCCGCGCGCGCCCGCTGCGCTGGCGATAGCGAACCCCGGCCCAGACAGCAAGAAATCTACCTTGAAGTTGAAGTTGAAATGCTTGTCCTTGATTTAGTTTTAGATAGAAAATGTGTTTCTAAAAACAAAAAAATGTGATTAGAGCTTACCACATTTTTCGGGAATCTTGACAACATCTCGGTTATCTTTAATGCTTTTTCTTGGCTCGTTTTAGAGCTGAAAGATCACTCCAAAATCCCCTCAGTCTCAGTCAGGCTAGCGCAAAGCTGGAAACGAAGATTGAATTAAGGTGAACGAACTTTTTGAACAGCTAATAATACCTCGCATATTATGCATGCACGTAAACCACAAAACCGAAAACATAATCTGTACTTTCAGGGAAAACCTGATAATTGTTGCTCATTTTTTCAAAAATACTTTCAATTAATTTATCTCAATTATTTCATCAGGGCGAATCTACTGGGGTTTAATCCCCCTCCCACCTTGGGCGGACCAACAACAACAAAAGTAAGGGGCAAAATGTTTTGTTTTGCTTTTTACCCCCCCCCCCCCGAAATATTTGTCGGGACATTTTTCAAATCTCGGGGGCAAAATGAAGAAAACAAAATGAAGTGCTCACTACACCCATGTCCGTCAATACTGGGGGTGGGGGGGGGGGGGGGACGACGAATTTTCAGGTGGTGAAATGTCCCCCCCCCCCCACGATTTGGGTTTTTAAAAAAAAATCTTTTTTTCTTTATCTCTTTCTCTCTGTGTTGATTTTTTTTTTTTTTTACTTTCCAAAAGTTGTCAGCTGAACTAAAGTGTTCCCACTGTTTAAACGTTATTTTGGACCATTCATCTTTTCATTAGGCCCTATTTCCCTTTTTCATTCAAGAACTTTGGAACTGATCTCTCTTCCCGTGCCACTTGCTTGAAGAAGTGTCTCTCGGCAGGAAAATGTGTTTTGGGCCTTGTTGTGGCATAACCAGTTTTGATGTGTATGAAGAAATTCAATAGAATCCTTTAAAGACCGTCAACACTACTGGGCCAGAAGGGATTAGACCACACAGAGAGCCATTGGGGTCACTGTGACAGGTGGCTATCTCATTAACTCAGCTCTCATTTAACATAAGAAAAAGAGGATCATGGGGGACTAACAGGCACCGATTGGGGAAGTTTTCTATATAGAGGGAGCAAGTAGCTACAAGTATGGCAGTGTGCCTTTAAAGTCCCTCAGCCACATTTCAGGAATACTTGCTGCTGCAGAGCTTGTTAAGAATGAGCTACAAGAGTTCCGTTCTGAAGAGAGTTTTAAAGCTCTATAAAAGAAGCAATGAAGAAAATCGAGCAGTGGAATCTGGATCCCCTAATGTCACGCAAAGAAAGAATTCCAGTTAGATATACTGAGGGATCGCAGCAATATGTTTCAGAATCTCTACAAGAAAAGTATCGTGTAGAATTCTTCAAGCTAATAGACAGTGCCCTTTCCAATTTCAGGATCTACTTCATCTCAACAGTATGAATACTGATGAGGCTACCCTGGGTAAACAAGACATAGTATTATTATTATTGTTATAGAAGAACAAAAAAGACTGGCATCGTTCCCCCCCCCCCCCCCCCACTCAGTGTTATTTAGGGTACGCATAATGCTCGTTCCCTCTTTTTCAAAGCACCCCCTATCTGAGGACTGCCAATATTTCCGAACCTCCCTTTCGCGGGCTTTTCGCGGGCCGCTTTTCCTGCCTTGGAGGCCCCCCTAAATCACGAAAAATGCTCAATGTACCCCCCTAAATTCGAAATAATTTCTCAGGAGTCTAAAGAGATGAAAGAAAAAAAAGAAGAAAAAAAACTTTTTAAAGAAATCTCCGTGTGAAAAGTTAATACACCCCTTTTTTTTACAATTCTCGGGCCGGACTTTGTCGCACGAAAAGTACCCCTTTACCGGGCATCCGTCCGTTTTCGGAGTGGGGGGGGGGGGGGTCGTTTCTACTATGTGGATCAATAGATGATGATTGATTGATTGATTGATTTTTATTCGACAAGCTTCCAACATACAACAATATACAATAATAACAGATCAAAAATAAGTCAGCTTGAACAGGATAACCCACGAAAGCTCGAGAGCTTATTTCCAGTGGGGTCCCTTACAGACATGTATACAATTAATAAATTAAAATAGTAATATTTACAGACAGATAAGAAAATTAAAAGAACTACTTATTAAAGATAATAATAACAACATTAAACTGATGATAGAAATGATATTAAGTACAAGAAGAAAAAGAAGAAGGAGAAGAAGAAAAAGAGGAGAAGGAAGAAGAGGAAAATAATGATGAATTTGTAGAATTTCTATAACGTACGAAAACATAAGTATATACAACATGAAAAAGTATGAACCGACAGAAGAATAACAATTTCAATCATATAACATGTCATTCACTTCTCTTCTCTGACTGTCAAGTATTAGGTATTCCTTTAATTTCCTCTTAAAATGATCATAGTTTCCTATTTCTTTTACACCATTGGGAAGGGAATTCCAATGTTTTATGGCATTGTAATAAAACGAATTTCCAATACTACCTACTCTTTCTGGTAAGTTAAAGTTGAATCGTCTATTTCTTGTATTATAATCATGTACGTCAGTAACAAGATCGAAGTTGGATCGAATATAATGATTCGACCTAGTATGATATATTTTATGCACGTGATGCAATGCGAGTTGTTTTGATCTTTGGTCGACTTCAAGAAAACCAGCTTTAGAAAGTTCGCTATAGCCAACATGAGTTCTTGGACCAGAACAGTTGATAAATCTCACCATTTTGTTCTGTATAATCTTCAACTTCTTTTGATCTGACTTGTTTATGTTACTGTACCATGCAGGGTTAGCATAGTCAAATAAACATGATCTTATTGACAAGTTTGAATTGGGGGATGGTCTTAGGTGTGAATTGGTCTTCCTCCGACATCAGTTCAAATATTCTTTTGTGGAAGAATGCAGGAAGGCATTTCGGGGCATGATTCCGAAAGTTAGGGGGGGTGTTCCCAAATGTTGAGCAACTTCTGAGACTCATGCTTGTTTCACCAGCAAGTTCTTGCCAAGCAGAGAGATCTTTTGCTAAACACTATCAAACGGTCACGAATGATTGTACTGTATTTTCCTGCGGTACAACGTATAGCAGGAAAATGTTGTATATGCGGATCCTTTTAATGATTACGTAATGGGAGTTCTAGGTCGGTATGGCAGGCTTTCCAATAAAGTTTGTTATTGATGTAATCTGTGAGTCATTAACTGAGTAATGAAGGATGAGAATATACGTGTTTTTTATAGCCTTTTCTGAATCCTTACAGGTGTTCAAAGAGATTAAGAGAACATTATTTTTCTGTGTTTCTCTGAATTAAGATAATCCATGCCGTCAAACCCCCTTTTGGCAGAATAATGTTATAAACGATGTACGAGAGGGATATAGATAAAGAGATAGAAAGAGAGACTAAGAGAGAGATAGAGGGAGAAGAGAGAGTTTATAGAGAAAGAGGGAGAGAGATATAGAGGGAGAGATAAAGTGAGAGATAGAGAGATAGAGATAGAGAGTCAGAGAGAGAGAGAGAGAGAGGGGTGGCTCTTCTAGATCTTTCGCTTGTTTTGTTTTCTTCAGTATTCTATGAGTGTACAATTGACCCCCTGATACCCCCCCCCCCACCACTCAGTCCCACTGGGACAGAAATAACGTTGGGTATTGACATAGGATAATTAGGATGTAGCTCAAAAGCCGGCGTTATCTTTTTTTTATAAAGATAATCATTCAATACACTTAAAGATAAGCGTTTTTACATCATTGTTTGTTATATATCTCGAGTAAAAACAGACTTTTTCAATTCAATTCAATTTTATTTCGCAATATAAAAATCAAAATATACAAAGTAACCGTAAATTTTAATTATGTTTACAAAGGTTATATGCGGGGCTTTCCATGAAGGTTGCGAAAACCTGTGAAGTTGGATCGCCCATTAAAGAATGAAAAACAATACAAAACGAAATATAACATATTATAAGCACACAACAATAAATTAAGTAAAATGAGCAAAGTACAAACACTTCAACTATCTATAAGACAAGAGAAAGTAAAATAGAGAGAAGAAAAACAATATATAAAGGGGGAAAAAAAGGGAAAGGAAAATAAGATAACAATGAAAGAGGGTTCAGATATAAAATTAGAAAGAAAAAAAAATCAACAACTGTGCTGATTAATAATTATTTAGTAGTAAGATTTTATATTGTTTTCTAAAGGAAGATATGAATTGTGATTTCGTTATTACTTGGGGAATCATATTCCACTGTTTAGGACCTAGATAACTCATTGATTTAGCTTCATAACTAGACTTAACAGACCATAAATGAAATTTGTTGGAAAGCCGTGTATTATAATTATGAATTTGACTATTATATTGCAAGAAGTCTGAAAAGGGGGCAGGTAACAACTTGTTTTTATATTTGTACATGGACGTTGCGATTTCTTGCTTATTTATATCATATATATTTAATAACGATAGCTTCTTAAACAAAGGTGCGGATGGTGCTAGACAATGAGAATTGGTAGCTACTCTTGAAGGCACACTGTCCTACTTGTAGCTACTTGCTCCCTCTATATAGAAAACTTCCCAAATCGGTGCCTGTTGGTCCCCCATGATCCTCTTTTTCTTATGTTAAATGAGAGCTGAGTTAATGAGATAGCCACCTGTCACAGTGACCTCGATGGCTCGTTGTGTGGTCTAATCCCTTCTAGCTGCAGTAGTAACGCCTACCTTTAAACATTTCTTTTAAACTTTAAATAGTGAGTCTAATTCAGTTTGTGTTGCATTAGTGGCCCATACAATATTACAATATTTTAAATAAGGGAAAATAATGGAACGGATATAAAGTTATCAAATTTTCGGGTAACAAACTATATTTTAGCTTATTTATCAAGCCAGCATTTCTGCTGATCTTATGTAAAACATTTGTGATATGGTCCTTAAATCCCAAGCAATTATCTAATACGACACCCAAGAAGTTAACGGAATTACTTAATTGAATACGTTTATTATTAATATAAATGGGAATATTATCGTTATTAATTAAAGGACCGTTATTGCTAGCTATATCGGAAATTTTGGAAATTTTAGATCCTATATTATATTTAGTTTTTCGAAAATAAACACATTTAGTTTTGTCAACATTCAGGGACAATTTATTTTGCTTTTAACCAGTCAGATATATTCTTAAGCTCATTATTTAGAACGAGGACAGTATTATTCAAATCTTTAGATGAAAAAAATATACTAGTGTCATCAGCAAATTGATAGAAGGTTAATAAGTTAGATGATTTACAAAGATCATTTATGTATAAAAGAAATAGCAGGGGGCCCAGTATTGATCCCTGAGGTACCCCAATAAAGACATGTAATAAAGAAGACAAAACACCGTGGACAAAAGTATGTTGAACTCTGTTTGAAAGATAGTCCCTAAACCAGTCTAATGCAATCCCTCGTATTCCACATTGTTGTAGTTTAAATAAAAGTATCGAGTGATCCTTAGAATCAAATGCTTTAGATAATGTACTCTGAATTTGTTGTTATTTTGATAATGTTTCTTAAAACTATGTTTTTTTTTAATTATTTTCTTCTTTCTCTTTTCCTTTTTTCTTCTCCTTCCTTCCCTCTACAGGATCCTCATGTTTGAGGAAAAGATGAAAGCAAAAGAGATACCCACCGGCCTACCCCCAAAGAAAAGCTTCTCAGATCTTCCGTGAAACTGATCCACAATATGCAATCCATTCGGCTATAATTATTTTATTTTATTTTCTACATTTTAGGCTGCTCCACATCTGTATAAATCATGTAAGGGTGTATATAGGGGTATATGGAGTATAGTACAGCGAAATTGACTATCAATGTGTGTTTCTTTTATTTTCATGTCTCAATAAATTTAGGCCCCCATGAACCAGCCAAATTTCTGCATGGTATAAAATAATGCTATGTGTTTGAGAGAATTTTTGACTTGTTAATAATTTTTGTCTGGAAATGGAGCAGTGACAAAACGCTAGACATTGAAATCCCTTCAATAATATATTTTTTAGATAGTTTTACCTGAGATATATAACTATTGTTGTTCGTGGACTGTAAATGGAAATCTGTCAAATCTGATTATTATCGCCAACAAATATTCATTTTTAATTATACATAGATTTTTAATAATACAATTTAATTAATCTCTCTCATTTTTATCATGAATTTTATGATCATTCTTGTGTCATTTTTATCGTCATTCCACGTTGAGTCTTCTATAGGGAATATGACAGGGTCTTAAACTTACTGGAAAATGATAAGATGTTTAGGACCGTCTCTTAAATATTCATGAAGAAAGTCATATCGATCGTGTATAGATATATAAAGCTTAGCTAAGGTCTATAGTCGCTTGTAGTATATACGAAACATTTTATTTTGCTCGATGATAATTATGTACAGTTTGTATTTAAGTATGAAGCAATTTTGTAAAACCAGGGACCTCTTTGGAATGAAAGAATTAAAGAAATTCTTGGTTGTTGCATACCAACTTGATGTCTTATAGCTGTTAAGTATAATGTTATAGTTGTTCAATTATGATGTAAGCGATGACGCACCTTATACTGTCAGATTTTGAATAATGAATTCAAGGTTTTTTGAGAATATGAACAAGGTATGGCGAAAAAGGGATGAAGAGTCAGGCTAAAAACTTGATGTGTACAGTGGCATAGCAAGGATCCAGCCATCGAGGGATATTGGTCCGAAGAGAGGATGAATTGCAAATAAATAAGGCAGTCGGTAAGGGGAAGGGCGAGGGAGAGTCTTTTCATTTTCCTTTTACTTCTTCTCTCCCCTCTCTCATTCTCCTATTCCTTTCTGTTTCTTTTGCAATCGTTTATGGGGGAGGATGTGGAAGTGGTTCCTACACCCTTCTTCGCCCTCCTTTTCTCTGTCTCCCTTATTTTCGTGTTCACCTTTCTTTTGATGGGGGAGGGGGTACGCGCCCACCATTCTAAATGTTCTCTAATATACCCTTGTATCTATTTTTCTATGTTCCTAATTACACATCTTACCTATCAATCTATCTCTCTAACTTCCTATCTATCCATCCATCCATTTAGTATTGACCTATCGATTTATCTCTTCTTTAAAGTTCCTCAATTCTCAACTGCATTTACATTTATTACCAATCTTTGCCGAGTGGTGGCGGTATAAATGTTTGCGATGGCACCAATATTGCCCCCATTCCCGTCTATTTACTGAATTTACAGAATAAGAAATATAACTCCAGACTATGTGAATGTTCTCGCATTTCAGTTTTCATATCAGATGCTAATTTTACAGAGCAAACATCAAATATCACAGCTTGCAATCGTTATGCAAAGGAAATGGAGAGACGGTGAAGAAGGGAGGAGAGGTGGGTGATTGACAGAGAGAGAAAGAGCGAGAGAGAGAGAGAGAGAGAGAGAGAGAAAGAAAAAGAAAGAGAGCAAGATAAAGACAAGAAGAGTGAATCCAATATACCCCATTAGTCAAATAAAGTATGATAATCTCAATCCACATATTTACAATAATATTAATTTTTTGGCGGGAAAGCAAGATATAAAAAAATAATCATTGTTTCCAATTTTGGAGTTGAATAATAATTATTGTTGTTGTTGATGATATAAGGTAAAGGGTTCCAAGGCACAATATGTCAATGAATTCCTCCTCAAAAAAGGGGCCTATCGTGGGGAGGGGGGGAGGGGGTAGCTGCCCCTGTCTTCAGCTTTAGCCACAAAGCCATGTCCATTTTAAAACTACATTCAAGAGTTAATATAAATGAGGCAAAGTGGTCTCATGGATAGGCGACCGCCTGGTAATTGGAAGGTATCGGGTTCGATACCCAGCTAGTGCAATTTAATTTAAATTTACACTTTGAAACAAAAAGAAAGATGTTATATTTTAACAACTAAAATCGAACCAGGTAATAGAAGTGAGGCAAAGTGGTCTCGTGGATAGGCGACCGCCTGGTAATTGGAAGGTATCGGGTTCGACACCCAGTTAGTGCTTTTTGTTTTCTTCTTTTGCTACATCTAAAACAACTAGTTTAAGTGTGAAAAAAATATATTGAGATTAGCAATGTGACACTTTAGTCTAGTGGATAGGCAATTGCCTGGAAACTGGAAGGTACCAGGTTCGACACCCAGCTAGTGCTTTTTTCTTCTTTTGCTACATCTACAACAAGTAGTGTAAGTATGAAAAAATACATTTAGATTAGCAATGTGACACTTCAGTCTAGTGGATAGGCAATTGCCTGGAAACTGGAAGGTACCAGGTTCGACACCCAGCTAGTGCTTTTGTTTTCTTTTGCTACATCTACAACAAGTAGTGTAAGTATGAAAAAAAATACATTTAGATTAGCAATGTGACACTTTAGTCTAGTGGATAGGCAATTGCCTGGTAACTGGAAGGTATCGGGTTCGACATCCAGCTAGTGCTTTTTTTTTCTTCTTTTGCTACATCTACAACAAGTAGTGTAAGTATGAAAAAATACATTTAGATTAGCAATGTGACACTTCAGTCTAGTGGATAGGCAATTGCCTGGAAACTGGAAGGTACCAGGTTCGACACCCAGCTAGTGCTTTTGTTTTCTTTTGCTACATCTACAACAAGTAGTGTAAGTATGAAAAAAATACATTTAGATTAGCAATGTGACACTTTAGTCTAGTGGATAGGCAATTGCCTGGTAACTGGAAGGTATCGGGTTCGACATCCAGCTAGTGCTTTTTTTTCTTCTTTTGCTACATCTAAAACAAGTAGTATAAGTTTTTAAAAAATGCAGGAATTAGCAATGTGACACTTTAGTCTAGTGGATAGGCAATAGCCTGGTATTTGGAAGGTATCGGGTTCGACACCCAGCTAGTGCTTTTTGTTTTCTTCTTTTGCTACATCTAAAACAACTAGTTTAAGTGTGAAAAAAATATATTGAGATTAGCAATGTGACACTTTATTCTAGTGGATAGGCAATTGCCTGGAAACTGGAAGGTACCAGGTTCGACACCCAGCTAGTGCTTTTGTTTTCTTTTGCTACATCTACAACAAGTAGTGTAAGTATGAAAAAAATACATTTATATTAGCAATGTGACACTTTAGTCTAGTGGATAGGCAATTGCCTAGTAACTGGAAGGTATCGGGTTCGACACCCAGCTAGTGCTATTTTTTTCTTTTGCTACATCTACAACAAGTAGTGTAAGTATGAAAAAAATACATTTAGATTAGCAATGTGACACTTTAGTCTAGTGGATAGGCAATTGCCTGGTAACTGGAAGGTATCGGGTTCGACATCCAGCTAGTGCTTTTTTTTCTTCTTTTGCTACATCTAAAACAACTAGTTTAAGTGTGAAAAAAAAATATTGAGATTAGCAATGTGACACTTTATTCTAGTGGATAGGCAATTGCCTGGAAACTGGAAGGTACCAGGTTCGACACCCAGCTAGTACTTTTGTTTTCTTTTGCTACATCTACAACAAGTAGTGTAAGTATGAAAAAAATACATTTAGATTAGCAATGTGACACTTTAGTCTAGTGGATAGGCAATTGCCTGGAAACTGGAAGGTACCAGGTTCGACACCCAGCTAGTGCTTTTGTTTTCTTTTGCTACATCTAAAACAACTAGTTTAAGTTTTTAAAAAATGCAGGAATTAGCAATGTGACACTTTAGTCTAGTGGATAGGCAATAGCCTGGTAACTGGAAGGTATCGGGTTCGACAACCAGCTAGTGCTTTTTACAAATAATTCATATATTTTGCCAGTAAAGCCAGATATTTTTTTATTAAAAAAAAGAAAAAACAATTTTTGGAGATTAATAATAAATATTATAGTTGTTGTTGTTGATGTAAAACAGTAAGAAAATAGGGACCATTTGCGGGGGGGGGGGGGGGAGCAATGTAAAAAAAAACTACATGGGAGCCTTGGGCTTTTTATTTAGGGGGGGGGGGTACAGACGCGGATCCAGGATTTCTAAGGGGGGGGGGGCCAAATTTGAAATCAATTTGAAATTTAGTCTGTCGAAATTTGAAAATCGTGCCGGCCGATATTTCACTCAGTGAAGGGGGGGGGG